>CM077090.1:73422403-73517339 GCA_039513925.1 Platanthera zijinensis | reverse complement strand
TTGTAAGGGTGGTAGTCAGTGGTGAATGGGGCGGGAGAGTAGGTAAGGTTTGATATAAAAAGAATGGTAATCTAAGAATGGTGTATGAGATGGAAAATCTAAGATGAAGGGAAAGAGTTTCTAGAAGAGTAAGCACCCCGCGTTCTAACTTCGAAGTATCCAGTTCATGTGGGTGGAATCCAGGAAGTAACTAATCAACCAGATGTGCAGAAATCAAATCATGTATATATCATATCTTTTTTCAGAGCGAAGTATACATGGCGAGACATGATTTCGCCGTAACAGGAGCAGAAAAAAACAAGTATCTCGGACACAACACAGAGACCCTCCAAGACCGGGGAGACCGCCCGATCCCGGAAATCCCGGCGACCGTCCGACTTAACTGCTGTACGCCGAGACGCAAGGTGGAGCGGACACTGCGACACACTTATTTGAACTACTTTGCCGAATTGGAGAACAGATCGCCTAACCGCCGAGTCCGACAGACAGGTTATTGAACTTGGAAAATTGAAGCAGAGAGAAAACTAGTAAACTGCCGAAAACATTCCGCAAACTTCACTGAGCCTGACCAAAGTCAAAACCAAACTCCTGGCTTCACAGTGCTAGCCGCGCCAACTGCAAACAACAACCAGTTAAGTCTGCTTAAACCACACGGATAGGAAAACTGAGTCCGCAACACTTAATCCAAGTCAAACTTACTGTTCACTCAGTTACAAATGAAGGTTTAGGGGTCCTATTTATAGGCGGGGTGAGGAGTGTGATCACCGCCCTATAAGATAGGCTAACCGCCCCTTGATCCTAGCTAGCACCGCCAGTCCGCCGAGTCCGCATTATCCGCATTACCAATGCCGGACTCGTGAACAGTCCGCTAACTGCCAAGCGCAAGACTGTCTCCATAGCAAACCTGCTCGCCAGAGGCAAGCCCGCACAAGGCAGTCCGCCCAGCCCGTAAGAACAAGGCATGTTATTGATGGGCAAAAACCCGAACAGGCAAGTGTACCTGTCGAATCGTAGTATCAAGGTCGTATTTAAACTCGGGGTTGTCAAGTACTGCTACTCACGCTTGAACTATTATCCTACCGGAAAACTGTTGGGATTTGAGAATTTTTAAAAGTAAAATAAAAGATAATTTTTTGACGAAAGAAAACTTATAATAAGAAGATAGCATTCGATCGAAGATTCACCATAAAACGAAATGAGAGGGATGAAAAGGCATAGTTTTAAATTTGTAAATCATACTCGACTATGACGGATCCGATATTAGGAAATAATCTAGCTAGAGCATTAAATCCCCTGACTTATAGACGTTTTGACCGAAATCTCTTTCAAGTCAAAAAGATCTAAAGCCGCATTACCGAAGTGACCTGCACTATTGGATTTGACTCCAATCTGGAAGATTTACGTCATCCTATCTCTAGGGTTTCGTTATACTCCTTCCTTCTTTGAGTGATCTTTCACATTCACGAGCCTCTTGGCTACTTAAATATGAGATCCAAAGCCTACTACCATATACCGGAAATACGGAGTCGACAAAATAAAGATCAAAGAAGGATCGAGTAAAATTAAGCAAAAATAAAAGTATGAAATAAAAGAAACCCTCGTCTCATTTTATGGATCCTCACGATCGAAGGCTAAGAGAAATTAGCTACTCATAATTGAAAGGAAAGACAAAATAAGATAAGAGAGGAATATTTTCATTACTTGCAAAAAGGGAAGAGTATACAAAATATTGAAAAGACAAGACTATATTATGAAGAAAACTTGCAATAATGAAAAAGCTATAACAATAATGAAATTAAAATAACAACTCACAAGCACTCTCCACTCTCCAACTCAACACTCAAATTTAACTTAAAACTTCACTTCCAAAAAAATTAACACTTTTGCTTGAGGGATGGGGTGGCTTTTATAAGAGATGGAGAAGCTTCTAGATGATAGGAAACGAAGGGGACATGAAGGGTGGCCGGCCAAGTTCATGGGGAAAGTTCATGCATGAATTAAATGAAGGGAGAGAGAGGGTATGATGGATGCATTGTATGGCATTTAATGGAATGAAAATAGGAGATTTTTAATAGAAAGTGGATGAATGTAGAGGAGGGTGGCCGGCCATATGCATTGGAGAATGCATGAATGCAATAATGAGGAGAGAGAGAGAAAGGGGGAATGAATGGAAGTGTTTAGAAAGGGGAAAAGAGAGGGGTCGGCCACATGCATTGGAAATGCATGCATGGTTAGTGGGCTCGGGTAGGAGTGGGCTGTTTGTAGGCTTTGTGGGCTTCTTGTGAAGTTTTGTGGGCTGCACCAAATGGAGGAGGGCTCGGGTAGGAGTGTAGGGGCTTCTTGAGAGGTGGGCTCGGGTAGAGGGCTGCTCCATGTTGAAGGGCTCGGGCTGCACTTGTGTTGGGCTTGAATGATGTGCTCGGGTGGCTTGTAATGGAGGCCAGATTACTCCAACTTGGCTTGATTATGAGGGTTGCATGCATGTTGGACCTGAGCTCGGGTAGGGGCTGCACCATGGGCTTGAACCTACAAAATATAACAAACAAAACATTAGACACTTAATATTATTCATTAACATTGAACATAATAGTTATAATAAATAAAACTAAACACCACATAATGTAATATAACATAAAAATAATAAGACACTAAAAAAACATAAAAATAAACAACAAACATTAAAACTAAACTAAACATAACATAACAAAAGAAAACACAAAAGTTAGAACTTATAATATCATAACATAAAAAACATTAAACGAAAAATAAAACAAAACAAACATAAAATTAACAAAATTATAAATAAACTTAGGAATTTAGGCTACTAAATTACCCCAAAAACGATGACTAAAACTAGTCATCAAATTTCCCCATGCTAGAGAATTTGCTTGCCCTCAAGCAAATGAAAATTAAAGAACTAGGGGAAATAAAGCAAAGTAGATTTAGGTTACATAAATAAGAAAAACAAAACATGAAAAATTAAACTATCTTAATGTTCATGTTAACAACTAGTGGGGTGAGAAGTGCACAATAGAAAACTAGAAAGTTGAGACCTAAACATTTCATTAAAACATAAAGAAGAATTACAAATTTCTAAATCCCTAAAACAAGGCATCCAAAATAAATGAAAATAAGGAAAACAAAAGTAGAGGTTCTGAATAAATGGCGCATTAACAAACTATTAGGTTGCTAGAAAAAAATTAACCCTAAAACACCTCAAGGTAACCTCCAAAGAAATCCATCAATGATGGTGGCCATAGACTTGTCCGTTCACACTTTCTCCACTACGCGAATTTACATTCTAAAGATCAATATGACTTAAAATAGGCGTTAAGACTTGGCTTAGGTAAATGATTAAGAAATGAAAACAAGGATAAACATGAGGGCTTAAATACTAAACCATGGTTGAGCTCAAAAATATAAAAACATGAAGAGAAATGATAAGTACTTTAAACAAACAAAAGGCCATAAATTTTTACTTTAATAATTTGGCCACAAATAAACTTTTTCTCTCTTTTTTTTCCTTTTTCTTTTTTTTGATTTGATAACATTTTGATACTAACATTTTTCATAAGAGAGAGCTCCAAAAATAGGCTTTAAAATTTCCTTTTCATTTCAAAGATAAAACCCCTTCACAAAAATGATTTTTAAGCTCTAAGTTTTAGTGTGAAAAATAGGAAAGGTATTTTGGCTTTGGTGAAATAATGAAATGAAAGGTGGAGCTAAAAACAAAGAAATATGGAAAAAGGCCCAAAAATTATTTTTCAATGGTAAATTTGTTGGTGGGCAAGAAAAGCTCAAACTAGGGACAAGTACGTAAAAGCGGCGCAAATGTTTCGAGAGTCACTGGGGACAAGTTCTAGACACCAAGAAAGACTATCCCACAAATGAAAAAGAGCTAATATTACCTAGCAACCATTCGTAAGCAACTAACCGAATAAAAAGACATAACTACAAATTGCTAACTTATAACGTAAAAAACGGATGCCTATATTTAAGAGCAAGAAACTAGTAAAGCTAAGCTATGTTAAAATGATAAGTTTAGAAAATCGTTTCAAAGAAATCTAAATAAAACTAAGGAACCGCACGGGCCTACACATCACTAGAAAAAACATAAAAATAAAGATAGAAAATATTCTTTGATTTTGATTTTCAAATTGATTTTAGCATTTTTGTGGATTTTTGATTTTCTAATTTTTTTTGGGTTTTGTATTTTATAATTTTTTGAATTTTTGAAGAAGTTAAAATAAGAAGTAATACTATTAAAAAAAAATTGGAAGAAAAAAGAAACTAACTAAACCCTCCCCCATGCTAAGATTCTTCATTGTCCTCAATGAAAGAAACAAAAAATGAGAAAGAGAAGGAGACTGAGAAGAAGAGAAAAATAAAATGCAGTAAAGTAAATAAAAAGAAACAGGACTTCCCCGGGTTCGTGAGATGAAGGCAGATGTCGCTCCCCCATGCTTGCTTTTTAGTGCACTTGATCGTCAGCAGGTTTGACTTGATCCATCTTTATATCAGCAACATTGGAGCGGCAATCACGAACTTATATTTGAGCCACCGGGAGGAAGAGCAAAATAAAAAAAACTAAAAATACTTGGGCAGGCTCCCAAGAATGTTCTTTATTTTACAATAAAAAGTCCGAATACTAATTAAAAGTTTCATAATAATAATAAGAATAAGTCCAAAAATAAAATAAAAATGTTCCTCAACAAGATAAATTTTTAAGAGTCCAAGACAAGATCCTTCGTTGCAGGAGACACAGAATCATTTGAAAAATAAAGTTTAAGTCTATGCCCATTCACTTTAAAATCACCCTTATCCGGGTGTGAGAGTCGCACAGTGCCATAAGGAAAAACTTATTTGACCGTAAACGGTCCAGACCATCGAGATTTCAGTTTGCCAGGAAAAAGACGTAGGCGAGAATTGAAATGAAGAATGTGATCGCCAGGTTTAAACGTTTTAGGATGGCGCAAGTTCTTATCGTGATAAAGTTTCGTGCTTTCTTTATAAAGTTTGTTATTTTCGTAAGCGTACGCTCTCCATTCATCGAGTTTATTCAATTGATTTTTCCTATGCTCGCCGATTGAGTGCGGATTGAAATTAAAAAAAATTTATCTCCCAATACGCTCGGTGTTCTACTTCTACCGGAAGATGACATGATTTTCCATAGACCAATCGGAAAGGAGTACAACCGATGGCGGTCTTGTATGCTGTCTGATAGGCCCAAAGAGCATCGTCTAATTTTAAGGACCAATCTTTACGAGAAGTAGAAACAGTTTTTTCCAAAATTATTTTTAGGTCTCGATTGACTACCTCGACCTGACCGTTAATTTGGGGGTGATAAGCGGTGGATAATTTGTGCGTAACGCCATATTTAGTTAAAACCTTAGTTAGTTGGGCGTTACAAAAGTGGCTCCCCCTATCACTAACGATCGCTCGAGGAAAACAAAAATGAGAAAATAATTTTTTTAAGAAATTTATGACTACGCGAGCGTCATTACTTGGTAAAGCCTGGGCCTTCGCCCACCTAGAGACGTAATCTACGGCGACTAAAATATATTTATTTCCTAAACTTGAGGGAAATGGGCCGACAAATTCTATGCCCCACAAATCAAAGACTTCGCATTCGAGAAAATAATTTTGTTCCATTTCATTTTTATTAGAGATATTTCCAGTCCGCTGGCACCAATCGCACCCGCCCACAAAGATTTGTGCATCTTTAAATATGTTTGGCCAATAGAAGCCAGCACTAAGTACTTTGTGTGCGGTGCGGTTTTCTTGAAAGTGCCCGCTAGTCAGACCTTCATGAACATGTTTTAAAATTTGTTGACCCTCTTCCCAGGAGACACATCTTCTTACCACCTGGTCTGCACAAATGCGAAATAGAAATGGATACTCCCAAAAATAATACTTCAACTCAGAAAAGAATTTCTTCTTTTGCTGAGAGGAGTATTCTTTTGGGAGGATGCGGGCCACCAGATAATTGGCCAAATCGGCAAACCAGGGGGTCGAAGAAGAAACGTTTAAAATTTTTCATCCGGAAAAGAATCAATAGGTAAATTTTCATCAAAAATATCAATTTTAGGATTTTCTAGGCGTGAAAGATGATCAGCCGCTAAATTTTTCGCTCTTTTCTTATCTCGGATCTCCAAGTCGAATTCTTGAAGTAATAAGATCCAACGAATAAGACGCAACTTGGCGTCCGGTTTAAAAAGGAGGTACTTCAATGCGGAATGATCCGTAAAAACAATAAACTTAGAAAGAGTGATGTAGGGTCGGAATTTATCAAAAGCAAAAATGATAGCTAAGAGTTCCTTTTCAGTTGTAGTGTAATTTTCTTACGCTAAATTAAGTGTTTTGCTAGCGCAATAGATTGGGTGGAAATTCTTAGCTATATGTTGTCCTAGTACCGCACCGACCGCAAAACTACTTGCGTCGCATATAATTTCAAAAGGTAAATCCCAAATTGGGGAGATCATAATAGGAGCATTTATAAGTTATGATTTAATTAAGTCGAACGCCACTAAAAAAGAATCGTCAAAAACAAAAGGAGCGTCTTTTTCGAGAAGGTGATTGAGAGGCTTAGTAATTTTTGAAAAGTCCTTAAAAAATCTTCGATAAAAACCCGCATGCCCTAAAAAACTTCTTATTGCTTTGATATTCGTAGGCGGCGGTAACTTTTCAATTACTTCGATTTTTGCCTTGTTCACTTCAATTCCCCTAGCGGAAATTTTGTGGCCAAGGACGAAACCTTCACGTACCATAAATTGGCACTTCTCCCAATTTAAAACTAGATTCGTTTCTTCGCAGCGTTTTAACACTTTTCCTAAATTCTTTAAACATAACTCAAATGAGTCGCCAAAAACGAGAAGTCGTCCATAAACACTTCCATAATATTTTCTACGTATTTATCAAAAATAGCAAGCATACACCGCTGAAAGGTAGCGGGTGCGTTGCATAACCCGAAAGGCATTCGACGATAAGCAAAAGTTCTGAATGGGCAAGTGAATGTTGTCTTCTCTTGGTCCTCGGTTGCGATAGGGATTTGGAAGTATCCCGAAAGACCGTCGAGAAAACAATAAAAACTATGCCCGGATAAGCGTTATAAAATTTGATTGATAAAGGGAAGGGGGAAGTGATATTTACGAGTGGCATCATTTAATTTACGATAATCGATGCACATCCTTCATCCTGTTACCGTCCTAGTTGGAATTAAATCGTTATTTTCATTTGTTACTACCGTGATCCCACCCTTCTTAGGTACAACCTGAACCGGACTTACCAACTTACTATCGGAAATAGGATAGATTATCCCCGCATCTAATAACTTAAGAACCTCGCCTTTGACAACCACTTTCATATTAGGATTAAGACGATTTGAGGTTGGACTACACCCTTAGAATTAATTTCAAAAAATATTTTGTGGGTGCAAAAGGAGGGGCTTATGCCAGGAATATCAGAAATTTGCCAAGCTATAGCTCAGCGATGTTTTTATAGTACTTCGATCAACTGATCGTTTTCGAATTGAGAAAGATAGGTCGAGATTATAACGGGCAATTTAGAATTTTTTTCAAGAAAGGCATATTTTAGATGGTCAGGGAGTAGTTTTAAATCAAGATGGGGCGGTTCATCATAAGAGTTTTTCAAATTCTTTTCTTTTTCAAAAATAAGATTTTCATACTTTTTATACCAAAGACAGAATCATTTTCAAAATTTTCTTGTAATGACATAACCGTGTTTTCAAAATCATATGAAGAAATTTCAGAAAAAGAAGAGGAAAATTCATTTGAGGAAATATTAGAAAGAGAAAGTGAAGAATCTTCATTTAAAACATCAAGAAAGAAGCATGAATCATCATTTTTTAAAGAGTTTTTCATTGATTAATTTATAGAAAATGTGACTCATCATCTCCCACGTGCAAAAACAACTTTCCGTTACTAACATCGATGACCGCTCGAGAGGTGGCTAGGAAGGGTCGACCAAGGATACGAGGGACCTCGACGTCCTCTTCAATATCGAAAATGACAAAATCCACCGGGAAGATGAATTTGTCGACCTTTACTAGTACGTCCTCAATGATACCTAACGGATACTTAATTGACCTATCAGCTAACTGAATATTCATTCTTGTAGGGCTAAGAGTGCACAATCCTAGCTTTTTTAAATAATGAAAAAGGCATCAAGTTGATGCTCGCTTTTAGATCCACTAGCGCATGTTTAACAAACAGATCACCAAAAACGCAAGGAATGGAAAAACTACCAGGATCGTTTATCTTTTTAAGAAGATTAGAGTTTTTAACGACCGCCGAGCATTCTTCATTTAAGGTTACATGCGATAAATTTTCTAATTTCTTCTTGTTTGTTAATAAATCCTTAAGATATTTTGCATACTTAGGCATTTGACTAATCGCTTCATGAAATGACAAATTAATATGAATTTGTTTAAACATTTCAAGGAAGCGTTGGTACTGATCGTCTAGTTTTTCTTTCCTAAGTTGAGCGGGGTAGGGAGGTGGCGGAAATTCTTTTATAACAACCGGAGCATCATTTTGAACGTCATCATTTTCTTTTCCAAAATCAGATTTATCCTTTTCAAAAATAGAAATATCTTTTTCTTTATCAAAAGTAGATTTTTCATTTCCAAAAGTTGATTTATCAATTTCCGTGGGGATAATTGTTTCCGCAGCAGGAGGGACAATCACCTTTGGCTCTTCCCTTGTGGTGGGCTCGTTAATAACCTTACCACTCCGAAGGGAAATCGCATATGCGTGCTCCCTTGGGTTAGGTTCAGTGTTCGAGGGAAGAGTTCCAGGTGGTCTCTCGGAAAAAACTTTGGCAAGTTGCCCGACCTGATTTTCTAAACTTTTCACGGACCCAGTTAGACTTCTAATATTAGCTTTGTTCGAGCTTATATATTTAGAAAGGATCTCTTCCAAAGGGGAAGGTTTTGAAAATTTTGGTTTTGTTGTGGTGGTGGTGGTGGTGTAAAATCGTGCGGTGGGCGTACGATATTAGCATTATTACTCCAAGAAAAATTAGGATGATTACGCCACCCAGGGTGATAAGAGTTCAAAGAAGATTTAAAACCAGGAGGTGCAGAAAAATTAGAAAAAGCAAAAAAATTACTGGCAGAATTATTTTGAGCAGGCCTGGGTATGTTCCCCAGATAATCCACCTGCTCGGCAGCAACAGCAGCATTCACATTTTCAAATACCTTAGCGGCGGAGGCAGCAGTCATCTCCGAGATCTTCTTGTTCAGCATCTCCACTTGCAGCGCCAGTTGCGACACCGAATCCACTTCATAGATACTTGCAGGTTTAGATGGGCGAGTCCTAGACGAATTCCACTGATAGGTGTTCATCATCATGTCCTCAATAAGCTCAAGAGCGGCTTCCGGAGTTTTGCGGTCCAAAGAACCAGCGGAAGCGGCATCTATCACTTGCTTAGTTTCTTGATTTAGCCCATTATAAAATGTCTGGACCTGTAACCATACAGGCAGAGCATGATGTGGGCAGTATCTCAAAAGTTCTTTGAACCTCTCCCAAGTGTCATAGAGGGTCTCAGAAGTAATTTGAGAATAAGAAGTTATATCATTTCTTAATTTAGCAGTTTTTGCAGGAGGGAAATATCGAGCAAGAAATTTTTCAACTAGAATGTTCCAAGTAGTGATTGATCCTCTTGGAAGAGAACTCAACCACTGTTTGTCTTTGGTTCTTAAGGAGAAGAGGAATAGTCTTAGCCTTATAGCATCATCTGAGACACCATTAATTTTGAAGGTGTCATAGATTTCAAGAAAATTGGCAATATGTAAGTTCGGATCTTCATCTTGTAATCCGTCGAACTGTACATATTGCTGCACCATTTGAATGATGTTAGGCTTAAGCTCGAAGTTATTGTTCGCAATTGCAGGTCGAACAATACTTGTTTCAGTCCCCTCCAGGTTGGGTCGAGCATAATCGTACATGGTCCTTGGCTGAGCCATTCCTAGGTTGGGGTCTCCCATTTCAGAATTAAAATTGCAATCACCGTAGGAATCCTCAACCGCTGTTTGAGAAGTGGAAGCCCCGAATCGTAATTGTCTCCGAAAGGAGCGTTCGATTTCTGGGTCCAAATCAACAAGTAGCGACGGATTCGTGCGGGTCATGCACAAAAAAAATGAAAGAGAATGGAAGGAAGAAAAGATAGGAAATAAAAACTTGATGACGAGAAAATTTTTTTATTATTATTTTTGCAGAAGTAATAGCGAAAGCGCTTTCAAAATATTGACGAAGAAGGTTCCCCGGTAACGGCGCTAAAAAATTGATGGGCTAAAACCCGAACAGGCAAGTGTACCTATCGAATCGTAGTATCAAGGTCGTATTTAAACTCGGGGTTGTCAAGTACTGCTACTCACGCTTGAACTATTATCCTACCGGAAAACTGTTAGGATTTGATAATTTTTAAAAGTAAAATAAAAGATAATTTTTTGATGAAATAAAACTTATAATAAGAAGATAGCATTCGATCGAAGATTCACCATAAAACAAAATGAGAGGGATGAAAAGGAATAGTTTTAAATTTGCAAATCATACTCGACCGTGACAGATCTGATATTAGGAAATAATCTTGCTAGAGCATTAAATCCCCTAACTTATAGACGTTTACACCGAAATCTCTTTCAAGTCAAAAAGGCCTAAAGCTGCATTACCGAAGTGACCCGCACTATTTGATTTGACTCCAATCCGGAAGATTTACGTCATCCTATCTCTAGGGTTGCATTCAACTCCTGCCTTCTTTGAGTGATCTTTCACATTCACGAGCCTCTCGGCTACTTAAATATGAGATCCAAAGCCTACTACCGTATACCGGAAATACGGAGTCGACAAAATAAAGATCAAATAAGGATCGAGTAAAATTAAGCAAAAATAAAACTATGAAATAAAAGAAACCCTCATCTCATTTTATGGATCCTCATGATCGAAGGCTAAGAGAAATTAGCTACTCATAATTGAAAGGAAAGACAAAATAAGATAAGAGAGGAACATTTTCATTACTTGCAAAAAGGGAAGAGTATACAAAATATTGAAAAGACAAGACTATATTATGAAGAAAAACTTGCAATAATGAAAAAGCTATAACAATAATGAAACTAAAATAACAACTCACAAGCACTCTCCACTCTCCAACTCAACACTCAAATTTAACTTAAAACTTCACTTCCAAAAAAATTAACACTTTGGCTTGAGGGATGGGGTGGCTTTTATAGGAGATGGAAAAGATTCTAGATGATAGGAAATGAAGAGGACATAAAAGGTGGCCGGCCAAGTTCATGGGGAAAGTTCATGCATGAATTAAATGAAGGGAGAGAGAGGGTATGATGGATGCATTGTATGGCATTTAATGGAATGAAAATAGGAGATTTTTAATAGAAAGTGGATGAATGTAGAGGAGGGTGGCCGGCCACATGCATTGGAGAATGCATGAATGCAATAATGAGGAGAGAGAGAGAAAGGGGGAATGAATGGAAGTGTGTAGAAAGGGGAAAAGAGAGGGGCCGGCCACATGCATTGGAAATGCATGCATGGTTATTGGGCTCGGGTAGGAGTGGGCTGTTTGTAGGCTTTGTGGGCTGCTTGTGAAGTTTTGTGGGCTGCACCAAATGGAGGAGGGCTTGGGTAGGAGTGTAGGGGCTGCTTGAGAGGTGGGCTCGGGTAGAGGGCTGCTCCATGTTGAAGGGCTCGGGCTGCACTTGTGTTGGGCTTGAATGATGTGCTCGGGTGGCTTGTAATGGAGTCCAGATTACTCCAACTTGGCTTGATTATGAGGGCTGCATGCATGTTGGACTTGAGCTCGGGTAGGGGCTGCACCATGGGCTTGAACCTACAAAATATAACAAACAAAACATTAAACACTTAATATTATTCATTAACATTGAACATAATAGTTATAATAAATAAAACTAAACACCACATAATGTAATATAACATAAAAATAATAAGACACTAACAAAACATAAAAATAAACAACAAACATTAAAACTAAACTAAACATAACATAACAAAAGAAAACACAAAAGTTAGAACTTATAATATCATAACATAAAAAACATTAAACGAAAAATAAAACAAAACAAACATAAAATAAACAAAATTATAAATAAACTTAGGAATTTAGGCTACTAAATTACCCCAAAAACGATGACTAAAACTAGTCATCAGTTATCAGCCACAGCCGCCAAGCACCAAGGCAACAAGCCAGCCCGTACAGAGTAACAAACACTGCATCAGTCCGCACGCATAAGTCCATGACCAATAGGCAAACAGCCCGGTCACAGCGGACTTAGCGGACGCTGCGAACACCGAAGCAGCCCGCATCATGTCCACGACCAACAAGCAAACAGCCCGGTCACAGCGGACAAAGCGGACACCTTGGACTTATCACAGTGAGTGACCAAGTCCAACAACCCGCCAAACATATGGCGCGAGCTCAGCGGACACCAAGTCAGTTCGCCAGGTCCAAGGCAAGCCCGCCACCAAGAAAGAAGCTCACCCACCGCAAACTCCAAAGATCGAAAGCAAAGACCATGCCGATCTCGCGGACTCCAAAAGCACAGTCTGCACAGTCCGCGAACTCCAACCTGCAAACAGCCGACAACAACCATTTGTCGGACTCACAAATAGTCTGCGCAGTCTGCGGATTTTAATCCGCATAGCAACCACTAGAACTCCACAGGTCGCCAACACAAGACCGCCTGACTGCAACATAAGTCCGCACGGTCAGCCCAGGCCGCCCGGACTGCCCGATCACCCACTTCCACTTCACAAATTTCAACACTCTCCCTTGAAGTGAGAAGTGGTGATCAACCCCAGTAGTCCTTGAAGTCGCTGGAAAGGCCCCTTCGACAACGGCTTTGTGAAGATGTCAGCAAGGTTATCTTTACTCCGAACATACCCGACCATAAGAGATCCCTCCTACACCTTCTCCCTTATGAAATGGTGCCCGATCTCAATATGCTTGATCCTTGCATGACAAACTGAATTGTTCACCAGTTTGAGAGCACTCTCATTGTCTCCTCGGAGCAAAGTAGGATCTTGCATTCCTCATGGACGTCCTCTACTAACCTCCTCAGCCAGATGGCTTCTCGAGCAGCCAAGGCCGAAGCCTTATACCACTACTAGAAAAATGACTTTTAGCCACGGGTTTTTTGTCACGGGGGAAAACCGTGGCAAAAAATGAAATATTAGCCACGGTTTCTATTCCATGGCTAATAATCTAGTATTAGCCACGGATGACTAAACCGTGGCAAATAACCCGACTTTTTGCCATGGTTTGCCTGTTTCGTGGCTAATAATCTAGTATTAGCCACGGAAGCCTAATCCATGGCAAAAAAATCGGGGTTTTTTTAGTCTCACACCGCCAACTAAAAGATCAATTTGGGGTATATATTGCCCATTCTCAATTAATGTTTGAAATAAAATCGGCTCACAGGTGGCGGTGACCGGGTGGTGGCCGGGCGGCGGCGACGGCGGCGTGCGGCCGAATCTTTTTTATGTTAGGCATTATCGTCTGTTATAGACCCTTTAGCCACGGCAATTGAACCGTGGCAAATAAGGAGCTTTTAGCCACGAAAATTGAACCATGGCTAATAACTTATTTGCCACGGATTCAGTGTGGCTAATACTATTAGCCACACTCGCATTGCCCATGCCCATTTGCCGTGGGTAGGCCGTGATTAAAAGTTATTAGCCACGGTTTTGAACTTTTAGCCATGACAATCTGTCGTGGCTAAAAGTCTATTTTCTAGTAGTGTACTCAGCTTCCGTAGTAGAGACGGACGCCGAGTCCTGCTTCTTGCTACACCATGAGATGCTTGCTGATCCACAAGTGAACACATAACCCGAAGTTGATCTTCGATCATTCGAATCACGACCATAATCAGCATCTGTGTATCCTAGCAAAGAAAAACCCGAGTCCCTCCTATAAAGGAGTCCCATATCAGAAGTCGTCACCACATACTTCAGAATACTCTTTGCCGTCATTAGATGAGACTTCCTCGGCTCCGCCATAAATCGACTTATTCGACCAACAGTATAAGCAATGTCTGGCCTTGTAATCGTCAGGTAGATCAAGCTCCGCACCCGAGCTCGGAACACCAAGGAATCATGAAGAATCCTTCCCTCATCTCGTCTAAGCTTCAAACCACTATCCAGAGGAGTAGAGCAACTCTTTCCTCTTTCCATGCTGAATCGTTTCACAATCCGATCCGCATAACCTTTCTGAGAAACAAGAATCCCGTTCTCCTTCCTTTTCACTTTGAGACCGATAAAGTGATGAAGCTCCCCCAAGTCTTTTATCTCGAAACGAATAGCTAGCTCTGCCTTGAGCCTAGCTACCTCCTCCTTGGAATTCCCCGTGATGATCATGTCATCCATGTACAACAGCATCAGGATGAGAAGCTCCCCATTCTTCTTGACGAGCAGGCTTGAGTCTGAATTTGAAGACAGATATCCGCAGAATTGAAGGTATTCTGCAATCTTCTCATACCAGGCTCGAGGAGCCTTCTTCAATCTATAAAGAGCCTTCCAGAGCTTGCAGACGTAGTCCGGATGTTCTTCAAATACGTAATCGAGCGGTTGATCCATGAAGATGTCCTTGTCAATCTCCCTATAAAGAAAAGCGTTTATTACGTCCAGCTGCCACATCTTCCAACCCTGGCAGGCCGCCAAAGCAATCACCACACGGACTGAAGTCATCTTTTCCACAGGACTAAACGTCTCCTCATAGTCCTCGTCGTACTGTTGAGAGAAACCTTGAGCAATAAGGCTAGCCTTGTACCACTCGATGCTTCCATCCGCCTTCTTCTTCAGCTTATAGACCCACTTGCAAGTAACAAGAGTATCGCCATCCACCTTAGGCACCAAGTCCTAAGTTTCATTCTTCCTGAGGGCAGACATCTCCTCATCCATGGCATTATCTCATTTCGTCACAATGGTGGCATCTTAAAAATTTGAAGTCTCCCGCTCATCCAGAGGGCCTGCAAAGAAATAGGAGACAAAGCTCATTGTATTCCCTTCACAGTATCGAGTCGGCGGCTTAATAGTCCTATTTGATCTCCGAAGAGGCTGCTCCTTGCTCACCACCTCTGTTGCTTCTTCAGGCTCAGCTTCATTCTCAGGCAAAACCTGAGCAATGCTCCCCCTATTTCCTGAACTAGAAGCCTCTGCCCTAGAGCTTGAAGCAATAGGAGCTGTCGGTGAGACAGTAAGCTCCTCTTGAGCAACTTCAGCAGCCACCTCCCGCTCTTCATCAACCTTGCTTTCTAATAGCTCAACCGAGCTTCCTCCATATGACGTCAGTTCGTCAAAGACCACATCTCTTGACACAACGAACTTCTTCATCACCAGATCCATGCACTTCCATCCTGTCACAACCCGCATTTTTTCCAATAATTTAATTATATCAGAGCAAGGGGAAAATACGCATCGTGATGCCACGTCGTGCAGGGGATAACTGCATATGTTCAGGCAAGACTCCAAACTCTATAGTTTTAAAAGAAAACATAAATTATTATGAATGAAATCCAGTTTAAGTTATGATGATAGTCATATCCCTCGACTTAATGGATCTTCTAGTCCACGATTTAAAATATAATTTATACGATTACGGAAGATACTTGTTTAATTTGACTCTAACATTCTACATGAGAATAAATGTCCTCGAGGAACAACTCATGCTAAACAGACTCTAGATTTATAATAAGTATAGGAAAAGTATTTACGTTAACCATAAAAATAGTGACTTAGTTTTAAAAGAGATTGCATGGATGCTTTACTAATAATAAGTTTTTATAAGCTTAAAAATATCTAACATGCAGTCCTAGCAATAAATCATCCCAGAGAGCAAGTAATGTAAACCAAACATAAGATAATCACATCAGCTAGCAAGTGTTAAGGTTCAACAATCCTGTGGCCGTCAACAACCTGACACGAACCCACGGTACCAAGTATGTCTGAAAGTAGGAAAAGAAAACTGAAACAACAACTACCTCGCTACGGCGAGGGGAAAAAACCACAGCCGACACTGCTGTTGCAAGGGCTCCAAACCGGCTCCGCTACTTACAAATGCTCCGAACCTGAGGCATTCCAAAGACAGAACACCTCAGCAAGGGGACAAATGACGGCAGAGAAGTAAGCAAAATAAAACAAAGGTCAAACAGGGTACCAACCCAAGACCAACAGTACTGAAGTAAAGCATCGAACAGGAAAAGAAAGAAATACTTACATGAATCGTCACGTACTCCAACAAATACACCAGATTTCCCAAGATAAGAATGGAACAAAAATAAGTAAAAACATAAGAAAGAAATTTAACTACCTTTACTAAGCACCTATGGTCGACTCTATCCAAAAACACGGGCGAGGTGGTCACTCAACTGAACACACCACTGACGAATAATTTATCCGCTTAACAGCGAGGGAGTCTCATACTCTCCACCATACACTGCAGATGCCCAAAAGAACATGGGCAAGGTGGTCACTCAACTGGACACACCCCTCACGAATAATTTATCCGCTTAACTGCAAGGGAGTCTCATACTCTCCACCATATACCGTGTAAGACCCCTTTTTTTTGAAAGCCCGGGGTCTTATGCCCAGAACCGCCGCTTTGAGGTGACACCTTCGCACCCGGGAAGGTCGTCACTGCAACGCGCCGATTCTGCCGGCCTTTTCGATCACAATAAGTAGCAAGCAAGAAGAGTAAGCAAGTCCACCAGAATAAAATGTCACATATAAATAAAAACTCCACGAAGGGAGTGTCCACAGAAATCATCAGAGAACAAAGATACTAGAAATATAAGGGCCCATGCCCGGTACATCAAGTCCTCACTACAAAATCACTCAAAGCGGAAGCAAAACTAAAACTCTACTAAAGGTCGGGACTCACGGTCCCTGCAGTCTGGACTCCAGTGCTAGACTGCCCCATCTCCAAGCGTACCGGCCTCCTGGGCTGCTCCTCCATGCTGGGCTCCGCGATCCCCTAATATGATATGGTTCGAAAACCGTTAGTCTAAAAGACTAAGCCCTATCATCCCCCACCCCTTCCCCCACTCTCTAAGGCACCGGGCGGAGAGGAAGAAAGGGGGGACATGAAAGTGGAGATAAATTCCAAAGCAGATGACGGTGGACCTAACTAGCAAGTTATAACAGGTGAACAGTATAAATGTTGTAATAGGTATAACAGAAAGGAAGTAAGTAATAAATTAAACCTTTGCTTATGTGAGTACACATAAGCCAAGGGATCTTTTGCAAGGCTCCCATCGTATAACGCGTCCCATACCGCTTATACGTTGGGGTGTCGGTTATCAAGCAGCAGATTTATATGTATCAAATTGACCTTAATTTATAAACTTGCCCACACAAGCTTATAGATCAAGGGGTCGTTTTGCAAGTCCTAAAGTATAAGCGTCCCATTCCACTTATACTTTAGGTGTCAAGGTTGTTATGAATGATTATGTCATGCAGCTATATGGTGGGTTATGATGTTCAAGCAGTGCAACTCACACACCCAACTTTGTGTACACAAACCTTTAGTTCCCCCTTTCTGGAGATAACTCCCAGGTTACTCCCGTAGTGGCAAACGGAAGCGGTGGGTTGGGCCTCGCCCACCTCAAACCATTAAAAGCACCACTGGTCTGACCTATCGTACGCCCTCAATGCCTGGTGCACGAGGCGGACTCCTGCGTACTCTTGCCGACTGGTCCGCCGGACTTAACCTTGGCTAAGTGCTAGTCACCTTGCCGAGTCAATGATATCGGTGTCGATGCAATCGAACTCCCCGATATCGAAAACCCACCACCTTAATCTTCCTATTTTTATGCACATGCAGCAGTTTAATATATAACGATTTTAAAGTGTCAAACTCCCGGACTAAACCGTCCGTATAAACCACATCCGAGACCAAATTCCCCGGACTAAAACGTCCGGCTCATCTCCAGACTCCATCCCCTAGAACACCACGGGACAGCGCCCCCTTGAACACCTCGGGACGACTTAACCATTACCAACCCTAACTAATGAGTGTGTGAAATGTGAATCCCTATTAGGCTAATTACTCTTTCGTTTATTTTAAGATTTACGTTAGCCCAGGACTGCCCCCGGCATACCCCGTGAAGGGCTCTCAAAGGGCACTAGGAACCAAGACGGCGGCATTACGGCCCGAAGTTCCCTTTCGCAAGGTACTTATTGTTATTGGTTGTTTTTCCCTTACCCGTTCTCTCTATAAATTGCATCGAACTAAACCTAGGGTGGATTTGACTCTTCACTCCTACGGGGACGACGATCTTTCGTCGGTCCCGCGCACCTTCTAGAGCGCATCAACTCATTCCTCACCACACTTGAAACCTCCTATGGTGATCCATCCTCTTTCTTTAAATCCAATCCAACACAAGCTGTCCTTACGTTAACCCAAACCTTATCTTGTTACTCATTTCCCAAAGTTACTAACTACAGACCACCTTATACTAAGTAATGTCTATGATAGGATGTCCTTTGTGTTTTCTTCTGAACGGCCTAAGTTAATTACTGGGGGCCTATCATGACATTATTGAATCGATTTCCGATAATAACGATTTTCCCAATTAATCTAATAATTAATTAATTTTACTAAAACCCAAGGTCTTCCAAATTTGTACAAGGATTATATTTTTCAGTCATGTATAAATCATAATAAATTTAATACAAACATTTATATATCTAAAAATGACATATCCAAGGTTTGGTAATTTTTCCTATGGTCTAAGGGGCCTAAACTTATTTTTGCAATAATCCATTTCCTTCATATCTAATAAATAAACTACATCAAATTCTCTTCCAAATAAATTGGATTAATTACAGGATATTAGAAATACCATGAAAACAGTACTATAAAAGTTTCATAAATTTTCTGCTGGAAATTAATTTATAATAAATCATTTTCTACAATCCTAATCTAGCATGCTTGTGAATCAAGTACTAAATCCATAACTCCAAAAATCCAGAGAAAAATCACACTGATTCATAATGATTTAAAACCACTATTTACCAACTTTCATAATTTTCCAGAGACTATTTATGTCATAAAATATTTTTAAAACATAGAGCCCTTTAATAATACTTGTGAAGGAACTATTCTATTTAGACCCTGTTTGGGAGGGCTTTCTAGCTCCTTTTCATTTTCTAGAAAACGCCACCGCACATAATAAACCGTTTGGAATGTCTACCGGTGGGAAAAGCTACCACCAAAAACTCCTTTTTCTCCTCTATTTGAAAAGTCACTAGCCTCCTACTTTTCAACTTTTCGAAAAGTAATTTTTCATCCCGATACACAGTTGATGCTATGAAAATATTTTACTCCTCTGGATCCAGTTCGATAATACTGCGAAAACACTAGTCTTTCTCTAAATGAAAATTTCGCTCGGGCGCGATTTTTTCGCACGGTTGATTTTTTCGCCCTAACGCGAATATTTCGCCCGGACGCGAAATTTTTGGCCCGGGCGAGGAATTTTTCGTCCGTGCGAGAATTTTTCTCCCGGACGCGAATTTTCTATTGGGGCGCAAATTTTTGGCCCGGTCACGAATTTTTCGCCCGGACGCGAATATTTCGCCCGGGGGCGAATTTTTCACCCGGGCGCGATATTTTTCAGCCGGACGCGAAATTTTTCTCCCGGGTGACATTCTTTCGCCCTTGCGCGAATTTTCCACCCGGGCGCAATTTTTTTTCACCCGGACGCGATTTTTTTTCCCGGCGCGAATATTTTGGCCGGGCGCGAATTTTTTGTCGGGGCGCGAATTTTTGGCCCGGTCGCTAATTTTTCGCCCGGACGCGAATATTTCGTCCGAGCGCGAATTTTTTGCACGGGCGACATTCTTTCGCCCGAGCGCGAATTTTTTGCCTGGGCGACATTCTTTCGTCCGGGCGCGAATTTTTCGTCCGGGAGACGTTCTTTTGCCCGGGCGGGAATTTTTCACCCGGCCGCAAAATTTTTCACCCGGGCGCGAATTTTTTCTCCTGGCGCGAATTTTTCGCCCGGGCGCGAATTTTTCGCCCAGGCGCTGTTTTTTCGCCCGATTGTGCATTTTTCGCCCAGGAGCAGTTTTTTCCCCAGGGGCGGTTTTTTCGCCCGGGAGCGGTTTTTTTCCTCCGGACGCAGTTTTTTCGCTCGATCGCAGTTTTTTCGCCCGATGACAATTTTTTCACCCGTGCACGATGTTTTCGCGCGGGAGCGAAATTATCGCCCGGGCGCGAAATTTTTACCCGGGCGCGATTTTTTTGCCCGGACTCGATTTTTTCGCCCGGGGCGATTTTTTCGCACGGGCGCGATTTTTTCGCCCGGGCGCTATTTTTTCGCCCGGGTGCGATTTTTTCGCCCGGACGCGGTTTTTTTGCCCGGTTGCGATTTATTTCTCCCGGGCGCGATTTTTTTTGATCGGGAGCGGTTTTTCGCCCGTGCACTATTTTTTCGCCCGGGAGCGAATTTTTTGCCTCGACGTGATTTTTTGCCCGTTCGTTATTTTTTTGCCTGGTCATGTATTTTTTTCGCTTGTAAGCTATTTTTTCACTCGAATGCAGTTTTTTTCGCTTTCGAGCGGAAATATCGCGTCCGTGCGAAAAATTCTCGTCTGTGCAAAAAATTCGCGCCCGGGCGAAATTTTCCCGCTTTGTCGAAAAATTAGTGCCCGTCCGAAAAATTCACGCCCGTCCGAAAAATTTGCCGTCATCCGAAAAATTCGGGCTCGTCTAGAAAATTCGCGCCCGTTCTAAAATTTCGCGTCCGTCCGAAAAATTGGCACCCGTCCGAATAATTGGGGCCCGGCCGAAAATATAGGTCTCAGCCGAAAAATTGGCGTCCAGGTGAAAATATTGCGCCCGGGCGAAATATTCACGCCCGGGTGAGAAAAGCCGCCACCCGGCGAAAAATTCACTCTCGGGCGAAAAAAATCTACCCCGGCGAAATAATTGCGCATTTTCCCCCAGACGCGCAATTTTAATAAAAAAAGTTACCGCAACGAAGATTTGTCAAACGGTTTATAAAGTGTTTCTCCTTTTTGAAAAGCTCTGCAAAAGAAGTTCACCCAAACAGTTTTCCTTTTCTAATAGACATTTTCCAAAATCTCTTTTTTCTACCATCCTTTTGCCACAACTCCTTTTCCTTTCTGAAAAGCCTTCCCAAACAGGCCCTTAATCAATATAAAATTGAACTAAAATTCATGGACATTCCTACTGGCCAAAAACATCTAATTCCAGAGTTTCAAGGGGGTCTTATTTGAATTAAAAATCTTTAATAAATAAAACATCAAAAAGGGCTATACCCACATTCATGAATGAAGTACTAGAAATACCTATCCAAAAATTCTAGTAAAATTATCCAAGGGTCCTAACTACCCTAGAAACACACTGCCCCAATTTCATGGCTTTTAAAAGAGTTTAAGATACTGTTTTGACCTAAAATCCCTTCTACCCTAAAACTAGGGTTTAAGTTTTGAGGTATCTACCTACATCAAAATTCTCTAAAATTACAACCAGAGAGTTACAAACTCATTAACAAGCTCTCCACCAAATCTCAAAGGCCATACAAGGGCATTTGCCCCTATGTCCTTCACAAACCCCCAAAGTCCACATTTAGGGTTTGAACCTGGGCCCTACGGTAAACTTACCCTAAATCATCCCATCTTCCCTAAGGGTAATCTTAGGACCAAAATAAACCAGGGTTCAAAATCTCAACCTCTGTTGAGGTGAGATGATCATACCAGAGTGCAAAGAACTTTCTCACTAAGCTTCCTTCTACTAGGTCAAAACTAGGGTTTAGAGGGTTCCTAATCAAAACTCAACCAAATGAGTTGAACTTTGAACCAGACCTAGATACCTATACCAGGGACACCTCACCAAAATTTGGGAGGGTTTGGAGGTCATTTGACCCTTCAACTACCTTTCCCTAGCTTTTCTAGGTTTAGGGCAAAACCCTAGGTTACACTTTTTTTAATGGATTCCAATTTTTACATGAGCTAGGTCTAGGTGATATTAAGCCCCTGTCCAAAATTCAAAGCATTTGGACCAAGGATTAGGTGTGGGGAATTTTTCAAAGATCTGCCCTATTTGTAGGACCTACCCTAGAATAATGGCCCTATAGGTCAGAAGACTTGTCCTATAATTTTCCATAATATATCAAACTGAAGATAATTAAAAGCCTACAACATTCATGTTGATCAATTTTGATGAACAAGCCTCCATAGGGCCTAAATAATTTTTATAATAAAACTGCCCTAAACCTAGGACATACCCATAATCAAATGGCCCTACAAGTCTAGGTACTCTACCAAAATTTCACCACAGCATATCAAATTGTAGGTATTAAAAGGACCTACAACTTTCATGCTAAACACTTTTCCAGTAGGTGCCCTTAAGGGGCCTAAAATCCAATTA
This sequence comes from Platanthera zijinensis, assembly GCA_039513925.1. Lineage (NCBI taxonomy): Eukaryota > Viridiplantae > Streptophyta > Magnoliopsida > Asparagales > Orchidaceae > Platanthera > Platanthera zijinensis. The sequence goes on along the minus strand of CM077090.1, from coordinate 73,494,899 downwards.
CAGTAAAACTGTTTTATTTAAAATACAGAAAATTAGAAAATAGGATTTAAAATTATAGAATCTGCTCTGCACGAATCTAGAAGCATATCAGGCGGCTCCTGTTCATCTTCACCGATGGAGCCGAAATGAGGCTTGCACAGGCGGTTTTTGCGGGCCGATTCCCGGCGGCCTGAGGCGGCGCCACCACCGGGAAACATCCCCTAATTGTTCCCGGTGGTGGGGGCTATCCCTGGCCGGAGCTAGGGCGGCCGGAGGTGGCGGCGCCGCCCTAGCCGAGAGCTCAAAAACCTCCCGAAAAATGGTGATTTTCCGAAAACTAAAAACCTAACTCAGGTTCGATTGAGCATGGAATCGGTTTCTAAGCATTCCTAGGATCTAAGCATGAGAGAAGGAGAGGAGGAGGACCTTTAACCAAGCTTGTCGGCGAGTGCGGTGGTGGTGCGCCATGGTCGGCGGTGGAGCTTTCCAATGCTTGCAAATTCACTACCAAACAGCCCGGTTTCTTTAGGTGAAGGGTGGAAACGACTTCTCTTGGTCTAGGGAAGCTTTTAAAAGCATCAAATGGGGGAGAGGGAGGGTGTAGGCTTGATGGCCATTAATGGCCATTAAGATGAAATTTCGGCCATGGAGAAAAACCCTTGAAATTCACCTCCCCTTGGTCTCAATACGTTTGGAAACTCCTAAAAACTGATAGGGGAGATGAATACTAATCAATTGGTGATGAATGGAGGGGTGATTCACCTTCCCCACCATGAATAGCCTTCTTTTTCTCACTTTCTCTCTCCTCCATTAAAGGGCAAATGAAGCTTTCTCTCTCTTCACCATCATGAACGAATTTTCTCATCTCCCTAGCCTATTGGAAGCCCACTAAGGTTTATAATCCCCTTAGGAAAAATCATGAAGGGAGTGGTTCACCTTCCACCATAAGTGGCCTCTTTAAACACTTTTTCTCTCCTCTTTATTTCTCTAAATTTAGGCTTCTCTCTCTCTCCTAGTCACTAGGTTGACTTGGTCAATCCTCTAGGATATGGGCAGCCAAATTAATACATAATAATCATGCAAGAGATTAACCTAAGGGGAGGGTAGCTTGAGGTTGGGTTAACCCATAAAGACTAGGTTTGACTTGATTTGGGCTTGGGGTTGACTTGGTCAATTTGACCACTATAGTTGACCCAAGTGGGTCCTTGGTGACTCCTTGGGCCCACATTATGTCTAAGGGAATCTTTAGAGTCAAAATGAACCTACTAGGCCACCCAAAAATCAGAGTTTAGAAAATTACTATTTGTAGACCAAGAGGGTCTCAATTAGGTTTTTAGGTTACTTGGTCTCCTGGGTTCACCTAGGTTAACTCATAGGACCTAGTTATGCTCAAGTCACTCCTAGGGGGGTCCAATTTGAAAATGGGATGTTACAAATCCCAATAAACAAAACAAAAATTTCGTCCCCGAAATTAAGGCTAAGTCTATGGGAGGTTTTCTACTGGGTTAACTTAAGCTTGTAACATCCCATAAGGGTTGAAGTGCCTACTAGATCAATGATTAAGGGCTAGCCCCAATAAACAAAAGTTTAGCCCATATCTCCTGGAATATTCTACTAGTAATTACAATTAGGGAGAAAACTTTAAACCACTTGAGGAGTTGCGAGGTATACCTGATTGAAAAGTTCCGGGTATCTTTCCTGCATCAGGTCCTGAGGATCCCAGGTATGTTCCTCCTATCCATGCTTTCTCCACAGGACCTTGACTAGCGGGATCTTCTTGCACCACAAAACTGCACTACTAAATCAGGGTTTCCCCAACTATCTCGCTCAATCTATCCTCGAACTTCCACTCTAACTCTGGAAGTGACTATAATAGTTCTTCAAAACCCTTATACTTGCCTATACCATTCGGCAAACCTCACCGTGCGTAGCCAAATCCATGACGTCTTTCTCATTCTGGGGAAAGACAAGTTCTAATACTCACAATCTTCTTCTAGTAAATTGAGTTTTTGTTTGTAATGGTAGACAGCGACTCTATAAACCTCCTCCACGCGATCATGTTCCTATTCCTTCATATACGCCCGAGTAATCAATCAATTTGACCCTATGATTTATCCAACTCTGGTCGTTAACGGGAAAGATTACTTCGTCAAATGACCCGTCGTCCGCAAGATTTAAGGGGGTGTACTCGTGCATTTTTGGAGGTTGTCATTTATACCTTTTTAATTTGTTGTGCCATTCTGCCGTAGTTACACTTGATTTTCCAAACATTTATTTATCGTAGCCGCGACCCTTGCTAACCAAGTTTGTGTCATCAAATGTATCTAATCTTGTCTTGATGTATCTGAATCGAGTCTGCAAGGTCATACCTAAGATATATGTTTTTGATATATCGTCTGCTAATTTCTTTCAAACTCTTAGTGTTATCATACTCATGATGTTACATCATAGTGTCTCAGTCTTATCTTCCCAAATCTACTTAGTCTTACTACCCGTCATCAAATTCACATGGTATATTCTAGTAGTTATGTCTCGTAGTTACTCCTCATTATTACCATGACATCATTCGAGTGGCGTCGAATAAGACCAACCTCAACATTACTGTGTTTGGGGCAACACACTTTCTAAATTAGGTCTAGGAGACCTAAGCCATTAACTCACTTGCCCAATAAACAAAAGATAAGCCCTCAATAAACAAACGATAAGCCCATATCTTCCTTGGGCTAATTTTCTTTTATCTTACCATGTTATATCTGTCCTAGCTGAGTGTACAATCCCTAGGGCATCAATCTATGACTTGGGGTTCCAAACTGACACTTGTAGATATACTCCATACTTTAAACCCTCCGAGTCAAATTTACGACACGCTTATCAGGGTTGTTCCCACTCCTAATTGGGTCTCTTTCGAACTTGAATTCCTACCCGACCTTCAGTGTTTATCTTGTAGTTGTCCCTGAGTAATCTTGTTACTGGTACGGGGGTTAATACTACGTGTCTTCTACTATTCTGATAATGGATTAATTGTCAGTCCCAATAGATTGAGTAATCCTTGTTAGGGACCATAGGGACACCATAGTTTATGTCTTAGGTATCCATTCACCTATTAAACTCCTCCTTTAATCTCTTTAGGTATTTCCTTACCTAACCAAATTCATACTTAAGGTCTGTTTCGGACTAGGGCACAGTATAAGTTGTCGGGTTAGTCACGTATCCTAGCGGTTGAGTCTAACCTATTGACTAGAGAATTACAAGAAGAGGTCTTTGCAACCGGAGGTGCTCCCTGCTGGGGACAGGGTTTGTCGCAGGCTACAAAGAAGAATTCCAATTGATAGCTAATGTACCAATGGAATGGATGGAAAGTGGACAATTTACATGTGATTCCCCATATGGGCACACCACTGCTTCCGCTGCTTAGTTTGTCCGCAAACTAAACTCGCACGGAGGTGACCCAGGGATTTGTGGACTGCTACTAATCCGATCGATGTTTCCTCTGATACCACTTGTAAGACCCCCCCCCCCCACCACCACCACTTTTTTTTTAAAAGCCTGGGGTCTTATGCCCAGAATCGCCGCTTTGAGGTGACACCTTCGCACCCGAGAAGGTCGTCACTGCAACGCGCCGATTCTGCCGGCCTTTTCGATCACAATAAGTAGAAAGCAAGAAGAGTAAGCAAGTCCACCAGAATAAAATGTCACATATAAATAAAAACTCCACGAAGGGAGTGTCCACAGAAATCATCAGAGAACAAAGATACTAGAAATATAAAGGCTCATGCCCGGTACATCAAGTCCTCACTACAAAATCACTCAAAGTGGAAGCAAAACTAAAACTCTACTAAAGGTCGGGACTCGCGGTCCCTGCAGTCTGGACTCCAGTGCTAGACTGCCCCATCTCCAAGCGTACCGGCCTCCTGGGCTGCTCCTCCATGCTGGGCTCCGCGATCCCCTAATATGATATGGTTCGAAAACCGTTAGTCTAAAAGACTAAGCCCTATCATCCCCCACCCCTTCCCCACGCTCTAAGGCATCGGGCGGAGAGGAAGAAAGGGGAGGACATGAAAGTGGAGATAAATTCCAAAGTAGATGACGGTGGACCTAACTAGCAAGTTATAACAGGTGAATAGTATAAATGTTGTAATAGGTATAACAGAAAGGAAGTAAGTAAGAAATTAAACCTTCGCTTATGTGAGTACAAATAAGCCAAGGGATCTTTTGCAAGGCTCCCATCGTATAACGCGTCCCATACCGCTTATACGTTGGGGTGTCGGTTATCAAGCAGCAGATTTACATGTATCAAATTGACCTTAATTTATAAACTTGCCCACACAAGCTTATAGATCAAGGGGTCGTTTTGCAAGTCCTAAAGTATAAGCGTCCCATTCCACTTATACTTTAGGTGTCAAGGTTGTTATGAATGATTATGTCATACAGCTATATGGTGGGTTATGATGTTCAAGCAGTGCAACTCACACACCCAACTTTGTGTGCACAAACCTTTAGTTCCCCCTTTCTGGAGATAACTCCCAGGTTACTCCCGTAGTGGCAAACGGAAGCGGTGGGTTGGGCCTCGCCCACCTCAAACAAGTAAAAGCACCACTGGTCTGACCTATCGTACGCCCTCAACGCCTGGCGCACGAGGCGGACTCCTGCGTACTCTTGCCGACTAGTCTGCTGGACTTAACCTTGGCTAAGTGCTAGTCACCTTGCCGAGTAAATGATATCAATGTCGGTGCAATCGAACTCCCCGATATCGAAAGCCCACCACCTTAATCTTCCTATTTTTATGCACATGCAGCAGTTTAATATATAACGATTTTAAAGTGTCAAACTCCCGGACTAAACCGTCCGTATAAACCACATCCGAGACCAAATTCCCCGGACTAAAACGTTCGGCTCATCTCCAGACTCCATCCCCTAGAACACCACGGGACAGCGCCCCCTTGAACACCTCGGGACGACTTAACCATTACCAACCCTAACTAATGAGTGTGTGAAACGTGAATCCCTATTAGGCTAATTACTCTTTCGTTTGTTTTAAGATTTACGTTAGCCCAGGACTGCCCCCGGCATACCCCGTGAAGGGCTCTCAAAGGGCACTAGGAACCAAGACGGCGGCATTACGGCCCGAAGTTCCCTTTCACAAGGCACTTATTGTTATTGGTTGTTTTTCCCTTACCCGTTCTCTCTATAAATTGCATCGAACTAAATCTAGGGTGGATTTGACTCTTCACTCCTACGGGGACGGCGATCTTTCGTCGGTCCCGCGCACCTTATAGAGCGCATCAACTCATTCCTCGCCACACTTGAAACCTCCTATGGTGATCCATCCTCTTTCTTTAAATCCAATCCACACAAGCTGTCCTTACGCTAACCCAAACCTTATCTTGTTACTCATTTCCCAAAGTTACTAACTACAGACCACCTTATACTAAGTAATGTCTATGATAGGATGTCCTTTGTGTTTTCTTCCGAACAGCCTAAGTTAATTACTGGGGCCTATCATGACATTATTGAATCGATTTCCGATAATAATGATTTTCCCAATTAATCTAATAATTAATTAATTTTACTAAAACCTAAGGTCTTCCAAATTTGTACAAGGATTATATTTTTCAGTCATGTATAAATCATAATAAATTTAAGACAAACATTAATGTATCTAAAAATGACATTTCTAAGGTTTGGCAATTTTTCCTATGGTCTAAGGGGCCTAAACTTATTTTTGCAATAATCCATTTCCTTCATGTCTAAAGAATAAACTACATCAAATTCTCTTCCAAATAAATTGTATTAATTACAGGATATTAGAAATACCATGAAAATAGTACTATAAAAGTTTCATAATTTTCCTGCTGGAAATTAATTTATAATAAATCATTTTCTACAATCCTAATCTAGCATGCTTGTGAATCAAGTACTACATCTATAACTCCAAAAATCCAGAGAAAAATCCCACTGATTCATAATAATTTAAAAACACTATTTACCAACTTTCATAATTTTCCAGAGACTATTTATGCCATAACATATTTTTAAAACATAGAGCCCTTTAATAATACTTGTGAAGGAACTATTCTATTTAAATAACATAAAATTGAACTAAAATTCATGTGCATTCCTACTGGCCAACAACATCTAATTCCAGAGTTTCAAGGGGGCCTTATTTGAATTAAAAATCTTTAATAAATAAAACATCAAAAAGGGCTATACCCACATTCATGAATGAAGTACTAGAAATACCTATCCAAAAATTTTAGTAAAATTATCCAAGGGTCCTAACTACCCTAGAAACACACTACCCCAATTTCATGGCTTTTAAAAGAGTTTAAGATACGGTTTTGACCTAAAATCCCTTCTACCCTAAAAATAGGGTTTAAGTTTTGAGGTAGCAACCTACATCAAAATTCTCTAACATTACAACCAGAGAGTTACAAACTCATTAACAACCTCTCCACTAAATCGCAAGGCCATACAAGGGCATTTGCTCCTATGTTCTTCACAAACCCCCAAAGTCCACATTTAGTGTTTGAACCTGGGCCCTAGGGTAAACTTACCCTAAATCATCCCATCTTCCCTAAGGGTAATCTTAGGACCAAAATAAACCAGGGGTCAAAATCTCAACCTCTGTTGAGGTGAGATGATCATACCGGAGTGCAAAGAACCTTCTCACTAAGCTTCCTTCTACTAGGTCAAAACTAGGGTTTAGAGGGTTCCTAATCAAAACTTAACCAAATGAGTTAAAATTTGAACCAGACCTAGATACCTATACCAGGGACACCTCACCAAAATTTGGGAGGGTTTGGAGGTCATTTGACCCTTCAACTACCTTACCCTAGATTTTCTAGGTTTAGGGCAAAACCCTAGGTTACACTTCTTTAAATGGATTCCAATTTTTACATGAGCTAGGTCTAGGTGATATTAAGCCCCTGTCCAAAATTTAAAGCATTTGGACCAAGTATTAGGTGTGGGGAATTTTTCAAATATCTGCCCTATTTGTAGGACCTACCCTAGAATAATGGCCCTATAGGTCAGAAGACTTGTCCTATAATTTTCCATAATATATCAAACTGTAGATAATTAAAAAGCCTACAACATTCATGTTGATCAATTTTGATGAACAAGCCTCCATAGGGCCTAAATAATTTTTATAATAAAACTGCCCTAAACCTAGGACATACCCATAATCAAATGGCCCTACAAGTCTAGGTACTCTACCAAAATTTCACCACAGCATATCAAATTGTAGGTATTAAAAGGACCTATAACTTTCATGCTAAACACTTTTCCAGTAGGTGCCCATAAGGGGCCTAAAATCCAATTACAGTAAAACTGTTTTATTTAAAATACAGAAAATTAGAAAATAGGATTTAAAATTATAGAATCTGCTCTGCACGAATCTAGAAGCATATCAGGCGGCTCCTGTTCATCTTCCCCGATGGAGCTGAAAAGAGGCTTGCACAGGCGGTTTTTGCGGGCTGATTCTCGGTGGCATGAGGCGGCGCCACCACCGGGAAACATCCCCTAATTGTTCCCGGTGGTGGGGGCTATCCCTGGCCGGAGCTAGGGCGGCCGGAGGTGGCGGCGCCGCCCTAGTCGAGAGCTCAAAAACCTCCCGAAAAATGGTGATTTTCCGAAAACTAAAAACCTAACTCGGGTTCGATTGAGCATGGAATCGGTTTCTAAGCATTCCTAGGATCTAAGCATGAGAGAAGGAGAGGAGGAGGACCTTTAACCAAGCTTGTCGGCGAGTGCGGTGGTGGTGCGCCATGGCCAGCGGTGGAGCTTTCCGATGCTTGCAAATTCACTACCAAACAGCCCGGTTTCTTTAGGTGAAGGGTGGAAATGACTTCTCTTGGTCTAGGGAAGCTTTTAAAAGCATCAAATGGGGGAGATGGAGGGTGTAGGCTTGATGGCCATTAATGGCCATTAAGATGAAATTTCGGCCATGGAGAAAAACCCTTGAAATTCACCTCCCCTTGGTCCCAATACGTTTGGAAACTCCTAAAAACTGATAGGGGAGATGAATACTAATCAATTGGTGATGAATGGAGGGGTGATTCACCTTCCCCACCATGAATAGCCTTCTTTTTCTCACTTTCTCTCTCCTCCATTAAAGGGCAAATGAAGCTTTCTCTCTCTTCACCATCATGAACGAATTTTCTCATCTCCCTAGCCTATTGGCAGCCCACTAAGGTTTATAATCCCCTTAGGAAAAATCATGAAGGGAGTGGTTCACCTTCCACCATAAGTGGCCTCTTTAAACACTTTTTCTCTCCTCTTTATTTCTCTAAATTTAGGCTTCTCTCTCTCTCTCCTAGTCACTAGGTTGACTTGGTCAATCCTCTAGGATATGGGCAGCCAAATTAATACATAATAATCATGCAAGAGATTAGCCTAAGGGGAGGGTGGCTTGAGGTTGGGTTAACCCATAAAGACTAGGTTTGACTTGATTTGGGCTTGGGGTTGACTTGGTCAATTTGACCACTGTGGTTGACCCAAGTGGGTCCTTGGTGACTCCTTGGGCCCACATTATATCTAAGGGGATCTTTAGAGTCAAAATGAACCTACTAGGCCACCCAAAAATCAGAGTTTAGAAAATTACTATTTGTAGACCAAGAGGGTCTCAATTAGGTTTTTAGGTTACTTGGTCTCCTGGGTTCACCTAGGTTAACTCATAGGACCTAGTTATGCTCAAGTCACTCCTAGGGGGGTCCAATTTGAAAATGGGATGTTACAAATCCCAATAAACAAAACAAAAATTTCGTCCCCGAAATTAAGGCTAAGTCTATGGGAGGTTTTCTACTAGGTTAACTTAAGCTTGTAACATCCCATAAGGGTTGAAGTGCCTACTAGATCAATGATAAAGGGCTAGCCCCAATAAACAAAAGTTTAGCCCATATCTCCTGGAATATTCTACTAGTAATTACAATTAGGGAGAAAACTTTAAACCACTTGAGGAGTTGCGTGGTATACCTGATTGAAAAGTTCCGGGTATCTTTCCTGCATCAGGTCCTGAGGATCCCAGGTATGTTCCTCCTATCCATGCTTTCTCCACAGGACCTTGACTAGCGGGATCTTCTTGCACCACAAAACTGCACTACTAAATCAGGGTTTCCCCAACTATCTCGCTCAATCTATCCTCGAACTTCCACTCTAACTCTGGAAGTGACTATAATAGTTCTTCAAAACCCTTATACTTGTCTATACCATTCGGCAAACCTCACCGTGCGTAGCCAAATCCATGACGTCTTTCTCATTCTGGGGAAAGACAAGTTCTAATACACACAATCTTCTTCTAGTAAATTGAGTTTTTGTTTGTAACGGTAGACAGCGACTCTATAAACCTCCTCCACGCGATCATGTTCCTATTCCTTCATATACGCCCGAGTAATCAATCAATTTGACCCTATGATTTATCCAACTCTGGTCGTTAACGGGAAAGATTACTTCGTCAAATGACCCGTCGTCCGCAAGATTTAAGGGGGTGTACTCGTGCATTTTTGGAGGTTGTCATTTATACCTTTTTAATTTGTTGTGTCATTCTGCCGTAGTTACACTTGATTTTCCAAACATTTATTTATCATAGCCGCGACCCTTGCTAACCAAGTTTGTGTCATCAAATGTATCTAATCTTGTCTTGATGCTATCTGAATCGAGTCTGCAAGATCATACCTAAGATATATGTTTTTGATATATCGTCTGCTAATTTCTTTCAAACTCTTAGTGTTATCATACTCATGATGTTATATCATAGTGTCTCAGTCTTATCTTCCCAAATCTACTTAGTCTTACTACCCGTCATCAAATTCACATGGTATATTCTAGTAGTTATGTCTCGTAGTTACTCCTCATTATTACCATGACATCATTCGAGTGGCGTCGAATAAGACCAACCTCAACATTACTGTGTTTGGGGCAACACACTTTCTAAATTAGGTCTAGGAGACCTAAGCCATTAACTCACTTGCCCAATAAACAAAAGATAAGCCCCCAATAAACAAACGATAAGCCCATATCTTCCTTGGGCTAATTTTCTTTTATCTTACCATGTTATATCTGTCCTAGCTGAGTGTACAATCCCTAGGGCATCAATCTATGACTTGGGGTTCCAAACTGACACTTATAGATATACTCCATACTTTAAACCCTCCGAGTCAAATTTACGACACGCTTATCAGGGTTGTTCCCACTCCCAATTGGGTCTCTTTCGAACTTGAATTCCTACCCGACTGTTGGGTACATTGGAAAATATGTACCTGATTTGAAGAAGCCCAACTTAGCTCAATGATATACATCAAGGTGTATTTGATATTGTTTTAAGTTGACATGTGCAGGTGAAGAAGTGTTAAAGAATGCAGAAAAATATTCTAAGTCCATGTGTCGACACCTGAAGAAACAGTGTTGACACTTCAGAATATTTGTGTTGACACTTGAAGGAAGCTGTGTCGACACAGAGAAAGATAGTCGACCACATTTGTGTCGACACTGGGAAGCAGTGTCGACTCACAGGAAGATAGTCGATCACATTTGTATCGACACTGGGAAGCAGTGTTGACTCACAGGAAGATTGTCGACCACATTTGTGTCGACACTGGGAAGCAGTGTCGACTAACTAGAAGATAGTCGACCTCGACGCAGAAGGAGATAGTCGACACAATGAGACAGAGTCGACACATGTTGGCAGAGTCGACAATTGATGTGTCGATACCTGAAGGCTGTGTCGACACATACTGAGTTCTGAATCTACAACAACTGTATCGACACACAGGACTTGTGTTGACACACTACAAAGTCAAGACCAAGTTATTTTCTGAAGAAAGATGAAGTGTTGAGTCGACATAAATTCTCTGTGTCGACTCATTCTCAAAATAAAGTTCTGAAGAAGCTGTGTCGACTTAAAGGCAAACTTGTTGACATCATCAAAGGTTGTGTCGACACCAAAGTTACTTGTGTCGACACATATAGACAGTTGGTCTCGACACTTCCTGACAGTCTGTCTCAACACATTGCTGACCAAGACTAAGGCACAGGATCTGTTTGAAGACTTGACAGCTGTGGGTTGCAGCCAGTTAATTGATGTTGTCAGACTTGTCAGAAGACAGTTATAAACCGAATCAGCCGGTTACCATTAAGAAGGTCTATAAATAGACAGATTCAGAGGGAAGAAGAAGAGATTGAACTTTGGCAATCAAATTGAGAAATCAAATCAAGAAGGTGTAATACTCTAAAGAAGATCTTCATCAGAAGATCTAAGAAGACGATCTCAGGATCGATCTAAGAAGAGTTCTAACAAGAATTCAGAAGTATCATCAAAGGTGTTGGATAGAGAGGGATCCACCCATTTTGAAGAAGAAGAAGGAAGCCATCAGTGGTTTCTCAAGAAGCTGTTTGGAAATCAACTCAGCTAAGTTCAGATTAAAGAAGCTTTGAAGAAAGCTCAGTTTCAGTTGATTTCATCAGCTGATCAAGAATTGTCTTGTCCTCTTCTCTCTTAACAAAGGCAAGACATTAAAACTTCTTTTCTAAATTTCTGTAGGATCTGGTTTACACAGATCTGAGTTGTAAGCCTGTGATATAAAGGCTGAGTGTAGGAGAGTTGATCTCTGAGTGGTAGGGCTGTTTGCCTGAGTGTAGGAGAAGGTTCTTCTCTGAGTTGTAGGCCTTGTGACAAGGCTGAGGTAGGGCTGTTGTGCCTGAGTTGTAGGAACCTATCTAGGTTCTGAGCTGTAGGATCTGAGGATCTGAGAATAGTGGAAGTTTGGCCGAATCTAGCTTACTGCTAGATAGGTGAAGGGGGAAAGTGGATGTACCCAAACCTTGGGGAACCACTATAAAACATTGTGCAATCTGTGATGTTTGAATTTCTGTGATTGCTGTGCTGGATGTTTTAATTCTGCGATTGAATTCTGCCTAAAAGTATAAACAAGAAATTAGAACCTATTCACCCTCCCCCCCTCTAGGTGTTTTAGGTTGTCTTGAAAGTAAAACTATCAAGTGGTATCAGAGGGAGGTTCCTCAAAAAGGACTTAACAGTCTGAGGTAGATCTGAATGGCAGAATCAAGATTCAAGAAGATGGGTTCTGGAGAAAATCACAAGGAGTTAGGGTCAATGAAGTTACCCATCTGCAGGAAGGAAATCTTTGGAATTTGGAAAGAAAGAGTCAGATTATTCATGGAAGCATCTGACCCAAGAATATACATCACAGTTCAGGAAGGACCCTTCATTCCAATGAAGGTATCAGTTCTTGATGCTAATATTCAAACTCCAAAGAGTTATTCTGAAATGACCAAGGATGAAGTCATTTTGGCAACCATGGACAAGAGAGCTCAGAATATTATTGTGAGTGCCATAGATGATTCTACATTTCAGAATCTGATTCACTGCAAGACCTCCATAAAAATGTGGGACACCTTGATTGTCTACCTGGAGGGATCTGAAGAAGTAAGACAGGATAGGAAGTTTATGCTCAACCAGGAATATGAAAGTTTTAGACAAGGAAAAACTGATAGCATAACTGAATGCTATAAGAAATTCTATAGAATTGTGAATGAGTTAATGTCCTATGGAAGAGTCTTCAGTACCTATGAACTGAATGACAAATTCTTAAGATCCTTGACAAAGGATTGGGACACAAAGATCTGTGCCATAAGAGAAGTGGCTAAATTGGCAGAGATCTCTCCTCCCACCTTGTTTGGAAAGCTGTTGTCCTATGAAATGCAACTTATGGTGAGGAAGGAGGAGGAAAAGAATTCAAGAGGAGAGCATAGAGAAAAGACTGTGGCATTCAATGCAGAATCCATCAGAAAGAATAGGAGGATATCACCATCCCCTCCTAAGGAAATTGCAGAAGTTAGTTCAGAAAATTCAGATTATCAGGATTCAGAAAGCTGTGATTCAGATGCAGACTTTGCTGCATTCACAAGGCAATTCCAAAGGTTCTTGAAGAAGAAGCAGTGGAAGTCTAAGCCCTCCACTTCACAGCAAGTTGATGACTATTATCAGAAGAAAAAGTCATCAAGGAAAGAAAAGAGCAGATCAAAGCCCAGCAAAGCCACTACTTCAAAGATTGTCTGCTATTGTTGCAATAGGCCTGGACATGTAGTGGCTGACTGTCCTGATAAGAGAAAGGAGTCTTCAGACAAGAAGAAGACTCATCAAAAGGGCAAGAAGGAGAAATCCTTTGTTGCAAAAAAGGATAAGAGCCTAACAGATCAGTCAACTTCAGAGTCAGAATCTGAAGCAGAAGCATATATTGGACTATATGTTGTATCTGAAGAAGAGGAGTTTTTGCAGTTGCTAGACTCCATCAATGAACAAGAGGATCATCAGTGCATGGGACTGATGGCAGGATCAGAAGAGGACATATGCCAGAATCAGTCTGGTCCTAATAAGGTACAATGTCCTTCTATGAAATCTGTTTGTAGTACAAGTACAGAATCAGCTACATCTGCATCAAGTGATGTAGATGCATCTGAATCTGAAGGAGATGTCTATCAATTGATAGATAAGTATGGGGACTTGTTGCAGGCCCTTAAGAAAAGCAAGAACCTGGTTAAACTTCAGGCTCATGAAATTGCTAAACTAAGGGTAGCTGCAACTGAGTTAGAGAAAGTAATTGATCAGAAGTTAAATGAAATTACCAAGCTAAAGAATATAACTATTATTCAGATGGGCACAATTAATTATACCAATGATCAAGTGAAGAGTCTGGAGGCCAGACTAAGAATTGAAAAAGATTTAGTGGCTAGTTACTCTAAGCCAAAGTCTGTCTTACCCTTGATAGATGAATTTGTGAATCAAAAGGGTAAGGCAGGATTAGGATTCAAAGGTAACTCCAGGGTTGGCCAATTCAAGAGGAAAGGCAAAGCTCCTGTCAAGCCACTGAACTTTTCAGTCCCTATTAAGTTTAGAAAGGTGGAAGTGCCTTCTAACCTATATGATCATGAAAATATTCATGGTCATATTAAGTCTAATGTTCTGAAAAACAAGGGTGTAAATGCCAACAGGCCTACCCATGTTCATAAACCCAATGGTTATAAAAAATCAGTGGGTGAAGCTGCTGCAGCACCAGCAATGGACAGAAATTCTTTTGTTAAGGATGTATCTAGAACTAGATACAATAGGTTTGAATGTTGGTGCTGTGGCAAGAGGCCATTTTGCACTAGACTGCTGGTATAACACAAGTGTTAGAAAGAACAATAGTCAACATGTTAGAAGAGATAATGGTAGCTTTGTTAATGCTAACTTGAACCAAGGACCCAAGACTTGCTTGGGTTCTAAGGGAAAGTAAATCTGTGTTGCAGGTGTATCCAAGTAGCCATGCCCCTATATGGTACTTAGATAGTGGTTGTTCCAGGCACATGACTGGAATAAAGGGGCTGTTGAAGGAGTATTCATCTGTCAAAGATGGACCTAAAGTGATCTTTGGTGGATCTGAAAAAGGAGTCATCAAAGGGTTTGGTAACATTTCTTCTAACCTAATTACTCTCACCCAAGTGGCTTATGTAAAAGGTTTGAAACATAATCTAATAAGCATAAGCCAGCTGAGTGATTTAGGATATGACATTTCATTTGTTAAGGATAGATGTCATATCAAAAGGTCAAGTGATCAAGAGATCATTTTGACTGGGTATAGGAAGAGAAATGTATATTATCTTAATTTTGTATGTGAGAATAAGGCTTCTCCCATCTGTCTTGTAGCTGATGACAATGCTTCTCATTGTGTTAAGTGGCACAAGAGATTGGCTCATCTTAACTACAAGACAATTGGCCAACTCTTTATCAAAGAATTAGTGAGGAATGGTTCTCAAATTAAGTGTATGAAGGAAGGGATATGCTCAGCTTGTCAAAAGGGCAAGCAGACAAAATCCTCCTTTCAAAGCCTTGAAAACAAGGATTCTGTGAGGTGCTTATACCTCTTGCATATGGATCTTTTTGGTCCTATGCCAGTTCATAGTCTAGGTAGGAAGGTCTACACTTTTGTGGTTGTAGATGACTATTCTAGATTTACATGGGTGTTCTTTCTGAGACAGAAATATGAAACCCCAAGTGTCTTACTTAATTTTGTAAAGCAAATTCAGAATGAACTGAATAGTATAGTGGTCAAAATCAGAAGTGACCATGGTACTGAGTTTCAATCTGAAAGCATGACAAAGTTATGTGAAGACTTTGGGATTTTCCAAGAGTTCTCCTCACCAAGAACACCTCAGCAAAATGGAATTGCTGAAAGAAAGAATAGAACATTAATTGAAGCTGGTAGAACTCTATTGAGTGACACCTCTCTACCAGAATATTTCTGGGCTGAGGCAGTAAACACTGCTTGTCATGTGATCAATAGGGCTTCTATCACCAAGAGCCACAAAAAGACTCCCTATGAGATTATGAAAGGTAGAAAACCAAATCTATCCTACTTCAGAATCTTTGGTTGTAAATGCTATATACTTAACAATGGTAAGTCATATTTGACTAAGTTTGCTGCCAAATCCCAGGATGGGATATTTGTTGGGTACAGCACAAATAGTAAGGCCTATAGAATCTTCAACTTGACTACTCAAGTTGTTGAAGAATCTGTGCATGTTGTGTTTGATGAAACAAGATTAATCAACTGTGAGTTGTCTTGTAGATCAAATGACTCAACAGGTATAAGCAAAAGAATGGACAAGCTCTCCATTACTGAAGCTTCAAGGGAAGATGGAGTATTGGAAAATAAAGGCTATTGTCCAGGGGGAGTACAAGACACAATAGAAGATGAAGAAAACCAAGAGGTTCAGCATAATGAAGGAGCTGGAGATGTTCAACCAGAAGGGAATCTTCCTCCAGCTACAAGACATTTAAGAGACCATCCATCTGATCAAATAATAGGTGATCCAAGACAGGGAGTGCAGACTAGAAGCAGAAGTCAAAGCACAGTTCTGCATTCAAGTTTCCTGTCACAAATGGAGCCTAAGAAGTTTGAAGAAGCCATCCAAGACCAGCACTGGACTGATGCTATGCAAGAGGAGTTGAATCAATTCAGAAGGTACAATGTCTGGGAGCTTGTTCCTAAACCAAGAGGCCACAATATAGTTGGGACAAAATGGATCTACAGGAACAAGTTGGATGAGAATGGAGTAATAGTGAAAAATAAAGCAAGATTGGTTGCTAAAGGATACAGGCAGGAAGAAGGAATTGACTTTAATCAAACCTTTGCCCCAGTAGCAAGGCTGGAGGCAATCAGAATGTTCCTTGCCTATGCAGTCTATCAAGACTTCAAAGTATACCAGATGGATGTGAAGTCAGCATTTCTGAATGGTGATCTTAAAGAAGAAGTATATGTAGAGCAGCCATCAGGTTTTGTAGATCCTCTTAAACCTGATTATGTTTATAAGCTTAGAAAAGCTTTGTATGGGCTAAAGCAAGCCCCAAGGGCCTGGTATGAAACCCTGTCTACTTTCCTTATTGAGAATAAATTCTCAAGAGGAAAAATAGACAAAACTCTATTCCTTAGGGAATCCAAAGGCAAGATCATCTTAGTTCAGATCTATGTTGATGACATAATCTTTGGATCTACTGAAAACAACCTTTGTAAAAAGTTTGCCAAACTTATGCAAGGGAAGTTTGAGATGAGCAGTATGGGGGAACTGAAGTTCTTCTTGGGACTCCAAGTAAGACAGACTGATGATGGCTTGTCCATATCCCAGTCAAAGTTTACCAAAGAATTAATTAAGAAGTATGGTATGGAGTCATCCTCCATCATGAGAACTCCTATGGGAACAAGTATGCCTATATGCAAAGATGATGCAGGTAAACCTGTGGATGAGACTTTGTATAGAGGAATAGTTGGTTCTCTACTATATCTCACAGCTAGTAGACCAAATATTATGTATGCTACATGTGTCTGTGCTAGGTACCAAGCCTGCCCTAAAGAGTCTCATTATACTGCAGTCAAAAGGATTCTGAGATATCTTAAGGGCACACCTAATCTAGGCCTTTGGTACCCTAGGAATAGAGATTTTCTACTAACAGGTTATTCAGATGCAGACTTTGCAGGCTGTAGAGAGGATAAGAAGAGTACAACAGGTACTTGTCAATTCTTGGGAGGAAGATTGATATCTTGGAGTAGTAAGAAGCAGACTAGTGTGGCTATATCTACAGCTGAGTCAGAATATGTTGCTGCTGGCAGTTATTGTGCACAACTATTGTGGATACAGCATCAGCTTAAAGATTATGGTATTCAAGTAAGTAGAACACCTCTTTTGTGTGATTCTAAGAGTGCAATTTCAATTGCTAATAATCATGTTTCTCATAGTAGAACTAAGCATATAGAAATTAAATACCATTTTCTTAGAGAACATGTAGAGAGAGAAGACATCACATTGGAATTTGTTAAAACAGACTATCAAATAGCAGATGTATTCACTAAGCCTCTGGATGAAACAAAATTCAATAAATTTAAAATTGAATTAGGCATGCTGACCATTGATTAGATTATCAACAAACTTACAAGTAACATATTAGATTATCAAATGGTCTCAAGTGGTGTTGACAAAAAAAACAGAAATTGGCTAAGTAAAATAGTGTCGACACATTCAGTGATAATATGTCGACTCAGTGTAGAAATGTCGACAAGTCAGAAATATTGTGTCGACACAGAGAATATGTGTCGACACTTAAGAATTAAATTGTCGACTTATCCAGGAATGTAGTATCGACTTCACCAGAATAGTGATGTCGACACTTACATATTTTGTGTCGAAACTTATCCTAAGAGTCGACACAGATTTTCTGATACTCTACTATATCACTCAGGTGTCGACATATCCACAATTGGTGTCGACACATAGTAGACAGATTTGTTGTCGAGACAATAGAAGTTTGTGTCGACACATTCCATCTGTGTCGACACATATAGACTGTTTTTTTTGCCCGCCTTTTGATCTTCTTTCAATAGAAGGTATAAATAGGTCAAGAACTTATTCAGTCGACACGCTTACAAGGTTTTCGAGACTGAAACCCTGTGTCAACTTTCTCTCTCTCTCTCTTCTCTCAAGCTTTCTCACCTGAACAATGGTGCCGAAGATTGAAGACAACGTCAATGAAGGTTATGAGTTGGTAAGGAATGCCTTTGCCAAAGCCCCGACAGATGTTCAACGAGTTATCACTCTTATTTCTGAATCCGGATTAGAGTTTTTAGTTTCTGAACCTTCCAAGATATGGAAGAAGGAGGTGCATGAATTCTTTAACTCTGCATCAATAGGTTCATATACACCAAAGATAAAGTCCACTGTGCATGGGTCGACAGTGAAGATTACCCCAAGAAGTCTAAGGAAGATTCTACATTTACTAATAATTGAGAATGAAGAAGAAGTCCCTGCTTCTAAGTTAAGGGAGGGTATCCAATGGTGCGGATTGGATCCCACTCTGAAGATTGGAGCTGCTTTCAATAGGAAAGGGATGAATCAGCAAGGGAAATTTCTGTCTAAAGTAGTTGGCAAGGTGATTCTGTGCAAACCAGGGGGACATGATAGGATTTCAGCCTATATGTTCAGCCTCATGACCAGAATTGTGTTTATAATTCCAACTGATTGGTCAGCTGTAATCTTTGACAAGATCAAGAAAGGAATCAAGAAGCCAAATCTGGCTAGAATTATGAGTTTATATCTGAATGGAGTACTCCCTGAGGTAATGCAACACCTGCCAGGAACAAAAATCAATCACATGAGAAAGATGGACATGAGATTGTTCTCTAGGTGGGATAGGGTGCTGTCTAAGGATGTGCCTGATGAGAGCAGGCAGGACACCCCAGTGAAATCCCCTTCTCATGCTCAAGATACTGAGCAGCTTCAAGAAGAACAAGAGAGGAAGCAGGATGAAGATCACCATGCGTCTACTCCAGCCCAGCAAGACACTATACCTGCACAGATGTAGGGGGAGCAAGCTCATTCTCCTGCCCAGAATGAAACTACTCCTGACCAGGTACAGTTGCAGGGGGAGCTGGTGTATTTTCTTATAAAAGACATTTCTAATATTTCAATTTCTGCACAGGTGCAGGGGGAGCAAGTGTACTCACCTGCCCAGGACATTACCAATACTGAACAAGTACAGGGGGAGAAGATGTCAGACCCAGTGCAAGAGGCAGTACAAATTGATATCTCCAGAGATCTGAATATAGAAGATCTAATTGATACATCTTATGTTCAAACTCAGAAGGAATATACTCTAGAAGAGTTATTTCCAAATGTTGATATTGCTACTGATAGAGTAGAAGAGGGGCAAGATATTGAAAAGGCCCTTGACATGGAGATAGAACTTGAGAAGGAGCAAATGGTTGAGGGGGAGTCTGTGCATATTGAAGTTGAACAACATGGCACTGAGACAGATATTCCTCCTCCTCCTCAAGAAAGAGTTCAAGTTGATAGTTCATCTGAATCTGAGACTGAAGAAGCCAGAATGGCTAAGAAGAGAAAACTTGTTGTCTTCAAGAGAAGGAGCAAAGGTTATAAGCAGGCTCAACAGACTACAACTCCACCATCTCATTCTGAATTTAATTATAACAAGTTTATGGTTGATTTGCAAGTTAAGTTAGATGACCATAGAGTGGCTGTTGAAAAATATGTGGATGAGAGCAATAAGTCTCTTCAATTTGACTTGGCTCAGGATATAAAGTCAATTCGATTTGAAGTCAATATGCATAAGAAGGAGATGACAGATTGCTTCCATAAGGGAGGTAATGTTGTGGTGTATTTGGCTAAACAACAGCAATCCATCATCCCTAAAGTGGATGATATTGTTTTAAAGCAAAGTTATGTTTTGGAGAATCAGCTGAGGATGAATGACAATTTAACTGAATCTCATCAAGAAATTATTGATGAATTGAAAAAGACTACTCCAGGGCTGACTGAAGCTAGAGCAAAGGAGATGGGAGAATTTGATAAGAAACTTCAAGATGCTATTGAATCAGTTAAAACTACTATCACTACCTCTCAAAAGGACATATCTGACAAGCTTCAAAAGTTAAAACCATTTTTTAAAGAGGGTGTGAATTATCTGGATGGACAGATCAGATTTCAGAAGGAAGATCTAAGAGATCATATTACCAGAGAAGCCATAAAGGGGGAGAGGTTGTTGGTTCATGCTGGCTCAGAGCACACCAAATGGGTGACAAATAGTATTCGAGCCACATTGGGATATCCACCTTTGTGTGATGATGCTATGGTGGCTGAGTCAGGAATACAAACAGGTCTACTTGAAGGCAATCAACCTGAGGTTGCCCAAGTCATTTACCCTCCTCCAGATTTTGATATGATTGATCAGCAAGTTCAAGATATGTATAGCCCTCCAAAGGAGGTTAACAGGGTTGTTATTGAGAAAGTGGATAAGCCTGAGGCAAATTTAAAAGAACAGCAAGATGCTCTACTATCCAAGAAGAGATTTAGAGAGCAGGCTGAACTTAAGCCAGATTTTGAGCAATGGAGCCCTACTTCAAGAAATATTATACTCACTGCATGGAAGGCTGTGAAAGACCAAGTTCATGAAAGAAGAAAGTTGTATAATGAAATAGAATGGCAAAAGCATGAAGCTAGGCAGGAGGCAATAGTACAGTTCAGAAGAAATGCCAAGCTGGGTAGGCTGCCACCAGATGCTCAGGAGCCGAGCAAGTACTTTCCAAAGCCATTTCATTACTTTGAAAGGCAAAGGCTCAAGGAAGAAGCAAAGAAGAAGGCTGATCAAAAAGGCAATAAGCCAGCTGAAGATGCTGAAGCTCCTGTGAAGGCTCAAATCCAATCTGGCAAAAGGGATTGTCATAAGAGAGCCTGATCAGTCTTAGTTTTAAGTTCTTTCAAATGTGTTTTGTAATGTTTTGATTAAATCATTCAATGTAAAACTCTGTAATCAAACATTATCAAGTTATAAACAAAATTTTGTTTGGAATCATATAATGTTCACTCTGTGATGGATTGTTCATATTTTGTTTATATTAAGTATTCCTGTTATGTCATATATCATCATATTATACTTTTTATAAATGGTGTATATCATTGGCTATAAGGGTTATGACTTCTCCAAATAGGGGGAGATTGTTGGGTACATTGGAAAATGTGTACCTGATTTGAAGAAGCCCAACTTAGCTCAATGATATACATCAAGGTGTATTTGATGTTGTTTTAAGTTGACATGTGCAGGTGAAGAAGTGTTAAAGAATGCAGAAAAATATTCTAAGTCCATGTGTCGACACCTGAAGAAACAATGTTGACACTTCAGAATATTTGTGTCGACACTTGAAGGAAGCTATGTCGACACAGAGAAAGATAGTCGACCACATTTGTGTCGACACTGGGAAGCAGTGTCGACTCACAGGAAGATAGTCGATCACATTTGTGTCGACACTGGGAAGCAGTATCGACTCACAGGAAGATTGTCGACCACATTTGTGTCGACACTGGGAAGCAGTGTCGACTAACTAAAAGATAGTCGACCTCGACGCAGAAGGAGATAGTCGATACAATGAGACAGAGTCGACACATGTTGGCAGAGTCGACAATTGATGTGTCGACACCTGAAGGCTGTGTCGACACATACTGAGTTCTGAATCTACAACAACTGTGTCGACACACAGGACTTGTGTCGACACACTGCAAAGTCAAGACCAAGTTATTTTCGGAAGAAAGATGAAGTGTTGAGTCGACATAAATTCTCTGTGTCGACTCATTCTCAAAATAAAGTTCTGAAGAAGCTATGTCGACTTAAAGGCAAACTTGTCGACATCATCAAAGGTTGTGTCGACACCAAAGTTACTTGTGTCGACACATATAGACAGTTGGTCTCGACACTTCCTGACAGTCTGTCTCAACACATTGCTGACCAAGACTAAGGCACAGGATCTGTTTGAAGACTTGACAGCTGTGGGTTGCAGCCAGTTAACTGATGTTGTCAGACTTTTCAGAAGATAGTTATAAACCGAATCAGCCGATTACCATTAAGAAGGTCTATAAATAGACAGATTCAGAGGGAAGAAGAAGAGATTGAACTTTGGCAATCAAATTGAGAAATCAAATCAAGAAGGAGTAATACTCTAAAGAAGATCTTCATCAGAAGATCTAAGAAGACGATCTCAGGATCGATCTAAGAAGAGTTCTAACAAGAATTCAGAAGTATCATCAAAGGTGTTGGATAGAGAGGGATCCACCCATTTTGAAGAAGAAGAAGGAAGCCATCAGTGGTTTCTCAAGAAGCTGTTTGGAAATCAACTCAGCTAAGTTCAGATTCAAGAAGTTTTGAAGAAAGCTCAGTTTCAGTTGATTTCATCAGCTGATCAAGAATTGTGTTGTCCTCTTCTCTCTTAACAAAGGCAAGACATTAAAACTTCTTTTCTAAATTTCTGTAGGATCTGGTTTACACAGATCTGAGTTGTAAGCCTGTGATATAAAGGCTGAGTGTAGGAGAGTTGATCTCTGAGTGGTAGGGCTGTTTGCCTGAGTGTAGGAGAAGGTTCTTCTCTGAGTTGTAGGCCTTGTGACAAGGTTGAGGTAAGGCTGTTGTGCCTGAGTTGTAGGAACCTATCCAGGTTCTGAGCTATAGGATCTGAGGATCTGAGAATAGTGGAAGTTTGGCCGAATCTAGCTTACTGCTAGATAGGTGAAGGGGGAAAGTGGATGTACCCAAACCTTGGGGAACCACTATAAAACATTGTGCAATCTGTGATGTTTGAATTTCTGTGATTGCTGTGCTGGATGTTTTAATTCTGTGATTGAATTCTGCCTAAAAGTATAAACAAGCAATGAGAACCTATTCACCCCCCCCCCCCTCTAGGTGTTTTAGGTTCTCTTGAAAGTAAAACTATCACCGACCTTCAGTGTTTATCTTGTAGTTGTCCCTGAGTAATCTTGTTACTGGTACGGGGGTTAATACTACGTGTCTTCTACCATTCTGATAATGGATTATTGGTCACTCCCAATAGATTGAGTAATCCTTGTTAGGGACCATAGGGACACCAGAGTTTATGTCTTAGGTATCCATTCACCTATTAAACTCCTCCTTTAATCTCTTTAGGTATTTCCTTACCTAACCAAATTCATACTTAAGGTCTGTTTCGGACTAGGGCACAGTATAAGTTGTCGGGTTAATCACGTATCCTAGCGGTTGAGTCTAACCTATTGACTAGAGAATTACAAGAAGAGGTCTTTGCAACCGGAGGTGCTCCCTGCTGGGGACAGGGTTTGTCGCAGGCTACAAAGAATAATTCCAATTGTTAGCTAATGTACCAATGGAATGGATGGAAAGTGGACAATTTATATGTGATTCCCCATATGGGCACACCACTGCTTCCGCTGCTTAGTTTGTCCGCAAACTAAACTCGCGCGGAGGTGACCCAGGGATTTGTGGACTGCTACTAATCCGATCGATGTTTCCTCTGATACCACTTGTAAGACCCCCCTTTTTTTTTGAAAGCCCGGGGTCTTATGCCCAGAACCGCCGCTTTGAGGTGACACCTTCGCACCCGGGAAGGTCGTCACTGCAACGCGCCGATTCTGCCGGCCTTTTCGATCACAATAAGTAGCAAGCAAGAAGAGTAAGCAAGTCCACCAGAATAAAATGTCACATATAAATAAAAACTCCACGAAGGGAGTGTCCACAGAAATCATCAGAGAACAAAGATACTAGAAATATAAGGGCTCATGCCCGGTACATCAAATCCTCACTACAAAATCACTCAAAGCGGAAGCAAAACTAAAACTCTACTAAAGGTCGGGACTCACGGTCCCTGCAGTCTGGACTCCAGTGCTAGACTGCCCCATCTCCAAGCGTACCGGCCTCCTGAGCTGCTCCTCCATGCTGTGCTCCGCGATCCCCTAATATGATATGGTTCGAAAACCGTTAGTTTAAAAGACTAAGCCCTATCATCCCCCACCCCTTCCCCCACGCTCTAAGGCACCGGGCGGAGAGGAAGAAAGGGGAGGACATGAAAGTGGTGATAAATTCCAAAGCAGATGACGGTGGACCTAACTAGCAAGTTATAACAGGTGAACAGTATAAATGTTGTAATAGGTATAACAGAAAGGAAGTAAGTAAGAAATTAAACCTTCGCTTATGTGAGTACACATAAGCCAAGGGATCTTTTGCAAGGCTCCCATCGTATAACGCATCCCATACCACTTATACGTTGGGGTGTCGGTTATCAAGCAGCAGATTTACATGTATCAAATTGACCTTAATTTATAAACTTGCCCACACAAGCTTATAGACCAAGGGGTCGTTTTGCAAGTCCTAAAGTATAAGCGTCCCATTCCACTTATACTTTAGGTGTCAAGGTTGTTATGAATGATTATGTCATGCAGCTATATGGTGGGTTATGATGTTCAAGCAGTGCAACTCACACACTCAACTTTGTGTACACAAACCTTTAGTTCCCCCTTTCTGGAGATAACTCCCAGGTTACTCCCGTAGTGGAAAACGGAAGCGGTGGGTTGGGCCTCGCCCACCTCAAACCAGTAAAAGCACCACTGGTCTGACCTATCGTACGCCCTCAACGCCTGGTGCACTAGGCGGACTCCTGCGTACTCTTGCCGACTAGTCTGCTGGACTTAACCTTGGCTAAGTGCTAGTCACCTTGCCGAGTCAACGATATCGGTGTCGGTGCAATCGAACTCCCCGATATCGAAAACCCATCACCTTAATCTTCCTATTTTTATGCACATACAGCAGTTTAATATATAACGATTTTAAAGTGTCAAACTCCCGGACTAAACCGTCCGTATAAACCACATCCGAGACCAAATTCCCCGGACTAAAACGTCCGGCTCATCTCCAGACTCCATCCCGTAGAACACCACGGGACAGCGCCCCCTTGAACACCTCGGGACGACTTAACCATTACCAACCCTAACTAATGAGTGTGTGAAATGTGAATCCCTATTAGGCTAATTACTCTTTCGTTTGTTTTAAGATTTACGTTAGCCCAGGACTGCCCCCGGCATACCCCGTGAAGGGATCTCAAAGGGCACTAGGAACCAAGACGGCGGCATTACGGCCCGAAGTTCCCTTTCGCAAGGCACTTATTGTTATTGGTTGTTTTTCCCTTACCCGTTCTCTCTATAAATTGCATCGAACTAAATCTAGGGTGGATTTGACTCTTCACTCCTATGGGGACGGCGATCTTTCGTCGGTCCCGCGCACCTTATAGAGCGCATCAACTCATTCCTCGTGTTGGTACCCTAGTTTGGATTTGAGTTAAGTCTTTCCTTTTAGTCTCTTGACCCAAGATTTATCTTTGGTCAAAGTCTAGTTGTAGAGTATTCTCTTTTCCAGTAAAATTCTGGCTAAGGGATTTTCGGGTTCGATTATCGTCGATCAGCCGGTCGACGATCGTCTGTCTTCTGTCAGCTCGACATTCTGCTAGATCGTCGAGCTCTGGTCGACTATCTGTCTAGATAGTTCGACCATCTGCTGTGTGATAGGTCGACTATCTATTGATAGTTCGACTATCCGCTCTTGCTTTGAGCTCCGGTCGACGCTTTAGCTTTGAGCTAAAGCTCGACGTTTTCTGTCAGCTAAGCTCGATATTCTCTGTCAGCTTCGTTCGACGCTTTCTGAGTCGATCGACTATCTGCCTGGATAGTTCGACTTTCTGAGTCGGTCGACTATCTGCCTGGATAGTTCGACTTTCTGAGTCGGTCGACTATCTGCCTGGATAGTTCGACTTTCTGAGTCGGTCGACTATCTATCTGATAGGTCGACGATCTCAGTGGGTTGGTCGACGATCTCCGAGGATCGTTCGACTATCTCTTTCCTGCTTTTATTTATAATATTATATGCGTTTTATTCCTTGTTTTATTTCCTGTATTTATAGCATATTTTATTATAGTTTATTTAATTGACCTTATGCATATATCCCAAAGCATTACCTGCTTCTATCCTTTATGCATAAGTCAATTCTTTCTGACAATGTATTTTGTCTTATTATCTGTCTTACTTTTAATGCAGCTGTCCTTTATAGCCGTTGGCTGTAAAGAGTTATCTGATGTAACTTTATCTAATATCCTTTATCAGATTGCAGCTGCAGTAGCTTTATGCTTTATATAGAAATATATATATGCAAGACTTGTTTTGTCTTTATGTTAATTGCAGCCCAGATTCAAGATCTGAGAAGAAGACAAAGCTCAACTCAAATATTAGAGTCGTTGCTGCTGCTCCTATTTAAAAGAGTTCTTTTGCAAAAAGAAACATATCTCTACTACCAGCAATATACAGCAGTAGAAGGAAGAAATCAAACAGCTGCTCTCAGGATTCAACTGAGAAGATACAGCTGCTCTCAGCAATCATCCATCCATCTGAGAAGATATCTCTTCACTCTTCTTCAACCTGAGTGCTCCTGTTCCAGGAAGATACACTCAGAGATATTGAAGAAGAAGAAGAAGAAGAAGGAAGCTGAAGAAGAACATCCATCCAGATCTCTAGTCTTCTTCAAGCTTTTCCTTCAGAACTTCAAGACAGTATTCTGTCTTGAATTCTGAAGAGGCCTTGTGCTTCTCTATTCTATTTGTAAAATAGAGAAGACATTCTAATCCTCTTCCCCCCTCCTGTAAAGGGTTGTTTACTCCCTTCAAAAGTAAAGCTTGGTTTTTAGACACCTGATCAAAAGTCTAAAGGGTCTCTAGATCTACCTGCAGCAGATCTTGTTGGTGGCAGGGCACCTGATCAAAAACCTGTAGTGGATTCCTACCGTGTGGGTAGAAGAGTGGACGTACCCAGTGTTTGGGGAACCACTATAATATCTTGTGTCGTCTAGTTGCTTGATTTATTCTTTGCTTTGTGGCTGTGATTAGTTTTAACTAGGATTGTTAGTTGCTGATTAGGATATCCAAGCCTTAACTGTAATTACAGTTAGCTTGAGTTTGTGCACAACACTTTGTGTTAGGCTTTAGGTTTCTTATTCTATATCTATAATCTTTAATTCCGCAACCGTATCTATCCCTTCACTTTCACCTCGCCACATTTGAAACCTCCTATGGTGATCCATCCTCTTTCTTTAAATCCAATCCAACACAAGCTGTCCTTACGCTAACCCAAACCTTATCTTGTTACTCATTTCCCAAAGTTACTAACTACATACCACATTATACTAAGTAATGTCTATGATAGGATGTCCTTTGTGTTTTCTTCTGAACGGCCTAAGTTAATTACTGGGGGCCTATCATGACATTATTGAATCGATTTCCGATAATAACGATTTTCCCAATTAATCTAATAATTAATTAATTTTACTAAAACCTAAGGTCTTCCAAATTTGTACAAGGATTATATTTTTCAGTCATGTATAAATCATAATAAATTTAAGACAAACATTAATGTATCTAAAAATGACATTTCCAAGGTTTGGCAATTTTTCCTATGGTCTAAGGGGCCTAAACTTATTTTTGCAATAATCCATTTTCTTCATGTCAAAAGAAAAAACTACATCAAATTCTCTTCCAAATAAATTGTATTAATTACAGGATATTAGAAATACCATGAAAATAGTACTATAAAAATTTCATAATTTTCCTGCTGGAAATTAATTTATAATAAATCATTTTCTACAATCCTAATCTAGCATGCTTGTGAATCAAGTACTAAATCTATAACTCCAAAAATCCAGAGAAAAATCTCACTGATTCATAATAATTTAAAAACACTATTTACCAACTTTCATAATTTTCCAGAGATTATTTATGCCATAACATATTTTTAAAACATAGAGCCCTTTAATAATACTTGTGAAGGAACTATTCTATTTAATCAACATAAAATTGAACTAAAATTCATGGGCATTTCTACTAGCCAACAACATCTAATTCCAGAGTTTCAAGGGGGCCTTATTTGAATTAAAAATCTTTAATAAATAAAACATCAAAAAGGGCTATACCCACATTCATGAATGAAGTACTAGAAATACCTATCCAAAAATTCTAGTAAAATTATCCAAGGGTCATAACTACCCTAGAAACACACTACCCTAATTTCATGGCTTTTAAAAGAGTTTAAGATACTATTTTGACCTAAAATCCCTTCTACCCTAAAAATAGGGTTTAAGTTTTGAGGTAGCTACCTACATCAAAATTCTCTAACATTAGAACCAGAGAGTTAAAAACTCATTAACAACCTCTCCACTAAATCTCAAGGCCATACAAGGGCATTTGCCCCTATGTCCTTCACAAACCCCCAAAGTCCACATTTAGGGTTTGAACCTGGGCCCTAGGGTAAACTTACCCTAAATCATCCCATCTTCCCTAAGGGTAATCTTAGGACCAAAATAAACCAGGGGTCAAAATCTCAACCTCTGTTGAGGTGAGATGATCATACCGGAGTGCAAAGAACCTTCTCACTAAGCTTCCTTCTACTAGGTCAAAACTAGGGTTTAGAGGGTTCCTAATCAAAACTTAACCAAATGAGTTGAAATTTGAACCAGATTTAGATACCTATACCAGGGACACCTCACCAAAATTTGGGAGGGTTTGGAGGTCATTTGACCCTTCAACTACCTTACCCTAGCTTTTTTAGGTTTAGGGCAAAACCCTAGGTTACACTTCTTTAAATGGATTCCAATTTTTACATGAGCTAGGTCTAAGTGATATTAAGCCCCTGTCCAAAATTCAAAGCATTTGGACCAAGGATTAGGTGTGGGGAATTTTTCAAATATCTGCCCTATTTGTAGGACCTACCCTAGAATAATGGCCCTATAGGTCAGAAGACTTGTCCTATAATTTTCCATAATATATCAAACTGTAGATAATTAAAAATCCTACAACATTCATGTTGATCAATTTTGATGAACAAGCCTCCATAGGGCCTAAATAATTTTTATAATAAAACTGCCCTAAACCTAGGACATACCCATAATCAAATGGCCCTACAAGTCTAGGAACTCTACCAAAATTTCACCACAGCATATCAAATTGTAGGTATTAAAAGGACCTACATCTTTCATGCTAAACACTTTTCCAGTAGGTGCCCATAAGGGGCCTAAAATCCAATTACAGTAAAACTGTTTTATTTAAAATATAGAAAATTAGAAAATAGGATTTAAAATTATAGAATCTGCTCTGCACGAATCTAGAAGCATATCAGGCGGCTCCTGTTCATCTTCCCCGATGGAGCCGAAAATAGGCTTGCACAGGCGGTTTTTGCGGGCCGATTCCCGGCGGCCTGAGGCGGCGCCACCACCGGGAAACATCCCCTAATTGTTCCCGGTGGTGGGGGCTATCCCTGGCCGGAGCTAGGGCGGCCGGAGGTGGCGGCGCCGCCCTAGCCGAGAGCTCAAAAACCTCCCGAAAAATGGTGATTTTCCGAAAAATAAAAACCTAACTCGGGTTCGATTGAGCATGGAATCGGTTTCTAAGCATTCCTAGGATCTAAGCATGAGAGAAGGAGAGGAGGAGGACCTTTAACCAAGCTTGTCGGCGAGTGCGGTGGTGGTGCGCCATGGCCGGCGGTGGAGCTTTCCGATGCTTGCAAATTCACTACCAAATAGCCCGGTTTCTTTAGGTGAAGGGTGGAAACGACTTCTCTTGGTCTATGGAAGCTTTTAAAAGCATTAAATGGGGGAGAGGGAGGGTGTAGGCTTGATGGCCATTAATGGCCATTAAGATGAAATTTCGTCCATGGAGAAAAACCCTTGAAATTCACCTCCCCTTGGTCCCAATACGTTTGGAAACTCCTAAAAACTGATAGGGGAGATGAATACTAATCAATTGGTGATGAATGGAGGGGTGATTCACCTTCCCCACCATGAATAGCCTTCTTTTTCTCACTTTCTCTCTCCTCCATTAAAGGGCAAATGAAGCTTTCTCTCTCTTCACCATCATGAACGAATTTTCTCATCTCCCTAGCCTATTGGCAGCCCACTAAGGTTTATAATCCCCTTAGGAAAAATCATGAAGGGAGTGCTTCACCTTCCACCATAAGTGGCCTCTTTAAACACTTTTTCTCTCCTCTTTATTTCTCTAAATTTAGGCTTCTCTCTCTCTCCTAGTCACTAGGTTGACTTGGTCAATCCTCTAGGATATGGGCAGCCAAATTAATACATAATAATCATGCAAGAGATTAGCCTAAGGGGAGGGTGACTTGAGGTTGGGTTAACCCATAAAGACTAGGTTTGACTTGATTTGGGCTTGGGGTTGACTTGGTTAATTTGACCACTGTGGTTGACCCAAGTGGGTCCTTGGTGACTCCTTGGGCCCACATTATCTCTAAGGGGATCTTTAGAGTCAAAATGAACCTACTAGGCCACCCAAAAATCAGAGTTTAGAAAATTACTATTTGTAGACCAAGAGGGTCTCAATTAGGTTTTTAGGTTACTTGGTCTCCTGGGTTCACCTAGATTAACTCATAGGACCTAGTTATGCTCAAGTCACTCCTAGGGGGGTCCAATTTGAAAATGGGATGTTACAAATCCCAATAAACAAAACAAAAATTTCGTCCCCGAAATTAAGGCTAAGTCTATGGGAGGTTTTCTACTGGGTTAACTTAAGCTTGTAACATCCCATAAGGGTTGAAGTGCCTACTAGATCAATGATTAAGGGCTAGCCCCAATAAACAAAAGTTTAGCCCATATCTCCTGGAATATTCTACTAGTAATTACAATTAGGGAGAAAACTTTAAACCACTTGAGGAGTTGCGAGGTATACCTGATTGAAAAGTTCCGGGTATCTTTCCTGCATCAGGTCCTGAGGATCCCAGGTATGTTCCTCCTATCCATGCTTTCTCCACAGGACCTTGACTAGCGGGATCTTCTCGCACCACAAAACTGCACTACTAAATCAGGGTTTCCCCAACTATCTCGCTCAATCTATCCTCGAACTTCCACTCTAACTCTGGAAGTGACTATAATAGTTCTTCAAAACCCTTATACTTGCCTATACCATTCGGCAAACCTCACCGTGCGTAGCCAAATCCATGACGTCTTTCTCATTCTGGGGAAAGACAAGTTCTAATACACATAATCTTCTTCTAGTAAATTGAGTTTTTGTTTGTAACGGTAGACAGCGACTCTATAAACCTCCTCCACGCGATCATGTTCCTATTCCTTCATATACGCCCGAGTAATCAATCAATTTGACCCTATGATTTATCCAACTCTGGTCGTTAACGGGAAAGATTACTTCGCAAATGACCCGTCGTCCGCAAGATTTAAGGGGGTGTACTCGTGCATTTTTGAAGGTTGTCATTTATACCTTTTTAATTTGTTGTGCCATTCTGCCGTAGTTACACTTGATTT
This sequence comes from Platanthera zijinensis, assembly GCA_039513925.1. Lineage (NCBI taxonomy): Eukaryota > Viridiplantae > Streptophyta > Magnoliopsida > Asparagales > Orchidaceae > Platanthera > Platanthera zijinensis. The sequence continues at coordinate 73,463,688 of CM077090.1, read as the reverse complement.
TCCAAACATTTATTTATCATAGCCGCGACCCTTGCTAACCAAGTTTGTGTCATCAAATGTATCTAATCTTGTCTTGATGCTATCTAAATCGAGTCTGCAAGGTCATACCTAAGATATATGTTTTCGATATATTGTCTGCTAATTTCTTTCAAACTCTTAGTGTTATCATACTCATGATGTTACATCATAGTGTCTCAGTCTTATCTTCCCAAATCTACTTAGTCTTACTACCCGTCATCAAATTCACATGGTATCTTCTAGTAGTTATGTCTCGTAGTTACTCCTCATTATTACCATGACATCATTCGAGTGGCGTCGAATAAGACCAACCTCAACATTACTGTGTTTGGGGCAACACACTTTCTAAATTAGGTCTAGGAGACCTAAGCCATTAACTCACTTGCCCAATAAACAAAAGATAAGCCCCCAATAAACAAACGATAACCCATATCTTTCTTGGGCTAATTTTCTTTTATCTTACCATGTTATATCTGTCCTAGCTGAGTGTACAATCCCTAGGGCATCAATCTATGACTTGGGGTTCCAAACTGACACTTGCAGATATACTCCATACTTTAAACCCTCCGAGTTAAATTTACGACACGCTTATCAGGGTTATTCCCACTCCCAATTGGGTCTCTTTCGAACTTGAATTCCTACCCGACCTTCAGTGTTTATCTTGTAGTTGTCCCTGAGTAATCTTGTTACTGGTACGGGGGTTAATACTACGTGTCTTCTACCATTCTGATAATGGATTATTGGTCAGTCCCAATAGATTGAGTAATCCTTGTTAGGGACCATAGGGACACCAGAGTTTATGTATTAGGTATCCATTCACCTATTAAACTCCTCCTTTAATCTCTTTAGGTATTTCCTTACCTAACCAAATTCATACTTAAGGTCTGTTTCGGACTAGGGCACAGTATAAGTTGTCGGGTTAGTCACGTATCCTAGCGGTTGAGTCTAACCTATTGACTAGAGAATTACAAGAAGAGGTCTTTGCAACCGGAGGTGCTCCCTGCTGGGGACAGGGTTTGCCGCAGGCTACAAAGAAGAATTCCAATTGTTAGCTAATGTACCAATGGAATGGATGGAAAGTGGACAATTTACATGTGATTCCCCATATGGGCACACCACTGCTTCCGCTGCTTAGTTTGTCCGCAAACTAAACTCGCGCGGAGGTGACCCAGGGATTTGTGGACTGCTACTAATCCGATCGATGTTTCCTCTGATACCAATTGTAAGACCCCCCCTTTTTTTTGAAAGCCCGGGGTCTTATGCCCAGAACCGCCGCTTTGAGGTGACACCTTCGCACCCGGGAAGGTCGTCACTGCAACGCGCCGATTCTGCCGGCCTTTTCGATCACAATAAGTAGCAAGCAAGAAGAGTAAGCAAGTCCACCAGAATAAAATGTCACATATAAATAAAAACTCCACGAAGGGAGTGTCCACAGAAATCATCAGAGAACAAAGATACTAGAAATATAAGGGTGCATGCCCGGTACATCAAGTCCTCACTACAAAATCACTCAAAGCGGAAGCAAAACTAAAACTCTAATAAAGGTCGGGACTCACGGTCCCTGCAGTCTGGACTCCAGTGCTAGACTGCCCCATCTCCAAGCGTACCGGCCTCCTGGGCTGCTCCTCCATGCTGGGCTCCGCGATCCCCTAATATGATATGGTTCGAAAACCGTTAGTCTAAAAGACTAAGCCCTATCATCCCCCACCCCTTCCCCCACGCTCTAAGGCATCGGGCGGAGAGGAAGAAAGGGGAGGACATGAAAGTGGAGATAAATTCCAAAGCAGATGACGGTGGACCTAACTAGCAAGTTATAACAGGTGAACAGTATAAATGTTGTAATAGGTATAACAGATAGGAAGTAAGTAAGAAATTAAACCTTCGCTTATGTGAGTACACATAAGCCAAGGGATCTTTTGCAAGGCTCCCATCGTATAACGCGTCCCATACTGCTTATACGTTGGGGTGTCGGTTATCAAGCAGCAGATTTATATGTATCAAATTGACCTTAATTTATAAACTTGCCCACACAAGCTTATAGACCAAGGGGTCGTTTTGCAAGTCCTAAAGTATAAGCGTCCCATTCCACTTATACTTTAGGTGTCAAGGTTGTTATGAATGATTATGTCATGCAGCTATATGGTGGGTTATGATGTTCAAGCAGTGCAACTCACACACCCAACTTTGTGTACACAAACCTTTAGTTCCCCCTTTCTGGAGATAACTCCCAGGTTACTCCCGTAGTGGCAAACGGAAGCGGTGGGTTGGGCCTCGCCCACCTCAAACCAGTAAAAGCACCACTGGTCTGACCTATCATACGCCCTCAACGCCTGGTGCATGAGGCAGACTCCTGCGTACTCTTGCCGACTAGTCTGCTGGACTTAACCTTGGCTAAGTGCTAGTCACCTTGCCGAGTCAACGATATCGGTGTCGGTGCAATCAAACTCCCCGATATCAAAAACCCACCACCTTAATCTTCCTATTTTTATGCACATGCAGCAATTTAATATATAACGATTTTAAAGTGTCAAACTCCCGGACTAAACCGTCCGTATAAACCACATCCGAGACCAAATTCCCCGGACTAAAACGTCCGGCTCATCTCCAGACTCCATCCCCTAGAACACCACGGGACAGCGCCCCCTTGAACACCTCGGGACGACTTAACCATTACCAACCCTAACTAATGAGTGTGTGAAATGTGAATCCCTATTAGGCTAATTACTCTTTCGTTTGTTTTAAGATTTACGTTAGCCCAGGACTGCCCCCGGCATACCCCGTGAAGGGCTCTCAAAGGGCACTAGGAACCAAGACGGCGGCATTACGGCCCGAAGTTCCCTTTCGCAAGGCACTTATTGTTATTGGTTGTTTTTCCCTTACCCGTTCTCTCTATAAATTGCATCGAACTAAATCTAGGGTGGATTTGACTCTTCACTCCTACGGGGACGGCGATATTTCGTCGGTCCCGCGCACCTTTTAGAGCGCATCAACTCATTCCTCGCCACACTTGAAACCTCCTATGGTGATCCATCCTCTTTCTTTAAATCCAATCCAACACAAGCTGTCCTTACGCTAACCCAAACCTTATCTTGTTACTCATTTCCCAAAGTTACTAACTACAGACCACCTTATACTAAGTAATGTCTATGATAGGATGTCCTTTGTGTTTTCTTCCGAACGGCCTAAGTTAATTACTGGGGGCCTATCATGACATTATTGAATCGATTTCCGATAATAACGATTTTCCCAATTAATCTAATAATTAATTAATTTTACTAAAACCTAAGGTCTTCCAAATTTGTACAAAGATTATATTTTTCAGTCATATATAAATCATAATAAATTTAAGACAAACATTAATGTATCTAAAAATGACATATCCAAGGTTTGGCAATTTTTCCTATGGTCTAAGGGGCCTAAACTTATTTTTGCAATAATCCATTTTCTTCATGTCTAATGAATAAACTACATCAAATTCTCTTCCAAATAAATTGTATTAATTACAGGATATTAGAAATACCATGAAAACAGTACTATAAAAGTTTCATAATTTTCCTGTTGAAAATTAATTTATAATAAATCATTTTCTACAATCCTAATCTAGCATGCTTGTGAATCAAGTACTAAATCTATAACTCCAAAAATCCAGAGAAAAATCTCACTGATTCATAATAATTTAAAAACACTATTTACCATCTTTCATAATTTTCCAGAGAATATTTATGCCATAACATATTTTTAAAACATAGAGCCCTTTAATAATACTTGTGAAGGAACTATTCTATTTAATCAACATAAAATTGAACTAAAATTCATGGGCATTTCTACTGGCCAACAACATCTAATTCCAGAGTTTTAAGGGGGCCTTATTTGAATTAAAAATCTTTAATAAATAAAACATCAAAAAGGGCTATACCCACATTCATGAATGAAGTACTAGAAATACCTATCCAAAAATTATAGTAAAATTATCCAAGGGTCCTAACTACTCTAGAAACACACTACCCCAATTTCATGGCTTTTAAATGAGTTTAAGATACTGTTTTGACCTAAAATCCCTTCTACCCTAAAAATAGGGTTTAAGTTTTGAGGTAGCTACCTACATCAAAATTCTCTAACATTACAACCAGAGAGTTACAAATTCATTAGCAACCTCTCCACTAAATCGCAAGGCCATACAAGGGCATTTGCCCCTATGTCCTTCACAAACCCCCAAAGTCCACATTTAGGGTTTGAACCTGGGCCCTAGGGTAAACTTACCCTAAATCATCCCATCTTCCCTAAGGGTAATCTTAGGACCAAAATAAACCAGGGGTCAAAATCTCAACCTCTGTTGAGGTGAGATGATCATACCGGAGTGCAAAGAACCTTCTCACTAAGCTTCCTTCTACTAGGTCAAAACTAGGGTTTAGAGGGTTCCTAATCAAAACTTAACCAAATGAGTTGAAATTTGAACCAGACCTAGATACCTATACCAGGGACACCTCACCAAATTTGGGAGGGTTTGGAGGTCATTTGACCCTTCAACTACCTTACCCTAGCTTTTCTAGGTTTAGGGAAAAACCCTAGGTTACACTTCTTTAAATGGATTCCAATTTTTACATGAGTTAGGTCTAAGTGATATTAAGCCCCTGTCCAAAATTCAAAGCATTTGGACCAAGGATTAGGTGTGGGGAATTTTTCAAATATTTGCCCTATTTGTAAGACCTACCCTAGAATAATGGCCCTATAGGTCAGAAGACTTGTCCTATAATTTTCCATAATATATCAAACTGTAGATAATTAAAAAGCCTACAACATTCATGTTAATCAATTTTGATGAACAGGCCTCCATAGGGCCTAAATAATTTTTATAATAAAACTGCCCTAAACCTAGGACATACCCATAATCAAATGGCCCTACAAGTCTAGGTACTCTACCAAAATTTCACCACAGCATATCAAATTGTAGGTATTAAAAGGACCTACAACTTTCATGCTAAAAACTTTTCCAGTCGGTGCCCATAAGGGGCCTAAAATCCAATTACAGTAAAACTATTTTATTTAAAATACAGAAAATTAGAAAATAGGATTTAAAATTATAGAATCTGCTCTGCACGAATCTAGAAGCATATCAGGCGGCTCCTGTTCATCTTCCCCGATGGAGCCGAAATGAGGCTTGCACAGGCGGTTTTTGCGGGCCGATTCCCGGCGGCCTGAGGCGGCGCCACCACCGGGAAACATCCCCTAATTGTTCCCGGTGGTGGGGGCTATCCCTGGCCGGAGCTAGGGCGGCCGGAGGTGGCGGCGCCGCCCTAGCCGAGAGCTCAAAAACCTCCCGAAAAATGGTGATTTCCCGAAAAATAAAAACCTAACTCGGGTTCGATTGAGCATGGAATCGGTTTCTAAGCATTCCTAGGATCTAAGCATGAGAGAAGGAGAGGAGGAGGACCTTTAACCAAGCTTGTCGGCGAGTGCGGTGGTGGTGCGCCATGGCCGGCGGTGGAGCTTTCCGATGCTTGCAAATTCACTACCAAACAGCCCGGTTTCTTTAGGTGAAGGGTGGAAACGACTTCTCTTGGTCTAGGGAAGCTTTTAAAAGCATCAAATGGGGGAGAGGGAGGGTGTAGGCTTGATGGCCATTAATGGCCATTAAGATGAAATTTCGGCCATGGAGAAAAACCCTTGAAATTCACCTCCCCTTGGTCCCAATACGTTTGGAAACTCCTAAAAACTGATAGGGGAGATGAATACTAATCAATTGGTGATGAATGGAGGGGTGATTCACCTTCCCCACCATGAATAGCCTTCTTTTTCTCACTTTCTCTCTCCTCCATTAAAGGGCAAATGAAGCTTTCTCTCTCTTCACCATCATGAATGAATTTTCTCATCTCCCTAGCCTATTGGCAGCCCACTAAGGTTTATAATCCCCTTAGGAAAAATCATGAAGGGAGTGGTTCACCTTCCACCATAAGTGCATGGCCTCTTTAAACACTTTTTCTCTCCTCTTTATTTCTCTAAATTTAGGCTTCTCTCTCTCTCCTAGTCACTAGGTTGACTTGGTCAATCCTCTAGGATATGGGCAGCCAAATTAATACATAATAATCATGCAAGAGATTAGCCTAAGGGGAGGGTGGCTTGAGGTTGGGTTAACCCATAAAGACTAGGTTTGACTTGATTTGGGCTTGGGGTTGACTTGGTCAATTTGACCACTGTGGTTGACCCAAGTGGGTCCTTGGTGACTCCTTGGGCCCACATTATGTCTAAGGGGATCTTTAGAGTCAAAATGAACCTACTAGGCCACCCAAAAATCAGAGTTTAGAATATTACTATTTGCAGACCAAGAGGGTTTCAATTAGGTTTTTAGGTTACTTGGTCTCCTGGGTTTACCTAGATTAACTCATAGGACCTAGTTATGCTCAAGTCACTCCTTGGGGGGTCCAATTTGAAAATGGGATGTTACACGCCGCAGATGCCCAAAAACCCGCTAAACTTCCACAAGGTATAATAAAGGAGTCATACAACACGGAGGTGGTTTTATCCACTAACTCCTACAATTTTAGAAACCCAAAGAAACCACAACACATATATATCTCGAGATTTGGCTCGTCAGATTCTACTTAACACTTCTAGTTTCAAGACATAGTTGATCAACCCTTAGGAACGATTTAATATCCTAAAAAACTATAATCCGTTCAATAATGAAATCTAAGGCGTTTAAAGCCATCAATAAGACCCTTCAAGAATGATCAAATATATCTGGACAAAAAATCGAGTTCACCATGACAAAACGTTACAACCTCATGTGATCATTGAGAAAGTTAATCATAACAATAATTTGAAAGAATAAGCGTAGAAAATTTTAAGGAACATGAAAACATAGTCGTTACCATCAAATCGGACAAGGAGAAATGAGGGAAAACCACCACTTGCTTTGGTTTTACCGAAAAGGTCCTCTAAATCACTCCACGTCGTAGATCGGGGCAAACGAACATGGGAGGAGATGAAATCTAAACAAAAATGACCGAAAAGGGGGTTACGGCCGAAAAACCCTAACGAGAAAACTCAAGGAATGGGGAAAAATTTACCACGATAGCGTATCTCTCGGCGAGAGATTTCCGGATCTATGTTCGGTTGAAGATTTCGAGCACCGGAGTACTGTCGGCGGCCACCAGAAGATTCACGAAAAAGAAACTCTCTATCTCGCTCGCTGCACTGGTTCGGGAGAAAAATAACGGAGAAGATGAAGTTTGGTTCTAAAACTTAAGTCCAAGATATATATATATATATATATATATATATATATATATATATATATATATATATGTTTATAAAAATTTTTGTTAAAAACAGGTTATTACGAGCGGTTTCGCGGGAATACATAATAGAGATCTAAGATGGCTCCAAATAGAAAGTTGACCAACATGAAAGTTATATATCTCGTCGATACGAACAAATTTCATGTTAACTATTTTTTCGTACGATACCGTTTTGACCTTCAAAACGGTTCCCGAACTCTGACTGCACATGACTACTCGAGAGGAAAGGGTCTACTCGAGAAAGAGACAAAGTTCTCAAGAGAAACGTATAATACTCGAGAACTATCACTAGGACTCGAGATAATTCAATATTTCTCGAGAATAAAACAATAATACTCGAGATAAATCAGTAGTTCTCGAGTAGATCAAAGGTTCTCGAGTAGAAATCAATAATACAGCTTATTTACAAGAAGCTTCGGGAAAACCAAAAATAGGAGTCTAAGATGGCTTCCAATCGAAAAGTTGTCAACATTAAAGTTGTAGATCTCGTCGATACGAACAAATGTAATGTTGACGATATTTCCATACGATGCCGTTTTGACCCTCAAAATGCGCCCGAACGTAGACTATACATGACTACTTGAGAGGAAAGGGTCTACTCGAGAAAGAGAGAATAGTTCTCGAGAAGAACATATAGTACTCGAGAAAAATCACTAGGACTCGAGAGAATTCAATATTTCTCGAGAATAAAACAATAATACTCAAGATAAATCAGAAGTTCTCGAGTAGATCAAAGGTTCTCGAGTAGAAATCAATAATACAGCTTATTTACGAGAAGTTTTGGAAAAATCGAATATAGGAGTCTAAGATTGCTTCAAATCAAAAAGTAGTCAACATGAAAGTTGTAGATATCGTCAAGAAGAACAAATTTTATGTTTACCATTTTTTGACACGACGCCATTTTGACCCTCAAAAACGAGTCCGAGCAAAATCTAAAACGGGCTACTCGAGAAGAACAATAGCTACTCGAGAAGACTCAGAACGGAAACCCAAACGAGCGCCGAATTAATCGAAACTTGCACCGAAGGTGAACACTGACGCTACGAATTAAACGGAGAAGTCAAAACTAAAATCCAACGAGGCATTCCCGAGATATTAATCTTCAAAGTGTACTGCTAACATAAACAATCCAAAACTTCAATCGCGCGCCGACACTCCAAAAATGCTCGGATTGCGACAAAACTTGACGAACAAGTCCAAAATTACTTAACTTAAATTCCAAATGCAAAATTTTCCATTACAACAAGAATTCAAGAAATTGGCCGACTCGACCAAACGGACGCGAAAATACCTTAACGGCGTTGCGTCGTCAACTCGACGCTAAAAGTAACGTCATGACGTCATAAATATGACGTTACCCATTTAAATAAAATCATCGAAAAATCGGGAGCGTTACAGTCAATTCCCCTAAAAAGAAGTTTCATCTCGAAACTTAACACAACTCCAAATCCAAATCAAAATGATAAAATCAAACATAACCGCAAACATAATGACATACCCGAAACTAAGAGAAGAGGTGCGGATGAGATTCTCTCATTGCTGATTCCAATTCCCACGTCGCGCTCTCGACGTCTTGATTTCTCCAAAGAATCTTGACCATAGGGATGATCTTTCTTCACAATACACGCTCTTGAGAATCCAAAATACGAATAGGTTCTTCCACATACGTAAGGTTGGGCTGAATCTGGGGCATCGAGTCGAGGACTTGACGATCATTATGAATACACTTCCACAACTTGCTCACATGGAACACATTATGGACACCCGGGAAGGTTGCAGGCAACTCCAGTGTTGGGTCTTGTTTCCACAATGACCTTAATTTGAAGAAGTCCTCCTAAAACTAAGGTGAATTGCAGTTGTATTTGATGTCTTGTTTAAGTTGTGTTTACAGGCCTTTTTCTGTCAAGTGTAGACCAATGTCAGTCTACAATGGGTCACCTAACACAGGACCATACAATGTAATCCCTCATTGTGTGATCCATGGTGTTGACCCATGTGTAGCCTCTCTATTGGGATACACTTCTCATTCATGCACTTGGATTGATGGACAGATGCATTGGAGCTAATTTCCTCAGAAAATTTTTTCTAAGTCCTTTATACTCGAGTATTTCCTTGTAATACACGAGTAAGGTAATTCATACTCGAGTAACTCCTGTTCCATACTCGAGTAAGTGTTTTCTGATACTCGAGTATAACTTCTGATACTCGAGTAAGTTTTCTCTATACTCAAGTATATCTTCTGATACTCGAGTAAGTATGTTCATACTCGAGTAATTGATTTTTGATACTCGAGTAAGTATGTTCATACTCGAGTAATTGATTTTTGATACTCGAGTAAATTCTTCCATACTCGAGTAATTGACTCTGATACTCGTGTATGTAAACGTTTCTCAGGTATATTTTCTGATACTCGAGTTTAGCCTTTTGTTACTCGAGTATATCGTCTTGATACTCGAGTATACTTTTCTATTACTCGAGTATACAATTCTGACACTCGAGTATATCATTTTTGATACTCGAGTAATTCATTCTTCTCTCCTGTATTTCTCTCTTTCTATACTCGAGTATACTGCTTCTTGCTACTCGAGTAATCTATCTCTCCATACTCGTGTATATCCTCCATTACTCGAGTATTGCAGTCAACTTCTCCAGAATTTTTCTAAGTCCATTTTCATCTTAAGTATTTTGAATCTGTCAATTCTGATTGGTCCACGTGTCATCATTAATCAATATTATGACCGTTGGAACCCACCTATAAATAGGTCTTTTCAGAAATGACTTTTAAGCGTTATTACAGAAATATTCTTTTTAAGAAAGAGAAATTCCGTGAACCCTAATTTCACGCCGCCGCCATTGCCGTTCACGGAAGAAGAAGAAAAGTTTGGATCGCGACCTTCGTTTTCATCGATCTTTCCTCCAGCGATCCAGAAGAAAGAGAATCACTCGATCTTGCCGAGCCTTGAAGACTCCAGATCTACTTTCTCGATCGAGGTGGTTCTAGATCTCAGATTCGTGGATCTTTCTCTAGTCGTCTTCTACATTTTCTGATCAAGCCGAAGTTCCTAAAGAAGAAGACGGATACAGATCCAGATCTGATAGTGTGTTTGTTTGTAATCACAACCAATATTTTTGTAGGAGTTTTAATTCTCCGAGATTTGTAGGAAGATTTCCTCTTCCGAGTTCTTTTTTTTTTGTAGATCCGTTTTGGGATCGAGATTTGTAGGAACGTTGTTCCGAGTTGTAGGATCGTTTTGATCCGAGATAGTGGAGTAGCCAAGTCTAGTGGTTTACTAGATTGGTGAGGTGAAAGTGGATGTACCCAAGGTTGGGGAACCACTATAAATCTTGTGTTCTCTGTGGATTGCTTGATCTGTGCTGTGTTAATTTTTATTCCGCAAATAGACGCACATCTCACCTATTCACCCCCCTCTAGGTGATTTAGGTAGACAACTAACCGTCTTTCAATTGGTATCAGAGGGAGGTTGATCGTTAAAAGGTTAACACCTTGATCTGATCCTACCCGAGTTGTCTTTAGAGAAGTAATCAAGCATGGACAGAGCCAAGGATTTTTCTAAGCTCCCAGTGTGCAATAAGGCAAACTTTCCAATGTGGAAAGAGAGAATAAAACTTTACATGGAAGCTGTTGACCCCCGCTTATTCATGATAGTGGAGGAAGGCCCTTATATCCCTATGATTGCCTCCACTAGTGATCCTACAAAGGAGGTGCCAAAGAAGTTGATGGATCTTGATAAGAATGAGATTGCACTTGTCTCCTTAGACAAGAAAGCCAAGAACATCATCGCAAGTGCAGTCAACGATTCTATGTTGCAAAACCTCATTCACTGCCAATCTGCCAAGGAAATGTGGAGATCTCTAATTATCTTGATGGAAGGTACAGATGAAGTAAGGGATGATAGAAGATCCCTTCTTAATCAGAAGTATGAAGCCTTCAAGCAAGGACCAAAGGAAGCTATTGCTGACACATATGAAAATTTCTTCAAGATTGTCAATGGTTTAAGGAACTACGGCAGAGTGTTCACAGATGGTGAACTAAACGACAAGTTCCTAAGATCCTTGACAAAGGATTGGGACAATAAGATATGTGCCATCAGAGAGTTTGGAAGATTAGCAGAGACGGACCCTCAAAACCTCTTCGGAAAGCTTATGTCATATGAGCTTCAAATCAATAATAGAAAAGCTGAAGAAGAGTGCAACAGGCCCTCATCCCAAGACATGTCAGTTGCTCTAAGGGCAGACAGCTCAAGGAAGGCCAAAGCTGCTTCCACTCAAGGAGACTATGAAGAAGAAGAGTCCGAGCCAAGCACCTCAGGCTCAGATTCATCAGATGAAGAGTTTCATCTTCTCTCCCGACAATTCAAGAAGTTTCTTAGCAATAAGAAACAAATGAGAGAAAATGATTCCTCATCCAGAAGATCACGTCCTGATGGTGATCGTCACAGCAGACATGACAGGTATAAATCTAAACCGAACAAACATGTTTCTTCTAACGTTGTTTGTTATTCCTGCAGTAAGCCAGGGCATATAAGCACTGAGTGCCCTCTGAAGAAGAAAGAAGGAAGAGGCATAGAAAAGAATTCCCCTCAAGGGAAAAGGAAGAAAGAAAGAAGCTTCATTGCCAAAAAGCCAAAGACCCTCAGTGACTCTGACTCATCTGAGTCAAGTGCGGATGAAGAAGCCTATTTCGGGCTTATGGCTTTTTCTGACCAAGAGGACAAAGACAACGGTAACTCCTCATATACCGGGAAGGTAAATTCTCACACACCTCTTTCTGCCTCAGATTCTGACTCAAATGGTCATGATGACTATTCTTCTGGGGAGGATGATTTTGAATTGGTAAATCAGTATCAAGTCTTATTGACTGCATTTGACAAATGCCGAAAGGTAGTCAAATCGCAATCAAAAGTGATTGCATCCCTCAAAGAGGTGGAATCAAATCTGAGGGAGGAGATTGACCGAATGACCCCTCTCAGAGATGAAGTTCAATCTTTGAAGGAGGAAATCAAAGACTTTACTGAATTAGTAAATCATAAAGATTTTCTCCTAGATGAACTGGAAGCAAAGCTGGTCATCGAACGAAAGCTGGTTGAAACTCTCACCATGCCTACAACTGTGCTTCCAATCACCAATGGAGAAACCTCCTTTGAGAAAAATAGCAGTATAGGACATAAATCAGTCAAAGGTAAAGGTAAGGCTATCCCAAGCCAAACTGTTGCCTCACTGAAGTGTGGTCCTTACACTCATGGGCCAAATGAAAAAAATTCACCAAAAGCTAAAACTGGTGTAACAAAGGCCAAGGAGACAAGGAAGCCATGTACTTGTTGTAATCATGAGGCTTCCTCCTCCAAGTCAGGTGCTCTTGCTAGACCTCCTATCCATAAGGTAAGGCAAGAGAACAAGAGAAGGTACAACAGGTTTAACTGTTGGTGTTGTGGCAAGGTTGGTCACTTCGCCATAGATTGCTGGTTTAATCCCAGATATGTTTTCACTCCTCAAGTTGATAATATGAGAAAGACCACTCATAATGTTAACTCACAAAGGGGGAGAATACTAACAAGAGACCTAGGACCCAATCTTGTTTGGGTTCCTAAGGGATTCTAATCTTGTGAATGCAGGTATGTCCATGGGCCAACAAAATTCTTATATGGCAAATGGACAAGAAGAAGTTCCAGAAAAATTCTTGGAACTAGAAGATTAAAGTACCTCTGTTGTAAAGCTTGATGGTTTAGCAGTTGAAGAAGAACTTCCTCATGCATTAGTTTAGGGGGAGCTTCTAGCTGCTCACCTTGTCCAAAAGAACCTCAAAGGTGTTTGAGCCTTCAGTAAGGATGGAGACATGATTGATATCCCCTGCCTTGTCCCCTATTTAAAGATGTCAGAAAGGGGGAGAGCAAAGGGGAGAGAAAAAGGGGAGAGCAAAAGGAAATGAAAGATAGAGATGGAAAGGGAAGAAAATTTGCAAATCCAAATGAAGATTTCAGAAGGAGATGAAATGCAAAACAATTCTAGTACAGAAATGGGGAGAAATGCAAGACAATTAGAGTAAAGAAATGTAAGACAATGCATCCTCTTTCATGTCATTTTGTTTTAATATCTCCAGCAATTCAACTTAGTAGATGGTGTTCTGACTTCTTCAAATAGGGGGAGATTGTTGGGTCTTGTTTTCACAATGACCTTAATTTGAAGAAGTCCTCCTAAAACTAAGGTGAATTGCAGTTGTATTTGATGTCTTGTTTAAGTTGTGTTTACAGGCCTTTTTCTGTCAAGTGTAGACCAATGTCAGTCTACAATGGGTCACCTAACACAGGACCATACAATGTAATCCCTCATTGTGTGATCCATGGTGTTGACCCATGTGTAGCCTCTCTATTGGGATACACTTCTCATTCATGCACTTGGATTGATGGACAGATGCATTGGAGCTAATTTCCTCAGAAAATTTTTTCTAAGTCCTTTATACTCGAGTATTTCCTTGTAATACACGAGTAAGGTAATTCATACTCGAGTAACTCCTGTTCCATACTCGAGTAAGTGTTTTCTGATACTCGAGTATAACTTCTGATACTCGAGTAAGTTTTCTCTATACTCAAGTATATCTTCTGATACTCGAGTAAGTATGTTCATACTCGAGTAATTGATTTTTGATACTCGAGTAAGTATGTTCATACTCGAGTAATTGATTTTTGATACTCGAGTAAATTCTTCCATACTCGAGTAATTGACTCTGATACTCGTGTATGTAAACGTTTCTCAGGTATATTTTCTGATACTCGAGTTTAGCCTTTTGTTACTCGAGTATATCGTCTTGATACTCGAGTATACTTTTCTATTACTCGAGTATACAATTCTGACACTCGAGTATATCATTTTTGATACTCGAGTAATTCATTCTTCTCTCCTGTATTTCTCTCTTTCTATACTCGAGTATACTGCTTCTTGCTACTCGAGTAATCTATCTCTCCATACTCGTGTATATCCTCCATTACTCGAGTATTGCAGTCAACTTCTCCAGAATTTTTCTAAGTCCATTTTCATCTTAAGTATTTTGAATCTGTCAATTCTGATTGGTCCACGTGTCATCATTAATCAATATTATGACCGTTGGAACCCACCTATAAATAGGTCTTTTCAGAAATGACTTTTAAGCGTTATTACAGAAATATTCTTTTTAAGAAAGAGAAATTCCGTGAACCCTAATTTCACGCCGCCGCCATTGCCGTTCACGGAAGAAGAAGAAAAGTTTGGATCGCGACCTTCGTTTTCATCGATCTTTCCTCCAGCGATCCAGAAGAAAGAGAATCACTCGATCTTGCCGAGCCTTGAAGACTCCAGATCTACTTTCTCGATCGAGGTGGTTCTAGATCTCAGATTCGTGGATCTTTCTCTAGTCGTCTTCTACATTTTCTGATCAAGCCGAAGTTCCTAAAGAAGAAGACGGATACAGATCCAGATCTGATAGTGTGTTTGTTTGTAATCACAACCAATATTTTTGTAGGAGTTTTAATTCTCCGAGATTTGTAGGAAGATTTCCTCTTCCGAGTTCTTTTTTTTTTGTAGATCCGTTTTGGGATCGAGATTTGTAGGAACGTTGTTCCGAGTTGTAGGATCGTTTTGATCCGAGATAGTGGAGTAGCCAAGTCTAGTGGTTTACTAGATTGGTGAGGTGAAAGTGGATGTACCCAAGGTTGGGGAACCACTATAAATCTTGTGTTCTCTGTGGATTGCTTGATCTGTGCTGTGTTAATTTTTATTCCGCAAATAGACGCACATCTCACCTATTCACCCCCCTCTAGGTGATTTAGGTTGCAGGCAACTCCAGCCTATACGCTGAAACTCCAACGCGTTTAAGAATCTGAAAAGGTCCCACGTACTTGGGGTCTAACTTGTGGTTCCTTCCAAACCTTTTAACGCCAGACATCGGAGAAACCTTCAGAAAAACCAAGTCTCCAACGGCAAACTCCAGATCGACCTGTCGATTAGCATACTTCTCATAACGCTCTTGAGCAACACGGAGCTTTTCTCGAATATGAGTCACAGCACACTTCATCTCCTCAAGGGCTTCCGGACCTAGCAACGGTCTCTCACCAATTTCAGCCCAAAACAAAGGAGTTCTACAACGCCTCCCATATAAGGCCTCAAACGGGGCCATCTGCAGACTCTCTTGATAACTATTATTATAAGCAAACTCCATGAGTCTGAGACACTCATCCCAAGCACCACCATGATCCAAAATATAACACCTGATCATGTCCTCTACAATTTGATTTACTCTTTCCGTCTGACCATTCGTATGCGGATGATAAGCGGTGGAATACCTTAAATCAGTGCCCAATCCCACCTGTAAACTCTTCCAAAAGCGAGACGTAAATCTGGAGTCCCGATCTGATACAATTCTAACAGACACTATATGTAACCTGATGACCTCTTCAAGATATAGCTCAGCTATCTTCTTCATCGAATATTCAATCTTAAACGGAACAAAGTAAGCACACTTTGTCAATCTGTCGACTATCACCCAAACAGAGTCATGCCCACAGAGATATTTTGGTAGACCGGTGATAAAATCCATTGAAATACTCTCCCATTTCCAACTTGGAATATCAAGCGGTGTCAATTTACCACCAGGCCTTCTATGATCAGCCTTGACACGCTGACACGTATAACATTCTGATACAAACTTTACGATATCGCTCTTCATCACTAACCATCAAACAATTTGCTTTAGATCCTTATACATCATAGTGGAACCAGGATGATAGGCTACACTGGAACCATGAGCTTCAGCACAGATCTTAGCTCGAATATTGCCAAAGACGGGGACGCAAAATCTACCCCAATACCTCAAGGTATCCAACTCATCTAAGGAGAAATCTGGTAGCTCTCCTTTCACAGTTCTATTTTGGAGGTGCAATAAATCATGATCATCCATCTGGTGTGCTCGAGTAAGGGAAATCCAAGAGGGTTCTTCCGCTTCCAAACCAGCATACATGATAACTTCACAAAAAAAAGTTATCTTCATCCCTATTTTTACCATTTTCAGCCATGTTATGTGATATTTATACATGAAAAGTAGATAAAAATTCAATTGCCGCATGATTTGAAGACAAAATGGTTGTTACTCTCATTTTTATATATTTTTATGATAGGATTCGGGGAGAATTTAAGTCAAGGATTGAAGGCTAAGGATTATGGAAAATCTGGGAAAAATATTGCAACATATTCTCAACAAATCTGACAGGTCAAATTGTGCAGAAATACAGAACCAGAAATGTTGCAACATATTCGTAACATTTCTGACAGTTATAAGAAATTCAAATCCGAAATTACCAAGTTTTAACCAGTTACATCCTAATTTTTAGCATCCGTTCAGCATTTAAAAATGACTGGATGTGGGGCCCATTGGGAGGAGGAAAAGGAAAGTTTAAAAGAGGAAGATTTCAGTCATTAAAGGGGGATCATCTTCTTCATTATTCGGACACTAGAGAAGAGAAGAAAAACCTAGGGAGAAATTCTGTCAAGGAAAAAAAACTAGTCCAGTTTCGGCATTCGGGCTGAAGGAAACACGTCCACGTCACTAGAGAAGGGAAGATTTGCATTTATTTCGAAATGTTTAGTAAGATCTCTTCAGTTTTGTGTTATTTTCCCGCAATCATGAACTAAAACTCTCTTGTCTTGCATGATGAGAGTAGTATGTGTATTTTGATGATGAACAACTTTGATTTTGAGTTTGTTTTGTGATTATCTTTATAGATCTTGTGATTTTTATGATGAAATTGTTGGATCATGTCTTTTTATTATATTGCACCGCGAGAATCGAGAGATGAGCGTCGTAATATTAATTTAAGGGCTAGTTTATCGCAGTGTGAGAATCGAGAGATGAGCAGTGTGAATCATTAACCAAAATTTGTTTATCTTTACGGCGTTTCAAGAATCGAGAGAGGAGATACGTGCGTGCATCACAAGATCTCTTGAGTTTTGAAAAGTGAAAGAGATTTCCTTTTCATGCTAGAGAATTAGATTTTTGGGCTTCAAAATATTTTCGTTTCGCCTAAGTTAGAGATAACTAGGGTTGCGTAGATATTAAGACTTCTTGTATCGAGAGATAAAGATTTCTTCTTTAAAAATCATCGCAAGATATTTTAAAGCTCAACCAAAAGAAATATTTATTTTATCATCATTATGTTATACATATGAAATCAGAAATGCAAGGCTATTTTCTCTAATTGCTAAGAAGTTACTTTAAGATATAGTTAAATTAGTTTAAATATTTATCTAAAAGTTTTAATCTATTTTCAGAAACGGTTTTACTTGGATTCATAGAAACGGTGTAGCTAGTAATTGTAAGTGCTAAACCCATCACTTCTCCGTGGGAACGATCTCACTCACTCTGTATTACTTGTACGACACGTATACTTACGTTTTAAAGCTCTATTTTGTGTGCATCAAGTTTTTGGCACCGTTGCCGGGGAGGTGCAACGGATTTAGTGTTTTTTTTCTTCTTACAATATTAGTGAACCTTAGTACGTGGAGGTCAAGTTTTATTTTCACTTGTTAGTTTATTGTATTTGTGTTATCATCTTTGTTATCTTATAGTGTATTTCCATGTATCGATCCGTTGAATTAATTCCTCTAAATTCTGAAATCGAACGAACCTGTAGACGAAATCGAAAGTCAACAAGGCTAGAACAACTTAATCAACTAGCAATGGATAATCCCAATCCAGACGATGAGCCTCACCAGAACGGGCAGGATTTAGGTGGTCAAGTAGAACATAATGAACACCCAAATGAACCAAGACGAACTTGCCGTGATTATAACATGCCTTTTAGGGGAGGTGTACAGTTTAGTATCGCTAGACCCGCGATAGAGACCAATAACTTTAAGATAGATTCCATGGCAATGCAACTTGTTCAAAACAACAAGTTTGGGGGTCTTAATCATGAAGACCCTAACTCTCATCTTAGAACTTTCATAGAGATATGTGACACGTTTAAGATTAATGGTGCATCAGATGAAGCCATTAAGTTACGCCTTTTTCCTTTCTCCTTAGAAGGGAAAGCTAAGGACTGGTTGAACTCATTACCTCATGAGTCCATTACTACTTGGGCTATATTAACTGAAAAAATTTTATCCAAATATTTCCCTCCATCCAAAACTGCTAAGTTAATGCGGGATATCTCTTCATTCATGCAAGCAAATGGAGAAACCTTATATGATGCGTGGGAACGATTTAAGGAATTATTAAGCAGATGTCCCCACCATGGGCTAGCCATTCACCAACAAGTATGGACGTTTTATAACGGCCTTCAGACATCTACAATGATCCAAGTAGATGGAGTTGCGGGAGGTTCACTGATGAACAAGTATCCTGAAGATGCCTACGGTATTTTAGAAGATCTATCTTCTAATAATTACCACACGATTGAGCGTCAAGTACATCCTCCAACTACGGCAGGATTGTATCAAGTTGACCAATTAACGTCATTTGCAGCCCAAATGACGTCCCAATTTAATAGCATTAACAAGAGGTTAGATGCTTTGACGTTGAACCAAAATCAAATGAATCCTCAAGTCAATAGCATTATTACTCTCATAGTTTCTCCTAACCCCACCTTAACAATTGAACAACTCGTAGAGGGTAATGAAGAAGTTAATTACTTAGGAGGGCATTATAAGCAAAACACAAACCCTTACCCAAACCACTATAATCCTGAATGGAGAAACCATCCTAATTTCTCTTGGAAGAATAACTCCGGTCCTACTCCACCACACTTATTCAATTCTAATGCTAATCCTCAACATCAAAACAATCATTCCAACCAAGCGGGACCATCTAGGAAGGTAACGGATGACTTCATCATAGAATCAATGCAAAAGAATGAAGCTCGTTTCTCTAGCTTGGAAGGGTCAATGAGAATGATTGAATCACAACTAGGACAAATCGCCACCTCTTTAAGTATGCGACCGCAAGGCACACTCCCTACGGATACCACACCCAATCCCAAGGGAGATAATCATCATTGTAAGGCCGTCACATTACGAAGTTGGCGTGAGTTAATAGTTGGTCAAGACACTAATCCACGTGAACAAAATAAAAATCAAGACCAAGAAGAAGTCAAGGGTCCTAGTGAGCAAGTAATAATAGGAAGAAATGAGGGCGATAAGAGTGAGGAGGAAGGAGTATTAACAGAAATAAATGGTAAGGAAATAGAAATAGAAAAAGAGGAAAGAAGGAAGGAGAGCCCACGAACCTATCCACCACCACCTTTCCCCCAAAGACTAAAAAATAGCAAATTAGACCAACAATTTCAGAAATTCTTAGAAATCTTTAAGAAGTTGCAAATTAATATACCCTTTGTCGAAGCATTAGAACAGATGCCGAGTTACGTAAAGTTCATGAAAGATATCTTAAATAAAAAACGGAAGTTTGGCGTGAACGAAACGGTAACCCTTATACATGAATGTAGTGCAATTCTCCAAAGGAGATTGCCACCAAAACTAAAGGACCCCGGAAGCTTCACGATTCCGTGTTCTATTGGGCATCAATTTGAGGGAAAGGCTTTGTGCGATCTAGGGGCGAGCATAAATCTTATGCCACTTTCAATTTATAAGAAGTTAGGATTGGGGGAGATTTCCAAAACATCGCTTACATTACAACTAGCCGATAAATCTCTAACCTTTCCAAAGGGGATTGTAGAAGACGTCTTGTCAAGGTCGAAAAGTTTATTTTTCCGGCAGATTTTGTGGTATTAGACATGGAGGAAGACAAGGAAGTCCCCATTATAGTGGGTAGGCCTTTCTTAGCCACCGGGAAAACTTTGATTGACGTACATAAGGGTAAGTTAACCATGAGGGTTAACGATGAACAAGTGACTTTTAATGTACTAAAAGCCATGAAATTCCATCGTTTAGAAGAAAATGACATAGAGGAAGTTAAGAGTATGACCCTTTATGATTACAACTTAAGTGAGAATCTAGAAGAAGATGAAGAGGAAGGGGCGGATGAAGAGAAATCTGATTTTGAGAATGAAATTCAAGAATGCTTTGAAATAAGTGCACGATCACCGACATTCACTCGTAAGCCGGAGATTTTAGATATGACAGATAAAACATGTGCAAATAAACCTTCCAACATTAGTCCACCCACACTTGAGTTGAAACCATTACCTGAACATCTGGCCTATGCATATCTAGGAGACAATGATACATTACCGGTCATTGTCAACTCAAAATTATCACCAGATCAACATCAACAACTCATAGATTTGCTGAAGCAATTTAAATTAGCTATAGGTTGGACGATCACGGACATAAGAGGGATTAGTCCTTCGGTATGCATGCACAAGATTCTCCTAGAAGAATCTTACAAAGGTTCCATTGAGCCTCAACGTCACCTCAGTCCACCTATGAAAGAGGTCGTAAAGAAAGAAATAATAAAATGGTTAGATGCAGGGATAAAATACCCTATCTCCGATAGTTCTTGTGTAACACCCCAAAATGTTGTAGGAGCGACGGGGATCGATTTTGGCCAAGACAAGGTTTTGGTGCAGGTGACACGGGCCCTGACACGGGCGTGTCGGAGGCCGTGTCGGGCGTGTCGAGCTCGGGCCGTGTAGTCGACCAGTTCAGGTCGACGATGGTCGTATGGTGGAATACGGCCTAGGACACGGGCGTGTCCCAGGCCGTGTCACACCTGGGCTGTGTGGTGGGATACACGGGCAGTGACACGGGCACGAACACGGGCGTGTCTAGATTGACACGGGCGTGTCTGATGCCGTGTCACCAAGCCGTGTACCTCTCTGACTGTGAATTGTTGGCTGATTGCACACGGGGGGCGTGACACGGGTCCCGACACGGGCATGTCGCCGGTGACACGGGCGTGTCGGAGGCCGTGTCACATGTCGTGTTGCTGGTTTTCAATTTTGTTCGAGACGGCGAATGAGCTACACGGCCAGGCACACGGCCGTGTGTGAACCCGTGTTCGGCCCAGATTTTATGATTTCAGATCTAATCTTGGCCGTTCATTTCCTTGGCTTTGGATCCAACGGTGGGGGGCTGTTCCTGAGAGGTTTTAGCTGGGTTTTAGGGTTAGAATCCCTCATTCCATCCAAGTAAATCTCCCTCTAAGTTTTAGAGAGAGGGGAGAGCAAGTTTGGAGGAGGAGACCAAGATCCGGCCGCCGGAGGAGCTTCGGAGCTCCGAATCGCGATCCGAGTCCAGATCCGCGGAGGTGACGCCGTTGCGGTGCTTTTCAACCGCATAGTTTTCGATGGCGCCGCGGAAAAGCGAAAGGGTAACGATTCTCTTCTTGAGCATGTGAAGCTCTTCTTCCTTTGTATGGGAAAACCCCTCTCCCGCGAGTGTGCGGCAAGATCGTGGTATTCCTTGGGGTAGATATATAAAGTCCCCCTTGTTAGAGTCCGGAATCGTAGTACGGACATAGGCATGTTGTGTGAAGCCTACCCGGACGTGTTTTCCGGATCGGTGATGTTTTGCTATGCATATTTTAGCTGGAGAAGACTCTGAGCGTTGTGGTTGTTTTCGGGTTGCTATGCGGTAGAATGCATCAGGGAATTTTGGGGATTAACCCCGAGGTGCACCCGGAAATCTGGGCGGAAATGAAGTTCTGCCATCTCGGTGGCCTGGGTGCCAGCCGGGAACATAGCGGGGCTACGTATCATGTTTTGATTGCAGCAGGGAGCCTTGGGGATGAAACCCGAGGTGCACCCGGAAATTTTGGACGGAAATGCAGTTCTGTCATAGCGGTGGCCTGGGAGCCAACCGGGTACTTAGCGGGGCTATGTACCGTATTTGATCGTTATTTGGGACTGGGGAAAGCTTAGTCCGCGCCAAAGGGCCGAATAGCAGTGGCGGAGTGAGCAACGGACTAGTAGCCCCCTACCCGCTCCACCTGCTCGGTTAAAGCGACCTAAAGTTTTACGTGGGACTTACCGAGGTTTGTAGATCGAGTCTAGGCTACGGCTGAGAAGACTAAATGCTCACGAAGATTGCCACCCTGGGGGTGGTGGTGGAGTCGAGGACCGGACGGGGTTCGGACTGGATTTGCCGAGTAATTGCTCTGAGAGCATGGGGTGTACGGCCGTGAGAGCGTGCACCTATGATGAGATGCTTGTTTTACTGTGTTGCTTGTTTTGCTAACAAGTGCAGGGAAGAAGCTTTGCCGCTCTGGTTTGAGGGCGGAATCGTTATAATTTGGTCAGCATTGCTGACCGTTGCTATTGTTCGCCACCGGGCGGTGGTTTGTGGCTTGCAGGTGCTACGGAGCAGACCGGGAAATAGCGGGCTAAAGCCCTTGTTGTTGTGCCGGCCCTCGAAGGCCTAATTGCTTATGTTTCTTTCCTGTTTTTCATGTATGGCCGGCCTGCGAGCCGAAGTATGAAAACACTACTTTTGTTAAGTGAACAGTGTAAGGCCTTAAGGCCATTTCTCTTTTGGTGTATGTGTACATTCCTGAGTTCGTAGTGGACATTCATGCTGTTGTGGCTGGGTTCTCATTTCTTTTGCAACCTAATAAATTGCTTCCGCTAGGTGTTGTGTAGGACGACATGATTGGTTGAATGGTTTCAACGCGTAACCAACCGGTCTGTCCATAGTATATGGCGTCGGGCCCCGGCCGGACCTACTGCTATATGCTATGCGACGGATAGGGGTGTTACAAATTGGTATCAGACTACTGGTTTCGGTCAAGCTTAAATGAATTCGTGGGCGAATTCACTTTAAGGGGTGGTGAGCACATGTATGTGCGTCATCGTTATAACATGAAAAGAACCCATGAATGTCCACTTAGGAATGAAAATACACATGTTTGGGGAACCTACGTGTTCCTATAATTGCTTTTTGCAATTTTGTTCGGTCCCTTATTGGTGTTCTGTACGATTGTAGGTGTCCGAGAGTGGCGCGTGGCAGTCTGAATGCGCACTTTCTGAGAAAAGTAATGCACCCAGCGACGTGCTGGAGACCCCTACGTCTTTGGAAACCATAAGAAGGGTGGTTGAAGTGGTGTTCGCTGTGACCAACGCACATCATGGGAGTAATGTGCGATCATTTGTCCCTGAGTTGGCCCCAACATCGGGTGGTATGTTGGAGCAAAGGGCATTTGGGGGTCAAGTAGAGCAGCAGAGGAGCATGACTGTGGCGCAGGGAGCGCATTCGGTGGATGCATATTTGCAGACGTTCCTTATGGTAAGGCGCTACCCAGGCTTTGAAGGGAAAAGCGAGCAATCTATAGTGGATAGATTTTATAACGGTCTGCGCAGCGAGTTGCGTATCCTACTGCTAGGACCAAAGTTATTGGGATTCCGAGCTTTGGTGGAATCAGCCAGAGCGTTGGAAGTGGAGTTGGGGGAAACTCACCGAGTACCGCTGAATAGGGTACCAAACCTTACAGATCCTATAAGGACTGCTTATCGAAAGATGCCGAGAGAAGAGGCTGGGTCATCTACTACCCAAACTACCGTCAAATGTTATTCTTGTGGCAAGAAAGGGCACCTCGCCAGAGAGTGTTGGGAGAGTGCTCAGAAGACAAGGAAAGTTTTGGCAGGAACAGTCGGAGATTCTGTGGCAAAAGATTCGGTGGTCAAGCAGACAACCTCAAAATCTGGGTACCGTAGGTGGTACAAGAAGGCTAGGAGGTCGGGTCTAGTCCCTTCCTCTAGCACATCCGGAGCGACTACAGTCCAAACCCTGGATAAATGCTTTGTTTGTGGAAAGCCGGGGCACTATGCCCGGGATTGTTGGTTTGGACGCCCAATGTCCAAAAAGAAGTCGGGGGCAATTTTTGAGGAGAAAGGAAAGGCGGTGGCGTCTACCGCACCGTTATTTACTCCGGCACAACTGGGAATGGACATCCTTGGCCAGCAGGAGGCCTTGTGACCGACTGTCGGGAAGACAGGTATGGTTTAATTGATAGCAATTTAGCTTCTTATACCTGCTACCTTTTGCGTGTTAGCTTAGGACTGGAGGTTCTAGGCTTTGTTAGGATTATTGGCAATCCGGCGAGAGCATTGTTCGATACGGGAGCTTCGCGCACCTTTTGTCCAAGGGGTTTATATCTTGTATTGAAGTACCTTCTTCGATGGCAAAGGACAAATTGGATGCGTTGTGGCGTTACGGATGTTCAATGCGTGCGAAAAGAGATTCTGTGTTGTAAGGTTACGGTTTAGGGGTCAGGGATTCGACGTGTAAGCATCGTTACTGCCACCATGGGAGGCTTTGAAGCCTAAGCCTACATTGGGTAGTATCTCGGGTGTATCCGAATATCCTGATGTGTTTCCCTGAAGTCCCTCCGTAGCTAGCGATCGATTTCGCGAGTGAGCTGGCGCCAGGTGCCAAATCTGGGTCATGCTCTTCTTATAGGCTAACGCCTAATGAGTTGGCAGAACTTAAAGTTTAATTTGAAGAGCGTATGGATCAAGGTCTTGTGCGTCCAAGTTTGTCGTCTTGGAGCACACCGGCCCTCTTCGTGTAGAAGAAGGACGGGAGTTTGCGGCTCTGAATCGTTTATGAAAAACTGAGCAAGTCGATAAAAGAGATCAAGTACCCGATCCCAAGGATTGGCGATCTGTTTGATCAGTTGGGTGGGTCATCGGTGTACTTAAAGTTGGAACTTAAGTCTGGTTACTATCAGATGAGAATCAAGGAAAGTGTTATCCCAAAGATAGCGTTCAACACAAGATATGGGCATTTCGAGTTCACGGTCATGTCGTTCGGGCTGACTAATGCGCCATCGGTGTTCATGGACCTGATGAACAGAACGTTCAGGGAGTACTTAGACCATGTTGTGATCGTCTTTATTGACAACCTATCGGTGTGCTCGCAGTGCGAAGAAGATCACTTCAAGCATCTGCATTTGGTTTTGGGGACGCTAAGGAGGAACGAGCTATACGCAAAGTTCTCCAAAGGCGAGTCTTGGTTATCTTCAGTGACGTTCCTTGGTCACTTAGTCAGTAGGGAAGAGTTGCGGTGGATCTGGCGTAGACGGTTACAATACGAAAGTGGCCTGTGTTGTCTTCGGTAGCGGAAGTCCGGAGTTTGCTGGGGCTTGCCGGCTTTTACAGGCACTTCGTGGAGAACTTCTCGCGGATAGCGCTACCTCTCACGACTTTGACAAGGAAAGATCAGACTTTTCTGTGGGCGCATGAGTGTGCGCAAGCTTTTGAAGAGCTGAAGAGTCGGTTGACCACGGCGCCAGTGCTTAGTTCGCCGAGTGGGACCGAGGGCTTCGAGGTTTTTAGTGACGCTTCGGGTAGTGGTTTGGGTTGCGTGCTGGTGCAGCATGGGAACTTGATAGCCTATGGTTCGCGTCAGCTAAAAGTGCATGAAAGGAATTATCCGGTCCGCGACTGGGAGTTGGCGGCCGTGATATTTGCGCTTAAGCTGTGGAGGCGCTACTCGTATGACGTTAGGTCGATATTCATACCGACCTTAAGAGCCTGAAATATCTGTTGGATCAATAGGACCTGAACTTGAGGCAGCGGAGATGAAAGGAGTTCCTGGGGGACTATACGTTCAAGATTTATCATGCACCCGGCGAGGGCAACGCAGTGTGGATGCGTTGAGTCGCAGGGCTCCCGCCCAAGCCAAATGGTTGTTGGTACATGTTGAGAGGCTAGTTCAGGAATTGGAAGCGTTAGAGATCCGTTGCGTTGACAAGCAGACTAGCGCCGAAGCATTGTTGAACTGGACGGAAGTCCAGTATGACCTGGTTGATCGTAGTTGGCAAACTATGGTTTGTGTAGCTGTATGAAGGAAATCATGAGTGCGGCTCGATGGGTCAAAATCCCGAATCGACGGTTGTAGGTGGGCTACCAAGGAAAGACCATTGTTTGTGCGGCCCAAGCATGGGTAATCTATGGGTGGAGTTGTGATACGTTATATCAAGTACTCAACTCGCTTAGGAGGCACGAAGTTGTGCTGATATCTGAAGAAGTGCTCTGGTGGCCAGAACTCTAGAAGGTCATGGCACCATATGTAGCAAAGTGCCAGCCTTACGCCTTAGTGAAGGCAGAGTGCCAAGTGCTGGGGGATTCTTGAATCCATGCCTAGTTCGGAATAGAAGTTCGACTGGACTGTGGGCATGGTTTGCCAAAGTCACAGTGAATTAACGACGTCGTTTGGGTGATTGTAGTTGTGTTGACACTAGTGTCGCACTTCATTCCGCATAGGAAGGATGACTCGGTGGAGAAGTTGGCAAAGTTGTATGTTGACAATATCGTTAGGATGTATGGTGTGCCCCGTAGCATTGTGAGTGATCGCGATGCGCGGTTCACGTCAAATGATTGGAAGTGGTTGCAGAAAGTGCTGGAGGTTAAGATGAAGTTTAGTCCAGTCTTACAACCGCGGACGGCTGAGCAGACCGAGAGAGTCAATAGAACGATGGAGGACATGCTCCGCATGTGTGTTCTAGGCTTCGGGAAGCTTTGGGAGGACCACCTGTTTTAGTGGAGTTCTCGTACAACAATAGCTACCAGGCGAGTATCCAAATGGTGCCCTTTGAGGCCCTATATGGTAGAAAATGTCGCACGCCGTTGTCCTGGTTAGAAACGGGTGAGGCAAGGTTGTACAAGAAGCAGGAGGTGGAGAGTGCTACCTCATTAGTGCGGATCATTCGGGAACGCTTGTTGATCGCTCAGGACCGGCAGGCGAAGTATTACAATGTCAAGCACCGGAACGTGGAGTTCACGGTAGGCGATTGGGTATATCTTAAAGTGAAGCCGTTCAAAGGGGTTTCGCGGGTGAGACGCTTAAAGAAGATGAGCCCAAGATACCTTGGACCTTTTGAGGCTCTGGAGCGAGTCGGCGAAGCGGCTTACCGTTTGAGGCTATCGGAGAAATGAAGTGGATTACATGATGTGTTCCACATTTCAGTGTTGCGGAAGGCGGTGTAAGAGCCTTCGCAGGTGATCGCGGTTGACCAAGTGCCGGTGGACGAGGGGTTGACGACTAGGGTCAAGCCCATTCGTATCGAGGATGTTGAGGTCAAGAGACTCCGTAACAAGGAGATCCGGATGGTTAAGGTCCAGTGGGATAATTACGGGCGAGAGGAGCTCTCTTGGGAACGGGAGCAGACTATGCTGGAGGAGTACCCGGAATTGTTCCGCTCAGGTACTGATTTACGTTAAGTCCTGTTTTTCCTTCATTAATTTCGTGGGCGAAATTCTTTAAGGAGGGTAGAATTGTAACACCCCAAAATGTTGTAGGAGCGACGGGGATCGATTTTGGCCAAGACAAGGTTTTGGTGCAGGTGACACGGGCCCCGACACGGGCGTGTCGGAGGCCGTATCGGGCGTGTCGAGCTCGGGCCGTGTAGTCGACCAGTTCAGGTCGACGATGGTCATGTGATGGAACACGGCCTAGGACACGGGCGTGTCCCAGGCCGTGTCACACCTGGGCTGTGCGGTGGGATACACGGGCAGTGACACGGGCACGAACACGGGCGTGTCTAGATTGACACGGGCGTGTCTGATGTCGTGTCACCAAGCCGTGGCCCTCTCTGACTGTGAATTGTTGGCCGATTGCACACGGGGGGCGTGACACGGGTCCCGACACGGGCGTGTCGCCGGTGACACGGGCGTGTCGGAGGCCGTGTCACATGCCGTGTTGCTGGTTTTCAATTTTGGTCGAGACGGCGAATGAGCTACACGGCTAGGCACACGGCCGTGTGTGAACCCGTGTTCGGCCCAGATTTTATGATTTCAGATCTAATCTTGGCCGTTCGTTTCCTTAGCTTTGGATCCAACGGTGGGGGGTTGTTCCTGAGAGGTTTTAGCTGGGTTTTAGGGTTAGAATCCCTCATTCCATCCAAGTAAATCTCTCTCTAAGTTTTAGAGAGAGGGGAGAGCAAGTTTGGAGGAGGAGACCAAGATCCGACCGCCGGAGGAGCTTCGGAGCTCCGAATCGCAATCCGAGTCCAGAACTGCGGAGGTGACGTCGTTGCGGTGCTTTTCAACCGCATAGTTTTCGATGGCGCCGCGGAAAAGCGAAAGGGTAACGATTCTCTTCTTGAGCATGTGAAGCTCTTCTTCCTTTGCATGGGAAAACCCCTCTCCCGCGAGTGTGCGGCGAGATCGTGGTATTCCTTGGGATAGATATATAAAGTCCCCCTTGTTAGAGTCCGGAATCGTAGTACGGACATAGGCATGTTGTGTGAAGCCTACCCGGACGTGTTTTCCGGATCGGTGATGTTTTGCTATGCATATTTTAGCCGGAGAAGACTCCGAGCGTTGTGGTTGTTTTCGGGTTGCTATGCGGTAGAATGCATCAGGGA
This sequence comes from Platanthera zijinensis, assembly GCA_039513925.1. Lineage (NCBI taxonomy): Eukaryota > Viridiplantae > Streptophyta > Magnoliopsida > Asparagales > Orchidaceae > Platanthera > Platanthera zijinensis. Next base: position 73,435,068 of record CM077090.1, on the reverse strand, counting down.
ATCTTGGGGATTAACCCCGAGGTGCACCCGGAAATTTGGGCGGAAACGAAGTTCTGCCATCTCGGTGGCTTGGGTGCAAGCCGGGAACATAGCGGGGCTATGTATCATGTTTTGTTTGCAGCAGGGAGCCTTGGGGATGAAACCCGAGGTGCACCCGGAAATTTTGGACGGAAATGCAGTTCTGTCATAGCGGTGGCCTGGGATCCAACCGGGTACTTAGCGGGGCTATGTACCGTGTTTGATCGTTATTTGGGACTGGGGAAAGCTTAGTCCGCGCCAAAGGGCCGAATGGCAGTGGCGGAGTGAGCAACGGACTAGTAGCCCCTACCCGCTCCACCTGCTCGGTTAAAGCGACCTAAAGTTTTACATGGGACTTACCGAGGTTTGGAGATCGAGTTTAGGCTACGGCTGAGAAGACAAAATGCTCACAAAGATTGCTACCCTGGGGGTGGTGGTGGAGTCGAGGACCGGGCGGGGTTCGGACTGGCTTTGCCGAGTAAGTGCCCTGAGAGCACGGGGTGTACGGCCGTGAGAGCGTGCACCTATGATGAGATGCTTGTTTTACTGTGTTGCTTGTTTTGCTAACAAGTGCAGGGAAGAAGCTTTGCCGCCCCGGTTTGAGGGCGGAATCGTTATAATTTGGTCAGCATTGCTGACCGTTGCTATTGTTCGCCACCGGGCGGTGGTTTGTGGCTTGCAGGTGCTGCGGAGCAGAGCGGGAAATAGCGGGCTAAAGCCCTGTTGCTGTGCCGGCCCTCGAAGGCCTAATTGCTTATGTTTCTTTCCCGTTTTTTCATGTATGGCCGGCCTGCGAGCCGAAGTATGAAAACACTACTTTTGTTAAGTGAACAGTGTAAGGCCTTAAGGCCATTTCTCTTTTGGTGTATGTGTACATTCCTGAGTTCGTAGTGGACATTCATGCTGTTGTGGCTGGGTTCTCATTTCTTTTGCAACCTAATAAATTGCTTCCACTAGGTGTTGTGTAGGACGACATGATTGGTTGAATGGTTTCAACGCGTAACCAACCGGTCTGTCCGTAGTATATGGCGTCGGGCCCCGGCCGGACCTACTGCTATATGCTATGCGACGGATAGGGGTGTTACATCTTGGGTCTCTCCGGTTCAATGTGTTCCGAAGAAAGGAGGGATGACCGTAATAAAAAATGATAAGAACGAATTAATATCGACTAGAACTATTACCGGATGGCACATTTGTATGGATTATCGCAAGCTTAACAAGGCTACTAGAAAAGACCACTTTCCATTGCCTTTCATCGATCAAGTTCTAGATAGGTTGTCCGGTAATGATTTCTTCTGCTTCTTAGACGGCTATTCCGGGTATAACCAAATCACGGTTGACCCGGAAGATCAAGTGAATACAACCTTCACGTGCCCTTACGGAACATTCGTCTTTAGGAGAATGCCCTTTGGTCTATGCAACGCACCAGCCACGTTTCAACGGTGTATGATTGCTATATTTTCAGAAATTATGGATCATGGTATAGAGATCTTCATGGATGATTTCTCCATCTTCGGAAAATCATTTGGAGAGTGTTTAGAGTGCTTAGAAAGAGTGCTTGTGCGATGTATCGAAACTAACCTTGTGCTGAATTGGGAAAAGTGTCATTTCATGGTACGCGAAGGCATCGTACTAGGCCATCATGTGTCAAGCAAGGGGTTAGAAGTAGATAAGGCCAAAATTGAGGTCATTGAGAAATTACATCCTCCTAAGAATGTGAAAGAGTTAAGGAGTTTCTTTGGGCATGCGGGATTTTACCGAAGGTTTATCAAAGATTTTGCGAGAATTGCAAAACCTCTTAGTGGATTGTTGGAAAAGGATACGAAATTTTATTTTGACGAAGACTGTTTGAGTGCATTTAGTAAACTGAAGAAGCAATTAACCACGGCACCAATTGTGGTGGCACCCAACTAGGGGAACCATTTGTCCTTATGTGCGATGCGAGTGACTATGTCGTTGGTGTAGTGCTAGGTCAAGTTAGAGAGAAACTTTTTCACACCGTAGCTTACGCGAGCAAAACTCTGATCGAAACTCAAATCAATTACACCACGACTGAGAAGGAGTTGTTGGCAGTAGTCTATGCCTTCGAAAAGTTTCGATCTTATCTTTTATGCACTCAAGTTACCGTTTTTACTGATCATGTGGCCATCCGTTATTTGATGGAAAAGAAAGATACAAAGCCGAGATTGATTCGTTTGGTACTATTATTGCAGGAATTCGATTTGGAGATTAAGGATAGAAAGGGCGTAGATAACCCTGTAGCAGACCATCTTTCTAGGATCGAACCAGAGGAATCTTATTATCATTCAGAGATTGAGGAGAGATTTCCAGATGAACAAATCTTAGCTATATCAGAGGGGTTAGTGCCATGGTACGCCGATTACGTCAATTACCTCGTTAGTAACATCTTACCTTCAGATTTAAACTACCAACAACGAAAGAGGTTCTTACACCAAGTGCGGTCTTATCTTTGGGACCCACCTTATTTGTTTAAAATTGGTGCTGATGGAGTAGTGAGGAGATGTATCCCGGAAGTAGAAATGCATCCTATTTTAGAAAATTACCATAGTTCTCCCTACAGAGGACGCTTTAAGGGAAATAGGACAGCTATGAAAGTCCTAGAGGCCGGATTCTATTGGCCTACATTATTTCATGATTCTAGAGAACATGTGAAAAGGTGTGACCGATGTCAAAAGGAAGAAAATATTAAGAAGAACGAAGCTATGCCTATGAACCCAATTCTAGAAGTTGAGCTTTTTGATGTCTAGGGTATAGACTTCATGGGACCATTCGTTAATTCGAATGGTAATTTATTTATCCTCTTAGCCATAGACTATGTATCGAAATGGGTCGAAGCCATAGCCACGACCAAAAATGATGCAAAGGTGGTGTTATACTTCCTGAAAAACTTCATATTTAGTCGATTTGGAACACCCAAAGCTATTATAAGTGACGGGGGAAGTCACTTTTATAATCACCAATTTGCTGCGTTGTTAAAAAAGTACGGGGTTAGGCATAAGGTAGCATTAGCATACCACCCCCAAACTAATGGGTTAGCGGAAGTATCTAATAGAGAGATCAAGAAAATCTTGGCTAAAATGGTTAGTGTAAATTGCAAGGATTGGTCTCAAAAGCTAAACGATGCCTTATGGGCATATAGAACCGCTTTCAAGACCCCGATTGGTGTTACCCCGTATCGTTTAGTTTACGGCAAGGCTTGTCACTTACCGTTAGAGTTGGAATATCGGGCATATTTGGCCATAAAGAAAATCAACTTTGACTTTCAAGAAGCCGGTAAATCTAGACTACTACAGTTAAATGAATTGGAGGAAATCCGGACGCAGGCATATGAAAGTGCAAGGGTTTATAAGGACCGTACTAAAATGTGGCATGACCGCCATCTTACGGAAAAACATTTACAACCCGGGAAACTAGTTCTATTATTCAATTCACGACTAAAAATTTTTCCTGGTAAATTAAAGTCTAGGTGGTCGGGCCCGTTTTGGGTCAAGGAAGTGCTTCCTTATGGGGTCATTACTATCATCAATGAAAAGGATCAGTCGGAGTTTAAGGTCAATGGCGGACGTCTTAAGGCTTATTTAGGAAACGAAAATGAACGAGTCATATCGTTCATACACTTGAAATAAAATTTTTGAGCCGTCGAATGTCCAGCCAGGACAATAACTAAGGCGCTTTCGGGGAGGCAACCCAAAATTTTAATGTTAAGTTCGTTATTGTTATTATTGTTTTTTGTTTTGTTTGTTTGTGTTTCTCTCAAAGATTCATTTTTAAAAAATGAATGAAATGAATGATGCATAACTGCAATATCATGGTCTCGAACGCTTAAAAACACATTTTCCCTTCATTCGGCTGAGGTCAAAGCTCGAAACAGATTTTCTCCTTCGAATGTTAAGACATTTTTGAATGTTGCAACATTTTTTCCTTTGACTACATCCCTTACAAAAGCATGAGTTAATTAAAACAACCAGTTCATTTTAAATAATGAAAACTGGCTGACTGGTGGAATAATTATTAACTTAAATTAGCCAGTTTGAATGAACTAATTTAATCATAAATAGAAATAACCTGAACTGGCTATTTTAACCGGCCGCCAATTGGTAAAAGCACGATCTCCAGGAAATCCTCTGCTACCCCCGAATCCCTTGCTCTAGGAAAACCCTAACCCCACTTTCGCACCCTCTTTAAAGCATCCGCCGGCGAAAGCTCCAATAGACGGCCACCGTATTCTATCGCCGACCTTCAGGAAGTGGTAAGAGCTCGATTTTCTCCTCTCTCTCTCACTCATTTGAGCATTCTCTCTCCCGCGCTAAACCAATCCCCTCCGCAGTCATGGCCCCTAAGAAAGGTAGAGAGAAGGTGGTGGCAAATAAGCACACAAGATTCATCAACGAAGAAGCAAAGGCTCGCTATGAACTGCTGAAAGCAAAGCCCATCATCTACGAAAGAGGGTTTCAACTTGAAGTTCGTGGTTGGAGTCAAGCTTATGTGCGGCAAATAGAAAAGTTCGGCTGGAATTCCTTCTGCCACCCCCGCACTGAAGTGGTCCTACCATGGGTGTACGAATTCTACGCCAACGCCAAGTTCCATATGGACGGAAAAATTCATATACGGGGAAGGGAAGTCAATTTCTCCGCGGAAGGTATAAACTCCTTCTTTGACTTAACAAATCTGGACAGCGATGTATTCGAATATGTCGGGACTACTAACCCATTCGACATCGCCACCGCATTGAGCCTCACTAAAAATATCACTTGGGTGAATGAATCTTCACATGTCCTGCATTCCGCCCTTTTTATTCGTGAAGCTAAAGTTTGGTTTCTTTTCGTAAACTCAAGTATTATGCCAACAAAGCACCAAAATCATGTCTCCTTTGATAGGGCTTGCATCATTTATAGCATTACAAAAGGGATTCAAATTAATATAGGACATATAATCTCCAGTCAAATCCAGAAAAAGATCAAAACAGAGGGGGGAACTCAGTTATGGTTTCCCACACTCATCACATCGTTGTGTCGTTATGCCAGGGTATCTCTCGCCGACACGGACACTACCACCATTGTAGGTCGGCCAATAATATTTTCCGTCATTTCATCCTATATTAAGGTATCTTTAGAGGAGACCTCCCCCAAATCCGCCAAGAAACAACGTCCTCCCGTATATTCGCGCAAAACCACTCAACCTCCAATCCCGCCGCCACTTTCCCCTAATCCTCCGGATTGGCCGATCATATTTAAATAATTGCAAGCCACTGCCAAATATCAACGACAGCAACATCGTCATCTAGTTTCACATTTAGACATTTTACATCGCAATCAAGTTGAAATTCTACGCCATTTGAACGTACCTGATGAAAAGATAGCAGTCCACGATGTGAATCCTGCTTGATATGAGCGCAAACCCTCTAATTTTAAGGGAAAGGAGGCTGCAACATCGCCGGATCCACATGATGAAGCGGAAGCGGTCGAGGTCGATGCAGTCTTTGCATCCGGCGAAGACGATGAAATGGACGAATATTTGGATGATGACGATGCTGACGAGGTTGATGACGCTGACGACGATGAGGAGGGTGATTGACATTCAACTACTCAGAATCTGGGAAATTTACTTTGTTCTATCACTGGTGAAACGTTTGTTTTATTTAAATTTTGGGAAATGTCTGTGGTGAAATATTTCAGTGTTGGTGAAGAATTTTATTTTGTTTAAACATTGCTCGTGTAAAAACTGATGAACTTGATGGACTCTTTGGACGCTTACTATCGATTTTCCTGAATGCTAATTTGTTCTATTACTGTTGAACTTGTGGAACTGGTATGCTAATAACTGTATGCTTGGTATGCTAATAACTTGTTGAACTGGACGCTTGCTATCGGTTTTTCCTGAAGGTTACTTGTTTACTTCTTTTCTAGATCTCATTCTTATAATTGCTACTTTTTGAACCGTGATTGCTCACTTCTCTAACTGAACTGTTCCTCTCCCTGAACTTTTGTTACCATATATTATTGCTATATGTTTTCATACCGTGAAGCTTTAACTATTAATAAAAAAAATTCGCGGTTTTAATGCGAACTCTTTGATATAATCTGCTACTTTGTGGGGTGAGACATTCCGTTCCTATCTTATATCTTTATGTTCCACTTCACACATGTTTATATGTTGGCGATTCACATGTAAAAATTTCTTTTTCTTCCACTTTTCTGATTTATGAAGTTCGCCATCGCATACACGGTTATTATTTTTGCTACAACTGCTTTACTAGGGACTAGTAAAGGTTTGAGTATGGGGGCATGTCCTTTTTTACCTTACATGACAAATCTTTTATGGGGTGTATTTTAGAAATGTTTGCTCTTAATTTTTTATTATTATTAATAAATCTATTCAAGTTTTCAAATTAATTATAAGGTTAGACGAGTCATTCCTATGAGTCAGACTATTAAATTGAAATTAGACTGATTGGTTAAAGCTCCATTAAGAAATCTATCTCACATTCATGCACTATAGTTCTTAAAAGAGTTTACGCCCTTTTAATTTATTTAATTAACTTCGGATCCTAATGAGATTAGATCGAGTATGTTCTAATTCAATGATAGTTCCTAATATATTGAGCGTATGTAGTTAACCTTGCTCCCACTTAAAGCCTTACCTTTGCTGCCATCACATATTACTTCTAAGCTTAAAGACTTGAATATTCATTTCCCTATGTTCCTTAGCTAGTAGACTGACCACTTATGGGTGTTATAAAAAAAATTGTATATCATAGTGACATGTGGCCTAAGTTAGCTTCGGCTAACTTAGAATGATCCCAACTATGATCAAAATATATATATATATCATAGTGATATGTGGCCCAAGGATGTTCACGCATACTTGGAATGATCCCAACTATGAAATTATCAAAAATAAAAGAAAAAAATGTTGTTGAAAGTCAAACCCCATAAGTTGGCAGGCTACTAAGTTAATCAATTAGAATCAATGGCTACCCACCTTTCCAAAATTCATCAAGTCATTTTATTTGGCATCGGTTTCTATCAAACTCATGTAGAGGTCATATCAAAGCCTTAGACTACTCTTGATCTATCCTATTGGTGACGAAGTTTATCGAAAATGAATTGTAAGGGAAGTAAACAAATTGTTAAGGGCATCACGTATAACACTTGAATTCTTAATTGAACCTTATCTTATATCTATCTGATGGATTTATGAAAGTTTGAATTCTTATGGATTAGAAAGTCTAGCATCAGTTAATGAGAAACACTTGAAGCTATTTTGGTTACCTTATAATGAAGAGTAGAAGGGAATGAAATTACACTTTCATAAACCTTTGTCATGTTATGGTTTTCAATGATTTACCTTTGCTAGGGACTAGCAAAGAACCAAGCATGAGGTGTGATAACTTCACAAAAAGAAGTTATCTTCATCCCTATTTTTACCATTTTCAGTCATGTTATGTGATATTTATACATGAAAAGTAGATAAAAATCCAATTGCCGCATGATTTGAAGACAAAATGGTTGTTACTCTCATTTTTATATGTTTTTATGATAGGATTCGGGGAGAATTTAAGTCAAGGATTGAAGGCTATGGATTGTGGAAAATCTGGAAAAAATGTTGCAACATATTCTCAACAAATCTGGCAGGTCAAATTGTGCAGAAATACAGAACCAGAAATGTTGCAACATATTCGTAATATTTCTGACAGTTACAAGAAATTCAAATCCAAAATTACCAAGTTTTCAACAGTTACATCCTAATTTTTAGCATCCGTTCAGCATTTAAAAATGACTGGATGTGGGGGCCACTAGGAGTAGGAAAAGGAAAGTTTAAAAGAGGAAGATTTCAGCCATTAAAGGGGGATCATCTTCTTCATTATTCGGCCACTAGAGAAGAGAAGAAAAACCTGGGGAGAAATTCTGTCAAGGAAAAAAAAACCAGTCCAGTTTCGGCATTCGGGCTGAAGGAAACAATTCCACGCCACTGGAGAAGGGAAGATTCGCATTTCTTTCGAAATGTTTAGTAAGATCTCTTCAGTTTTGTGTTATTTTCCCGCAATCATGAACTAAAACTCTCTAATCTTGCATGATGAGAGTAGTATGTGTATTTTGATGATGAACATCTTTAATTTTGAGTTTGTTTTGTGATTATCTTTATAGATCTTGTGATTTTTATGGTAAAATTGTTGGATCATGTCTTTTTATTATATTGCGCCGCGAGAATCGAGAGATGAGCGTCGTAATATTAATTTAAGAGCTAGTTTATCGCAGTGCGAGAATCAAGAGATGAGCAGTGTGAATCATTAACCAAAACTTGTTTATCTTTACGGCGTTTCAAGAATCGAGAGAAGAGAAACGTGCGTGCATCACAAGATCTCTTGAGTTTTGAAAAGTGAAAGAGATTTCCTTTTTATGCTAGCGAATTAGATTTTTGCGCTTCATAATATTTTCATTTCGCCTAAGTTAGAGATAACTAGGGTTGCGTAGATATTAAGACTTCTTGTATCGAGAGATAAAGATTTCTTCTTTAAAAATCATCGCAAGATAATTCAAAGCTCAACCAAAAGAAATATTTATTTTATCATCATCATGTTATACATATGAAATCAGAAATGCAAGGCTATTTTCTCTAATTGCTAAGAAGTTATTTTAAGATATAGTTAAATTAGTTTTAATATTTATCTAAAAGTTTTAATCTATTTTCAGAAAATCCTTTAACCGTTTTACTTGGATTCATAGAAACGGTGTAGCTAGTAATTGTAAGCGCTAAACCCATCACTTCTCCGTGGGAATGATCTCACTCACTCTGTATAACTTGTACGACACGTATACTTGTGTTTTCAAGCTCTATTTTGCGTGCATCAATGCACAGTACGACTCCCAACCTCAATATCCATCAACAAGAATTCTTCTACTAAGGACTGTACCGATAGATTAAAAATTTTAGCGGTCTTTCTACTCAAAGCATCGGCTACTACATTAGCTTTCCTGGATGATAAAGAATTTCCACTTCATAATCCGCCACATATTCTAACCACCGACGTTGGCACAGATTTAGTTCCTTCTGAGTGAAGATGTACTTCAAACTCTTATGATCTGTATAGATCTTGCACAGCGCGCCATACAATAAGTGTCACCACAGCTTCAGCGCATAAATTACGGCAGCAAACTCCAAATCGTGCGTAGGATAGTTTCTCTCATGAATTTTTAGTTGCCTCGATCCATACACGATCACCTTACCATCTTGCATTAAAACACAACCAAGTTCGATGTGTGATGCATCGACATACACAATATACTCAACTCCTTCAGTGGGTAAGGTTAAAATTGGGGCAGTACACAGTCTGTTCTTCAACTCTTGGAAAGCTTCTTCACACTTATCACTCCAAATGAATGCAGTATCCTTCTGAATAAGTCTAGTTAGAGGAGCAGACAATACCAAAAATCCTTCCACAAATCTTCTATAATAGGCAGTCAGGCCTAAGAAGCTCCTAATTTTCTTAGGTGTAGAAGGTCTCTCCAATTCCATCACGGCAGAAACTAAAATCTTCAAAGTGTACGGCTAACATAAACAATCCAAAACTTCAATCGCACGCCGAGACTCCAAAAATGCTCGGATTGCGACGAAACTTGATGAGCAAGTCCAAAATTACTTAACTTAAATTCCAAATGCAAAATTTTCCATTATAACAAGAATTCAAGAGATTGACCGACTCGACAAAATGGACGCGAAAATGCCTTAACGGCGTTGCGCCGTCAACTCGACATTAAAAGTGACGTCATGACATCATAAATATGACGTTGCCCATTTAAAAAAAAATCATCGAAAAATCGGGGGCATTACACATTCCTTCTTCCACTCATCGTAGCCCACAAAGACAAGTTTCCTTGCTTTTGCATCAAGCTTCATTCTTAAAGCATCCAGGACGTGCACGTAGCAAGTTGAACCAAACACCCGAAGGTGTTCCACGCTTAGCTTCTCCTTGAACATCATCTCGAAAGGAGACTTCATGTTGATTGGACTGAGAAGCATCCGATTGATTACATAAGCTGCACAAGATATTCCCTCCGCCCAAAAGGACCTTGGGATACTATTGGCATGAAGCCAACATTTGCAGGTCTCCGTCAAATGACGGATCTTCCTCTCCGCTACTCCATTTTGTTGTGGAGTGTGAGCACAAGTAAGCTCTCTCTGGATCCCGTGCTTCTTACAAAAACTAGAAAACTCAGAGGAGAGAAATTCTCCGCCGTTGTCAGTTCTAAACTTCTTGATCCGCAGGTTAAGCCGGCCCTCTACCAGCTCCTTGAACTCTACAAACAACTAGAAAGCAGCTAAATTCTCCTTCATAAAATACACCCAAGCGTACCTTGAGTAGTCATCAATCAAAACAAGCATGTATCTTCTCCCACCAAGGCTAGCAGTGGCGGTTGTTCCCATCAAGTCGCCATGGATACACTCCAGTGGTTTCTTGCTCCTTGTTTGAGATTTATCAAATAGAAGACGATAAGTCTTGTCGAACTGACAACCTGCACAAATGTGATCATCGCCAAAGGATGATAGCTTAGGCAAGCCTTTCACAAGGCTTCTGCTTGCCATAGCTTTAGGCTTATCCATCCCTACATGCCCCAACCTCTCATGCCAAATAGCAGCGCTATCGTTAGCCCTTATCCGATCAACATAGAAGCTTGTTGCAAGAACAAACAAGTCCTTTACTCTCCTTCCAACGTGAGTAACATCAGCCTTAACCGCTGATACGTTGCGGAGAAACTTCACTTCTGTTTTATCAAACAGAACCTGATATCCTGCATCTACTGCGTTGGTTACCGAGAAGAGATTCTTCTTCATGCCTGGTATATGATAGACACTCCTTAATGTGAGTGAACCTGGATCACTACCCACAGACACTACACCCTCCTTCTCCACAGTATGAACAGTATTATCAGTAGTAATGATAGCTTCGTTATCTGAGTAAGTTTGCAGCGAGGAAAACTTAGACTTGTCTCCGGTGAGGTGATGACTACACCTAGAGTCCACGATCCAATCATCTTGAAAGTCAATGGCGGACACAAGTGCCCGTCATAAAAGCTCCTCCCCATCCAGCTTCCTCAGCATTAGAACCAGCTTCCTCCTTGCCTGCAGCATGCCCAGGCTGCAACTTCATCTTGCAATCCTTCTTAAAGTGACCTGGCTGATGATACCTGTAGCACTTCAAGTTCTTCTTCCAATCCTTCTTAGGAGCAGCGCTCCGTTCTGGCTGATAAGAAGTTGAAGGCTCATTTTCAGCAGTAGACTTCTTCTTCTTCTCTTCCAATTTCTTATTTTTCTTCCCAGTGAACAGAGCTTCACTGCCACCATCAGAAATAGTAACTCCAGCCATTTGTCTGGCCAAACTTTCCTGCGAAGCAAGCAGGTTCTCAAGTTCCAGCAAAGATGGCTAAGTTGCCCAGCCTTGAACTGAAGTTACAAATGTCACATACTCCTTCTGCAAGCCGCGGATTATGTGCATTTTCAGCTTAGCCTCAGAGATAGGCTCATCAGGATCAAGCATTGATAGCTCAACACACAAGCTCTTCATTTTCAAGAAAAACTTAGAGATGGAAAGGTCTCCTTGAGTTGCTTTAGCCAACTCATTCTACGGGAACTGTAACCTACCTACATTCTTCCTGTTGAACAACCCATCAAGGGAAGTCCAAATTTCAGCAGCAGATTCACATTCAATGATATGATCAAACAGTTCCGGTGAGATAGCCCGTTTGAGAGTAAACTCATCTTTTGCATTAGTCTTCCTTCAAACTCTCACCTGCTCAGTAGTTCCAAACTCAGCTGTAATTTCCACCTGGTCATCACCACCGACGACCTCCCACAGCTCCTCGCCCAGAAGATAACTTTTCATGCACGACTTCCACTTCTTGAAGTTAGTTGGCGTCAAAAGCACAATTCCCAAACCCCTTGCATAACTTCCGTCCATTGTAGAAATCTGATTAAGTTCCTAGAAGCGTAGAGCACAATCAGACGTTGATCACCACTCAAGCAATTGAACCTCTCTCTGATACCATGTTGAATTTTCTCAAGAAGTTCAGCAAGATAGTCTAAACACCAAATTAATATCTCCAAAACTATCCAGATCACAACTTGACCAAGAGGAACCCAGGAAGTAACTCAATCAACCAGATGCAAAGACAGAGACAAGCAGATCATGTATATATCAATCTTCTTTACAGAGCGAGGTATACATAGCGAGACATGATTTCGTCAGTACACTAGGGAAAGCAGAAAAAAATACAAGTATCAATTCGGGCAGACAAAACACTGGAGACCGCATGTCCGCAGAAATCGCAGAGACCTCCTGAACTTCTGCTGAAACCGAACTAAACAACGGAGTCCGCCGAGACCGCGAGATAGCGCGAACACACCGTTATTCGCTGAACTACTGCTGCTGCCGAACTGGAGAACAGATCGTCTAACCGCCGAGTCCGGCGGACAGGTTATTGAACTTGGAAAATTGAAGCAGAGAGAAAACCGGTAAACCGCCGAAAACAGTCCGCAAACTTCACTGAGTCTAACCGAAGTCAAAACCAAACTTCTGACTTCGCAGTGCTAGCCGCGCCACCTGTAAACAGCAACCAGTTAAGTCTGCT
>CM077090.1:70264496-70584403 GCA_039513925.1 Platanthera zijinensis | reverse complement strand
AGTTGTCTGCCGCCATCGATATCTCTCTATCTCATTTTAAAAACTATATTTACTCCGTGAACAAGGTTCGTCCTCTACTGATATCATATATGAGATAGAGGGCACGAAATAGATTCTTAATCATGTGCGTGACGCTTTTTTGTGGTCTTTTGGATTCCATGTGTGTAAATCCTCCTAAGAATCATCATTTCTGGAAAGTTTGTGAGAAATCTACCTCGGAGGTCATCCGATTTCTAGGAGGAATCTGCGAAAATCATACTCTGAGGACATCTAGATTTGGGAGATCTAGTCGGCTCGTTGATCATTTGGGGAAGAATTAAAAGAGCCAATCGGTCCTAAAAGAGGGGCGATATAGAAACCATAGAGTTGTTCGATTTACCGCCTCCAATCTCTGACGTCATGGGGATTTATTTTTTAAAATTTGTAAGCTCTATTTCTTATATTAAATGAAATCATTTCTTCTTGTTTGATCTTTAATTATATGTATTCATTGTGAAAAATTGATTGAATACGTGTTAGTATTACAATACGATCTTCAAAAAACAAGGAACAAGGTTTCAGTGGATATCACCGGCGATATCTCTCTATCGCCAAACGATAGCTCCAAAAAAGTTGCATCTCATTTCAGAAGAATTTTTAATCTCCAGTATATCTTTGCAAACCTTATGCAGCCCCCTCTAAAGTTGGCCACTAGATCCAACACGTGGTATCCGAGTGATGTTACTTCGAAATGATTAGAAACCTAAAGTACATGACCAATGCTAATCACACCTTTCTTGAGAGACAAGGAGTAAGTAGACTTCCACTATTTATGAGAAATGATTACAGCCACTAGAGAAATCGAATGAAAGTATTTTTAATGACACAAAGCATGAACATTTAGGCCATGGTCGAAACGAAATACAATGCACCCACCATTACAATATAGGATAAAATTTGGAAAAACCGTGAGATAAATGGGATGATGTGGATAAGCTGAGATGTACAAACAATGTGAAAGCCATGGACTCCTTATTTTGCGCATAGATAAAATTATATAATAGAATTTGCAATTGTGAAACTATTTTTGATATTTGGCATTTACTTGAATTAACACATGAAGATACCTCACAAGTAAATGAGTCGAAGTTGTTCCGATTGGAGTACGAATATGAACAGTTCCGAATGGAGATAGACAAGGAGGTGAACAGTATGTACATTCGCTTCACAAAGATTGTCATTGCATCTAGGTCTCTCGGAAAGCTGAGGAATTTCCCAGGGAACAGAATAAAAAACACTTGCTCTAAAGGAGGGCAAGGAAAAGGAGGCGATTGAGGAGACTTATAACGAGGAGAGTTTGTACGCCTTTGAGTTCAAAAAGTTCATAAGAAATCTAAAGAGGCGGGTCAAATTTAGAAGATTCATGAAGAACAACACTGAAGAGAAAAAAGGGTGGAGCAAGCCATCAAAAGTGGCAAAGATTGATGAAGAAGAATCCATACTAAAGTGCTTCCACTGTGGTAAATCCGGACACTTTAAGCGTGACTATCCAAAGCTTCTTAAGGAGGAAATGGAATGGAAGACGTGTGGCAAGGAAAAGAAAAAGGTGCTAAAGGAGTCAACCTGAGATGACACATTAGTAGACAAGTCAAATACCTCCAGCTTGAGTAGTGAAGAAGAGGCAAATCTGTGCCTTGTAGGGAAGCATCAAAAAAGGTCTAACGACAAATCTAGTGTCCACAACAACACTAAGATAACCCATCCCACTTATGATGAGCTTTACGATTTATACGAAAAACTATGAGATAAATTAGATGACTTACCTGATGAAAATAGTGTTTTAAAATATTAAAACATGCAGATGAAAAAGAATATAAAATGCTTTCATAATGAACTTATCAAATATGGAAAAGAGAAGGTCGAGGGTGAATAGTGCTTTCACTATTTGAGCATAATAAATGAACTGAAAGAGAGCCTCTGCAAGACTTCCACTAAAGTTGAAACTCTTACTAAAGAGAGGAAGGCCTTGGAGAAAAGGCTACAAATTTCTCTTGGATACAGTAAAGATGAGAGGAAATAGTTTGCAAAATAGTGTGTGATGCTCATCACGGAAAACATCATGTTAAAGGCAAAGATTCATGACTTGAACTATGCCATCCAAAAATTTGGAATATGCCATAAGTCACTGAATATGCAGTTGGGTTATTAGTGTCGGGGATTTGGGAAGTTCGGGCTAGGATACAAACATGTAAAGATATCGCCCAACGATATCACTATCTCCAGTGATAGCACTTCTCCAGCAAATCTGAAAAATAATTTTCATAAAAATATATTAAAACTAGAAGCTTGTCTCTATCTTCCAGTATGAGCCCAAATATAACACAAAAAGTGGCATCCACCACCTACACCAAGTGTGCCAAATGTAATAAGTTTGGTCACACTTTTGGCGCGTGCTTGAAGAAAGGATCAACTAATGTAGCATAAATCTTGTGTCAAAGTTGTCTTCCTATACTATGGGTGGAACAATTTGGGTAACCGGAATTTTACCCCCATCCTCCTTTTATGTGTGTTTACAGGCTAAGGACTATGAGAAAAGGTGGTGCTTGGATTTTGGGTGTTCCAAACACATGATGGGAGATGAAGACAAGTTCCTTAGCCTAAATAAAAAAAAGAGGCAAGGTGACATTTGGAGACAATAACAAATGAAAAATTCTAGGTGACGACATCATAGGTAACAAGCATTTTTCTATTTCAAACGTATATTTAATAGATCATTTAAAGCATAATTTAGTATCCATTAGTCAACTGTATGATAAAGGCCTGAATGTTTTATTTGAAACCTCTACAAATATATGTAAAATTATTGATGCTAAATCACACAATATATTGCTAACTGCACCTAGGAAACACAACTTATAAACTATCATGTTTGATGACTTTTCATCCTTAGATATAAAATGTTTAGTTGCAAAAAATTAGGAGTTAGAACTTTGGCATAAGTGACTTGGTCATTATGGGAGTAAATTAATAGCCAAACTATCGAAAGAAAAGCTAATCTGCGGACTTACACAACTAAGTAGTAGTTTGACTTATTTAAATGCTCCATGTCAAAAGGGCAAGTTCACAAAATCATTTTAAAAGCAAACACGATATTACTACGTCTAGATCACTGTAGTTAATTCACATTGGTCTATTCAGTCCTATTAGTATATGTAGTCTAAGAGGGAAATGATATACATTTGTGTTTATAAATGATTATTCACGATTGTTGGACCATCTTTCTTGTAAGTAAATCTGATGCTTTCTCTTAATTCTCCATGTTGTGCACTTGAATTCAAAATGAAATGGAATTAAAAATTAAATGTATATTGTCAGACCATGGGGGAGAATTTGATAATGAAAATTTTATTTCTTTTTGTAATAATTTTGGCATTTAACAAGAGTTTTCTGCTCCATGCACTCCACAACAAAATAGAGTAGTGAAAAGGAAAAAAATTGGATGCTACAAGAATTAGCTCACACCATGCTTATAGCTTACCAAAATTTCTATGGGTTGAAGCAGTTAGTACAATATGTTACGTAATAAACATGACCATGCTTTGCCCAATTCTTAAGCATACTCCATGTAAGCTTTATTTTGAAAAGAAGCCGGGTGTGTCATACTTTAGAGTCTTCAGTTGCCCTTTTTCATTTTAAACTTCAAGAATAAATTTGATGAAAAATTTGACCTACGCTTATTTTTAGAATATCCTCCACTAGTCGTGCTTATAGTATATAACAAAAGAAGCTTGGTTTTTGAAGAATCAATACATGTGCACTTTAATGAAAACACTTTAAAAGAAGACTTTAGATCGAATGAAGATGATGATGATGCTATTCCATTAGAAGAGGAGAGTGTGAAGGGAGAGGAAGTGTTAGATGAAACCGAACTTATAGAAGAATATAAGTGTCCAATCAATTTAAAATTTTTAAAAGAACATTCATGAGAATTAATAATTGGAGAGCCATCACATGAGATTAGGACGTGTTAGGCCTTGCATGAATCACTTTCAAATTTATATCTTATATCTGAAATATAACTCAAGAATAATTTTGATGCATGAAGTGATGAGTCTTAGTTTATGACAATGAACGAGGAATTAACTAAATCAATTTGAGAGAAATAAGATGTGGATATTAGTGGAGCACCCTAGTAACCATCCAGTCGTATGTGTAAAATGATCTACAAAAATAAGCTTGATGGTGAGTCTAGATAACAAGAAATAAGGCTAGGTTGGTTGCTCAGGTATACTCACAGATTGAAGGGGTAGATTCGAGGAGACTTTTGCACCTGTTGCTCGCCCTGAGTCCATTAGGGTGTTCTTGGCATTTGCGAGTTTTAAATGAATAAAATTGTATCAAATAGACATCAAGAGTACATTTCTGAATGGATATATTAAAGAAAAGGTGTACATTGAGCAACCACCAGGCTTTATACGGATTAAAACAAGCACCTCACACATGATATGATAAGTTAATAATTTTTCTCTTGAAACATGGATTTAGGATGGGTAGAGCAGATACTATGCTATTTGTAAAACATAGTGATTCTGATTTAATGATTTTGCAAATATATGTTGATGATATTATCTTTGGCGCTACTAATAAAAAAATCATGTAATGAAATTGTAGAAGTGATGCAAAATAAATTCAAAATGAGTTTTCTAGAAGAATTGACATATTTCTTAGGATTTCAAATTTCTCAACGAATGATGAAATTTTTATCTACTAATCAAAATATGAAAAAATATGCATAAATGATTTGGTTTTGAGAATTTGAAACACACTAAAACTCCAATGAGTGCATCACGCAAATTAGAAAAAGATGAGAGTAACATTTTGGGGGACCAAACAGTATATCGAGATATGATTGGATCACTATTATATCTTAGTGTATTTAGGCCTGACAACATGTTTGTCATGTTTTTGTGCTAGGTATAAAGCTAATACTACAAAATTTCACTTTAAAGTTGTTAAACACATTTTTAGGTATCTTGTATGCACACAAATTTAGATCCTTGGTATCCCCATGCTAACACATTCACGCTATATGGTTATTCTCACTCTGATTATGTCGGATGTTCTCCTGATTGTAAAAGAATCAGTGCGACTTGTCACTTTTTAGGACCTACACTTGTTTCATAGTCGAGTAGAAAACAAAATTATGTTGTCCTCTCTATGGCCGAGGCCAAATATATTGCATTAGGATGTTATTGGGCACAAGCACTTTGGATGTCACAAACGTTAGAAGACTTTGGTCTTTCATTCAAATTCGTTGAATATATGTGCGATAATAAGAGTGTCATAAACTTAACGAACTATCCAGTGACCCACTCTCGCTCAAAACACATAGACGTATGACATCCCTTTATTCAAGATCATATTAAGAAGGAGAACGTAAGAGTGAGTTTCATTGGCATAGGCGAATGGCTTGCGGACATCTTTACCAAACCTCTACTTGAGGCACGATTCTCCATGCTTCGCTTAGAATTGGGGGTTTTGGATCTCTAAGTTCAATGATTTAATCCATAACTATTTTTGTATTTCCTTATGTTTTTCGCTGCATTAGATATGGCTTAAACCGTTAAAATATTTTCTAAAATATTTTAAAAATAGCTAAAACTGGGCTTATTTTCCAAAAATCGAGTCTCTGTTTGATATTGCTCTGCGATAGTAATATCGTTGGCGATAACGTTATTCTATAAAAATCCTTGACTTTTTTTCTCTGCTGTTATTCTTCTGTTTTTGGGTTATTTTTAGCTTTTATTACTGATTATCAATTTTGTTTTATTTTTCTTTTAAAAATATGAAGAAAAAACACAAAAACTATAAAATCCTAAAATCACAAAAATATTGACGGGGATGAGGTTCCATTTATAGGCTTGGGTGTGCATTTAATCACATCGCCATAATTTATCCTATTGTGGAGATCATGGGTTTGACTGGTCAACCCACTCCCCATGATCTCCACCACAATAAGAGAAAACATGAGGGCCTCCCATTCAACAACTACCGCCGCCGGCCGTAGCCAATGCCGACGCTTGTAGGTTGGCCACCGTCCGATCACTACAGAGCATCCATCGTCGTCCAATATACAGGTAACCACCCACTAAACCACCAAGTTAGTGGGGGGGGGGAACCACAACCACCTCCTGGAGGCTATAAAAGGAGCCTAAGGCCTCCTCATTTCTCACTTTTCGCTCTCGAAGTCTTCTTCTTCCTCAAGCAAGAGCTCTGCCGAACTTCTCCCTCGATTAATCTTCAAGCCGCCGACGAGCCAAGTCCCCAAGTGTGCGGAGAAAGGAAGAAGACGACCACCACCAGCACTCAAGCACACCGGCCACCAAGTTAGCATCCAGTACTCCCTCGGCGCAACTTGTTGCCCGTTGCGAATCAGAAATTCTCTCTCACCTCCAAGTTATAACGAGGAGCGGCCTATCGCCCTCGATTCTCTGAACTTATTGTAACCGTAACCTGACAATGGACTTTGAATGGCACAGATCCGGTCACGTGATTTTTTACCTAGTTTAGAGGTTTTTCCAAGTTAAAACCTCTTGTGTCAATTCTCTTTTTTCATTGACTATGTGCGCGCTTGACCGTCCCGAGAGCTAAGACGGTTCAGTTTATTTCGGTCCGACCGGGACGCCGAGTTAGTCCGCAACAATTTGGTGTCGTCTGTGGGAACCACGATTCCCAACATCCTTCAGAAGCCAAGATCTCCATCCTTGCAACATCCGATCCCCACTTCAATGACGAAAATAAGCGTCCGCGCTGCTGAAGGATCCGTCCCCGGTGGACGCACTGAACTGACATGCACCCGTCCACTTGTGAGCGTATCGTTGGAGGCAGAAGCTACAATTACACCTATTACCGCCCTCGAGAGGCGTGTTCGCCAGATGGAGGAGCAACATACCAAAATGCTCACTCTGCTCAGAAATTTAGCAACACCCCCCGCTCCTCCTCTGCCACCAGCACCAACCATTCCCCTTTCCTCCGCCAAATCATGGCCTGACGAAAGAAGTTCCGCAAAGAGAAGAACAAACTCTCATAGGACAATAAGAACGACGCTAGGCTGAGCACCGTAGTGACAACCATCGACGTGACCCTCCAAGGAGTGGGGGGCAACATCTATATCAAGAATACTCCCCTCTGAATACCACCCGCACTAATGTGATGTACATAATTCAGAATGATCTAACAATCCATCGACCAAGAATTTCTCAGCCATTCAAGCAAGCTGATTCGCCGCCGTCAGGAGAACTCTCCGCCTCAACCAGACATTGCCTACACAAGGAGTACGACATAGAGAAGGAATTCTCAAGTACAAGTAGCTCCCCCATGCCCACAGCATTACTCCAAGAGATGCATGTTCACCACCTCGCCAATCCTCATTATGAAGAGAACTTTGGAAACATGATGGGTACCAATGCCTCAGGCATGAAGCAGGGACTAAGTGAACATCTACCCAACTATAACTCACCTGAATCCTGGGCAGGCTCGGGTCCAGAAGATGGCTTTGAAATCTAGAGTTTCAATGGAACCGGCCACCCGCTGGCACACGTTGAGTGTTTTGAAGCTATCATGCATGCTTGCAACGTTTCAGATTAACTCATGGTTCAAGAATTTCTGACAACACTAAAAGGAAAAGCTCGAGCTTGGTTTCATCTCAACAAGAAGAGAAGATAAATAGCTACATTGAACTCGCAGCTCTCTTTGTCAAAAGGTTCATGACGGTCAGAAAGCTCGCACCTTAAAGCCCAAGTCCGTATAAAGTCCAGAAAAGAAAACTAGAGAACAATGTGTACCTCGAGCATAAGAGAAACTACAACCAACGCACAAGTACATACCAAGGGCGAGAGTTGCGTCAGTTTGCGGCGCTCAACGCCCCCAAGGCAAGATCTTCGGAGCAATTCGTAACCAGCCAGCCTTATGCAGGCCCAGAACGCTCGCCCCTGGCCGAGGAGATTTGTCAAAGTATTGCGAGTATCACCAGGGTCGTGGACATAACACGGACGAGTGCAATCGGCTAAAGGAAGAGATCCAATGACTCACCAGTCTTGGGGTGGTTGATCAATTCCTATCAAGAAAGAGGCAGCC
Organism: Platanthera zijinensis; assembly: GCA_039513925.1. Lineage (NCBI taxonomy): Eukaryota > Viridiplantae > Streptophyta > Magnoliopsida > Asparagales > Orchidaceae > Platanthera > Platanthera zijinensis. Next base: position 70,576,288 of record CM077090.1, on the reverse strand, counting down.
TCCTAGTCAGAGCATGAGATGTACAACCATCAGAATTGACGAGCTATCCACCGAGTTGAACCAAGTTTTGGTGGACGGAGAGATTACCATTAATGTGTTATTATTATCTACACCACTTCAACTCAAACTAACCAATGACAACCTCGACCTAACATCTACCAGCGTATGTGTTTCGGGGAACGCCCTAGTACCAGTCATAGGCACCATTATTCTCCCGATCACTCTTGAAGAAGCACCTGGGAAAGCACCCTATGATGTACAGTTCGTCGTCATCCAAGCTAATTCTGACTACACCGCAATACTCCAACAATCACTCCTGGATTTTTTCCAATCTCGCTCCCACCACTTCCATCCTTGAGCCATTTCCTTTTCCGCTTATTTATTTATTTGCTATTGTAAAAACCGCAAGCTCGGGCTTGCAAAGACTATCTTTTTGCTATTTGCTTTATTAATGCCTAACTGAGAAATTGTTTATCTAAGTTAAGGTGCGCAATCGGATTGAGTACCTACATTCTCCGACGGTCGGTTTGAGTACTAACATTCTCCACCGATATTGCAAGCCGACACCCTGCCATCGCAAGGGCCTACCCCCCTTTCGTGACAAAGCCGCAGACTAGAGCCGTGCAAACTAAGCCGCGAGTCAGACTCGCGCAAACCTCGCAAGGAACTGCCCCCCTTTCGCGACAAAGCCGCGGACTAGAACCTTGAAAACTAAGCTGCGAGCCTGACTCGCGCAAACCTCGCAAGGGCCTGCCCCCCTTTCGCGACAAAGTCGCGGACTTGTGCCGTGCAAACTAAGCCGCGAGCATGACTAGCGCAAACTTTGCAAAGGCCTGCCCCCTTTCGCGATAAATCCGTGGACTAGAGCCGTGCAAACTAAGCCGCGAGCCTGACTCGCGCAAACCTCTCAAGGGTCTGCCCCCCTTTCGCGACAAAGCCACAGACTATAGTCGTGCAAACTAAGTTGCGAGCCTGACTCATGCAAACCTCGTAAGGGTCTGCCCCCTTATCACGATAAAGCCGCCAACTAGAGCCGTTCAAAATAAGTCGCGAGCCTGACTCACGCAAACCTCACAAGGGCCTGCCCCCCTTTCACGACAAATCTACGGACTAGAGCCGTGCAAACTAAGACGCGAGCCTAACTCGCGCAAACCTCGCAAGGGCCTACCCCCTTTCACGACTAAGACGCGGGCCAGAACCGCGCAAACTATACCGCGGGCTAGAACCGTGTAAACTAAGCTGCAGTATGAAACTGTGCAAAAGAAGTCGCGAAATACTTCACCCACACTCTCCTGCAAGCTAAACTTGCAAAAGCAGTCTTCAAAGGAGACAAAAGGAAAAACAAAACAGCTAAGTGACATAAAAAATAACGATGTCATACAAAACAGCGCTCAAGAGCGTCTACTACGATTGCTAAGCAAAAACGACACACTACATGAATAGCTGGAGAAAGAATACAAAAACACGCAAATACAGAAACATAAGGCCGCTACTCATCACCAACATCGACATCAGAGCACTCATCCTCAGAAATATCATCGAAGCTAAAGCCGGAGATGTCGTATGTTAGGCATCGGCCGCCAAATCGAAAAGCCTTCGCCGCTCCACGCCTGAGGGCTTACTCACGGGCATCTTCCACTTGAGGCTCCACCTCTTTGGACCAGATCTCATCACACACCTCCGTAATTAGTCTAAAGTCTCACATGTAGTCCAATGACCCTAAGTACTCCGCAAGCCCAACAGCCTTCAGCTCTGACACGCGACTGTCAAAAAATAACATCACCACTTGGTCCCTCGCCGCCCAAAGCTGAGTCTCTAAGCTAGTGGTTTCCTCCTGGGAATGCTTCAACATTTGAGCGGTTCTCTCCACCAGTGCCTTCTCTACATCCAAAGCCGCACGTGCATCCTCCAACTCGCACTTCATCCAGGACCCCATCCGACGGAATCGTGAAACATCATAATTATGCTCCTCCCTCGAGGAGGCAAGCAAGCTCGTTATCTATTTGAGCTTCTCCTCAAGGGCTAAATACCCGTCTTTCAGGCTCACATAGTGATAGTTCCAAGTAACGATAGTCAGGGCCTGAGTCTCAACCTGTACAAAGGAAGAATGCGAATTAGCCTCACAAAATGAAAAGTGAAAACCTCACATAAACAAGAGTACTTACCACGCCACCGCCCCCACAGAAGGAAACTGAAGAGCTTGGCGCTCAAGCACCTGAACCTCGGGGGTGGTATCATCTCGAGCAACTGGAGGATTTGCCCTATCCGAGCCACTAGAAGAAGCTACGCTGGTTTTCCTCTTACGACTGCCACCAGAGAGCGCCTCGACATTCTGTGAAGAATCTAAAGAAATGTCGCACTACAGCAAGCGCTTCTCCTCCATAAATCAGAAAATGCTGAACAGACAATTGGCCAACTCACAGGGCTCCAAAAACCCCAGCACCGGGGAAAATTCCCGTTCCTTCCCCTTCTGGCGGCGACAAAGATCGGGGAGCTAATTCCACACCTCTGGTAAGCCTTAAGGGTTCCTAATGTATCCAAAAAGAGTGTTCTCATGACGACGATCTATCCGAGCCTCGAAATCGAGCCAACGCTTATTGCTATGAATCTCCACACGCTCCCCACCATCGGAGCGGACATCGCACAACTATCGGAAACACTCCAAAGAAAATCTCCCGCTATGCTCACAGAAGAAAACAACCATTCCCATAAGACGCACTACTCCCAACGAGGTAAACTGGGAGATCGGCACTCCGCAAAATTTTAAGATCTCGATCACTTCCTCGCAAGGTGGGAACCGGAAGCCAGACCTCAAAGTACTCTTGTAGACCGTAAGCCATCCTCGGGGTGGATTTTTCACTCTCTCCTCGGCATGAGGAATTTTCACTTCTAAATCAACAGGTAGCCCTGAAAGGAGGGGGTTATTCAGATCTACTCTAGAGGGGGGGTGAATAGAGTATAAAAATCTTATGGCTGATTTTTTACTTTTATATCAGAGTGAAAAACAAGTGATACCAAATAATAAATAAACAAAGGAAAACAGGAGAGCCGTTCTAATTATCACAGAAAACAACAAGAACAATAAGAAAAGGGACAACCAGACGACACAAGAAATTATAGTGGTTCCCCAAATCTAGGTACATCCACTCTTCTACTACCTGGTAGGAATCTGAAAGTGAGGGGATAAGTTGTAAACTACTCTAGAGGGGGGGTGAATAGAGTATTCAAAATTTTATGAACACTTAGTCAGCTCCCTTGGAGTATATTTGCGGAATAGAAAATCTGATACTTGAACCCTAAGAGCCTAACACAGTGAGGTGCACAAGTGAAAGAGTTAACTGAAATTTCAGTTTAACTAAAAACCTATCACAGCAACTAGCAATCCTAGGTAGTTCTATCACAGCCACAGAATAAACAAATCAGCAAGAACCAGAGAGACACAGGATATATAGTGGTTCCCTTTAAATAGGTACATCCACTCTTCTACCACCCTGGTAGGAATCCACTACAGGTTTTTGCTAAGGTGCCCTGCCACCAATGATCTGATTCAGGTAGATCAAACAGACCCTTTGAGCTTTTGATAAGGATGCTCAACCACAGGTTGTTGATAAGGTGCCCTGTCACCAACGTTCACTTTTGAAGAGGTGTGAACAAACTCTTTTTACAAAGGGGTTGAGAGGGTTAGATTATCTTCTCTGTTTTAAATACAGATTAGAGAAGATTTGTGGATTCTCTAAAGAATCAAAGTCTCCCCCTGGCTCAGTGGAAGTCCAGGGAAAGCCTTTGCTTCAGGATGAAGGAGTTTCAGATAAACTGAAACTAAATCCTCAGAAATCTGAAGACTGATTTTTATCAGGTCTTAAGATTCTGGAGCACTTGAAGCAGATCTTGAGCCTTTTCTGAAGTCTTTGAAAAACTCTAAGCAAATTGCTCAGGAGACTTGAGAAACAAAGATGATTGCTCTGGGCTTTTTGCTTCAGGAAAACTTTTCTTCTTCTTGTTGAGATATTGTGAAGAGGTGCTCTGATGATGCTTGAGCGGATGAATAATCTTTCTCTGTGTCTGTTACTTTTTTTGAGAGAAAAAATTCTCTTAAATATGTCTTCACGTTTTCCTTTGAAACGGCTCTATTGATTTGAATTCTCGAGCCCTGCAACAGATTATCTCAAGATAGAATATAGCAATAGGAATAGAATGGCCTATTAACTTTCTGTCAGTCCCAATAAGGAAATAAATGAATAGGGAAATATCTCAGCATAAAGATTTATCGTTCTTGGAAATAGCATACACCGCCAACGGCTAGAATACAGCCTGGCAATATATTTTGTATAATAAGACAAAAATGCTTTATCAAAAATACTGAATCCCGTAATTTATGCTTGACAGAATTTGTAAATAATTCATTTTGAATTTAAGCCATAATTTTAGCAACAAATAACTTCAGAGAATCTTTCTAACCACAAGCTAACACACTTGGAAATAAACCAAGGAATAGCATAAATACAAATAGATAAAAACAGACAGAAATCGTCGAACAGGGGTTCGAAGATCGTCGACCTGCAAACAGATCGTCGACCAATAGCAGGAATCTGTCGGAACAGAAATCGTCGACCACAAATCGTCGACCAGCTAACAGATCGTCGACCGGCTAACAGATAGTCGACCAGCGAACAGATCGTCGACCAGCAAATAGATAGTCGACCAGCAAAGGCAAATATCTGTCGAGACAGAAATCGTGAAGCAAGAACACGATCGTCGACCTGATGATGACAGATCGTCGACCATCCTTCAGAGCGTAGTAAGCTTGCTCTGAGATCGTCGACCAACGGTCGACGATAATTGTCTTGACTTCAAAGATTCACTAGCCCTGCTATCGTCGACCATTGATCGACGATCGCGAGGCCTCGTTCGACGATGGTCGAACGGAAAAACCTTAACTACAAAAACATCTAGAACTTCTAACCTAAGCTCTAGGTCAGTTTATAGACTGCCCTAGGGAGACTAAACAAAGTCTAACCATGATCATATATATCTTTATATGGATCAAGAGGGGCTGCAAGGGGATCACATAAGCCAAATCACATCTAGGGTACCAACAGAATCACTCTCAGGTTTTTGATCAGGTGGCTGCCACCAAGTAATATCTATTTCTAGGGAGATATTGCAACCCTTCTGGCTTTTGATCAGGTGCCGAAAAACCACTGAAGTCTTTTGATCAGGAGACCTCACAACCAATAATTACTTTTGAAGGGAGTAAGAACCCTGTATACAGTGGGGGAAAAGTAAGAGTTGAGTTGTCTTCTCTGTTCTCTAGTAAATGAGAGAAGACTTGAGAGTGTTCCTGATGGTGTCAAGGCTTGTCCTGTGATCTTGAATGGTTCAGGAATCCAAAGCCTTGCTCAGGGTGTAGATCTTGATTTCCAGAAAGCTTAGACTGATTGAGATGAATGTCTTTTCTTGCTTACTGAAGGAATACTTGAATGAAGAACTGAAAAACTATTCTTCTGTTTTCTGTCTTGTGTTATCTGTAAGAATATATTTCTTATTCTCTGTCAATGTATATCTATGTGTGACTGAATAATCTCTATGTCTTTTATTCACTGAGTTTATTTTAAATAAGTCCAACCTAACTTTAAACTGGCACACCTTGATTGACTGCAGAAATCACGGGAACTTGTGCAACGGCTATAAGGGAATTAAATCATTTCCCTAACTGTCCCGAGAATGGCTGTATAGTAACTCTGTGAATACCAGTAATTAATGCTTGCCAAGGAACGGCTATATTCAGAGAATATATGCATTAATAACTCATAGTCATACAATTAATAAAATAATCTGTCAATAAAGGAAAACAATAACTGCAAAGAATAAGGGTTGATCTGGCAGTTATTGTCGATCTAGTCCTGTAATCGTCGAACTCAAATATCCTCTATCGTCGAGCTGAGCCCTGTGATCGTTGAACTGAAATTCTGCTTTCTAAACTGAGCTTCAAGATCGTCGAACTGTGATGGTTGATCGTCGATCTCAATCCTGAAAGTAGATCAGAGATCGTCGAACTAAGTTCAGCAATCATCGATCTCAGCATTTAGAGATTTAACTCTGAGATCGTCGAACGCAGAATGAAGATCGTCGAGCTCTCTTTAGAGATCGTCAAACGACTTTTTACTTAGACAAATTTCTGCCTTGTTCAAACTCTGCTGTCTTCTAAGTCTCTGATGTCTTGGTCTTATCTCACTGAGTTGTTGACCAAACTAACACCTAAGACACTAGACTAGACCCTGGCTATACAATGTGGGTCATGACTTAGCCTAGATTAGTGAACCTAGCCCAAATCCAAATTAGGGATCAAAGAAGCCTGAATTTCTTTCTCCAAATGACGACTTGGTCTTCAGTAAGAGAGGAGCGCAGACACAGTGGTCTCGCAGAATGCTTCGAGCCCTATCACCAGAAAGAAAAGGTCAAATGCAGTATGAAAGCCAACTCACAACGGTAAAATTAAAGGGTAGGCCCCCTTGAAGCAAGCTAAGGGGTGCCTCCGAGCGAGCGCACACACATAGTATAATACCTACGGGCCTCGTGAAACGGAGCATGCCCGCACAAGCACATTAGCACACACACAATACGACACAAATGCATACCCGCACGCGCGCGGTCTGACGCACACGCGCATCCAGGCATGCGCACGTGGCCCGGTGCGCAGCACGCGCACACCGGATATGTGCTCACAGTGCGTGCGGTGCGCGAGCACATCACGCAGCGTGTAGCCCCAGCATGCACGCTCTGCGTGCAGGCCCAACACGCACGCACAACAAGCAGTTTGCGCACGCAGTTTGCACTCGCAGCGCAAGCAATGCTCGCGGCAGTGCGTACACACTGTGTGCGCGCCTACAACGCGCTCTGTTTGCGTGCAAACAGTTTGTGCGCTCAGTGCGTGCGCCTAGTGCGCGCGCACAATGTCCGCGCACAGAGCGCACACACTGTTTGCACGCGTGAGCAGCACGTGTGCCTTGGTCCGCGCGCCTCTTCGCATGCCCGCGCAGTGGCTGTCGCCACGCCGTCGGACCGTGGGGGAGCCGAGAGTCCCTCTCTTTTTTTGGATGTGCTGCCACTTTATCTTGTCTTCCCCACTCTCCCCGAGAAATCTTTTAACATATTTTTACCTGGGCTCGCCGGGCGCCGCTCTCCGATGTTTCTGGCCTTTTGTTGCTCGTCGTCATAATCCAAGGGAATGGGGAAAAATACTTGTTCTCTCGCTTGTATCAACTTCTGATAATAAAGGATCGGGGGGGGGGGCAATTGATAGGGATGAGGTTCCATTTATAGGCTTGGGTGTGCATTTAACCACCTCCCCATAATTTCTCCTATTGTGGAGATCATGGGTTTGACCGATCAACCTACTCCCCATGATCTCTAACACAATAAGAGAAATCATGAGGGTATCCCATTCAACAACTACCTCCGCTGGCCGCCGGCCGCCGCCGCCCTCCGGCCGCCGCCGCCGCCCACTGCCACCGACCGCCACTGCCGACCGCCGCCGCCAGCCGCCGCCGTCGACGGTCGTCCGCCAGCCACTGCTGCCAACCACCATCGCAGCTTGCAGGTTATCCACTGTCCGATCACTACAGAGCATCCATCGCCATCCGATCTACAGGTAACCACCCACTAAACCACCAAGTTAGTGGGGGGGGGGGGCACCACAATCACCTCCTGGAGGCTATAAAAGGAGCCCCGGGCCTGCTCATTTCTCACTTTTCGCTCCCGGAATCTTCTTCTTCCTCAAGCTAGAGCTCTGCCGAACTCCTCCCTCTGGTCATATTCAATCCGCCGCCGAGCCAAGTCCCCAAGTGCGCGGAGAAAGGAAGAAGACGACCACCACCAGCGCTCAAGCACACTAGCCACCAAGTTAGCATCCAGTACTCCCTCGGCGCAGCCTATTGCTCGTTGCGAGTCAGAAATTCTCTCTCACCTCCAAGTTATAACGTGGAGCAGCCTGTCGCCCTCGATTCTCCGAACATATAGTAACTGTAACCTGATAGTGGACTTTGACCAGCCCAGATCCGGTCAGTTGGTTTTTTACCCAGTTAACGGTTTTTTCCACGTTAAAATCTCTTGTGTCAATTCTCTCTTTTCATTGACTGTGTGTACGCTCGATTGTCCAGAGAGCTAAGGCAGTCCAGTTTATTCTTATCCGACCAGGACGCCGAGTTAGTCCGCAACAAATATATTTTTTGAATTCCTCTTTTATATATGGTAAATAAAATTCTAAAATGGGAAAAATTATAAAACCCCAAAATCACAAAAATATATATTTGATTTAGTGTTTTGTTTGTTTGCTTATTCCTCTTAAAATAAAATTAAAAAAAACTGAAACATAATGGTATGATCAGACATGCATGACTAGAATTGAAAACATAAAGATTCTGCATAATGTTTGATTTAGGATTATTAATTTTTGTTTACATTGTATGCTTTTGTCATGATATGTCTAATTTATTGGTATTTAGCTCATGAGTGCTATTAGATATGATATTATATGTTTAATATGCATCTAGGTATGTATGATGATTTAGGTTGAATAATGACATCTTATTTATCAGACATCTTTAAAAAATGCACTCATTTAGAAATTTCAGAACTTACATGGTATAACTCGTGATGTTGTGTCGAACATGTTAGAAATGACTTGAGAAATCAACATCACCTGGCTCATTTTCATATATAGAGCTTAGAATGTCTGACCAAAATGATATTAGTAAGATTTTGTATACAAGTTAAAGTGTATGTATCGATGTGAGTAGATTTTGATTGATTTGGGGGTCTTGGATACAATTTTTTAATTATAAAATTGATAGTGAAAAAAATATATATATATATATATATATATATATATATATATATATATATATATATATATATGCTATCAAAATCTGTGCCAAGGATACCCCCCAAGCGTTACTCAATCCTCCTGAAAAGCCTCTATGAGCATTGTGAGGATGAGCACCTTGGTCGTTTGAATCGTTTCGATCTTGTGTAAAAACCAGAAAAATGAGTTAGTACCCTTGTTCTAATCTTGGTATTGTGTAGATAGAAAATGTGATATGATTTTTCAACTTCATCACTCTTATGCTAGCATGTAGATTTATTGAGATACAACATCTATTATTGATAATTTCTACTTGATGCTACACATACACCTGTCATTGTTCTATCTAACACTTCCATGCATAAGAATTGAGCTTAAACTGCACTTTCTGTCTATTGCATGATTGTACTAATGCACGATTCCTATTCATGAATCTTACGATTTTTAGTGTATTAACTCTATAAATCACCTAACATTATATGACAAATCAAGTATATTTAGTTTCATATGTTTTATCAAAATTCAAGTGATCTGCATATATAAAAAATAAGTGATTTTTTCTGTGCAATCTAGTTTTGAGATCTTCTTCATCAATGTGTAATTATGACCTGAAAATATTCAATTCTCTAGTTTACTTTGATCACCCCTATATTTTGCATGCTTATTATTAAAATGTACATTATTTTTGTTTTCCATGCTAACTAAACTGCATCTCTCCATTTCCTTAAGCTTTTTCGGTCATGCCTAGCCTTTTGATAATATCAAAGGAGAAGATTAGACTGTTCATGAGCTAGTCCAATGCTAGACATTTAGGGGAGATCATATGTAGGGGTAGTTATTTGTGTATCATGCACATAGATAGGGGAGTACACATATATGTGGAGTCATACCACAAGTGAACGATCACACTAAATAATATTTCTACGATAATTCATAGTGATATCTTGACATATAAGCCTATTCATGTTTTATTGACTGTAGGTGTTTACACTATAACAAATTACTTCCTAGTCTATGTGATTTACATCTCATGAACGAAATTTGTTATTATAAAAAAAGGAGAGTTTGTCGGAACATGCGTTCTGCATCTCTCAGGTTTGATAATATCAAATCCCAAACTATATTTGATCATACACACTTTAGATATAGTGTGCAGGGATACAAGTGTAAAGTTTTCAGTGTAAGACCCCCCTCCCGAAACACAAAACACGGGACGAGGGGAGTCTTATGCCCAGAACATCCACCTTGCACTAGCGCTAGCACTAGTGCTAATCTGTACTACATGACGCCTATCCTGCCGGCTATAAACAATATCAACTAATGCCAATCCAATCAAGAATATAAAACAGAAGTCAATCCACACATAAGTAAGATAATCCAAAAGTACATCAAGGAAAAGAAGCTACAACAAGCTTCCAAAATATCATAGTACGGTTATAACATGCCCAAAGGGCTACATCAAAGTCTCTCAAACTCACATCGGTAACTGACGGTAGCGACGACACCATCCCTTCAGGCCCTATCGTCCTAGCCTGGCTGTCCTGCTGCAAAATCAGCGGCTGCTCTGCCTGTAGGGTTTCCTCCTAAAAAGGAAGACGTAGAAACCGTTAGTCATAAAGACTAAGTGGCTTTCACATCCGCTCCCCCGGCAACTACTCAGCACTGGCCAGAGAAAGGAACAAGGGTACAATATATTGTATAAGAAGTAGTACAAGCATGTGGAGTAAGTATACATGTCATGAGTAGCAATAAAAGTAATGTATAATAATATTATCAGCATTCTATTCTAGCAGATTCTAACACAAGTTATATCAAACCATCTAAGTATATAGATCAACAACAAGAAAGTAACTTAACCTATAAGAATGCCCATACAAACTTATAAGTTAAGGTTAAGGATCAGCTTAACAGTAAAGTAACTCATCGTATAAGAGTGCCTATACAAACTTATACGATAAGGATCTTGAGTATGCAATGTAATGTAATGATATGTATGCAATGCAATGACTCACCCATGATTACGCACATGCAATTGCTATGTCGACACAGACTTGTAGTTCCCACTTTTCGAGCAGGTAGCTAACCTCTCAAGCGTTAACCGTTGTGGCTAGGCGGTGATAGTGGAGCAGGCTTTTCCACTACTAAGCGGGCATCCACACTACCTCGCTTAGGCCTCCGTACGCCTCAACACTAAGGACACAACAATGGAGCTCACATGCGTACTACGGTTCAACGGGAGTCCCGGGTAGATGTGCACCGAGAAACAAGCCCCAAACTGGCAAATGTGCACCGATATCCAACACATTGTTAATATGAAGCGCATTCCTATCGGTTCACATAGTTGAATCATTCTTACCATCCAAACTCATCAACCCATTCGTTCACTAATTTCCACCAAATCATTTCGTTCAAGTACGTTTCACTACGCCATTTGTTTACGAAGAATCTATCCAACACTCACATCAATCCTTCACACCATTTTTCTACAATCTCTCTATCAAATCCTAACTTGGATTTACATAAACCCGAGAACAAAACGTGCAGGAATTGTAACGTCCCGTTTCAGGCTAGGCCCCTCGCACGAGTTTTGAGTTAAGAGACTCGACTCAGACTCGTGGTGCACTGACAGAGGGTGTCAGGGGTGTAGAATGAAGGGTTGGGTTCAAGGATACCCCAACCAGTAGCTGGAATGAAGGAATTCAGCCAAGTGAAAATCGACTGGTATCGAGAATGATACCCGCCGAATTCGACGAGTATCGGTAGCAATACACGCCGATCGTCGGGTATCGAGAATGATACCCGCCGAATTCGACGGGTATCGGTTATCGATACCCACCGAATTCAGAGTTGCAGATTGAGAAGTAGGTAAAGGAAAATCGACGGGTATCGGTAGCAATGCACGCCGATCGACGGGTATCGAGAATGATACCCGCCGAATTCGACGGGTATCGGTGGTAGATACCCGCCGGATTCAGAGCTGCAGATTGAGAAGTAGGTTAAGTGAAAATCGACGGGTATCGGTAGCTATGCACGCCGATCGACGTGTATCAAGAATGATACCCGCCGAATTCGACAGGTATCGAGAATGATACCCGCCGAATTCGATGGGTATCGGTAGCTATGAACGTCGATCGACGGGTATCGAGAATGATACCCGCCGAATTCGACGGGTATCGGTAGATATGCACACCGATCGACGGGTATCGGTAGCAATGCACGCCGATCGACGGGTATCAGGATGATACCCGCCGATTTTTCCTTAGATAGTTTTCCTAGGTTCCGCTGTCCTATGCGTGCGGACTAAACCGGATCGGGCTGGCTGCGGCTTGGCTGCCTTGGACCGGGTCACTTCAATATGACCCATTAGGGGCGGTCCAATGGGGCGTTGACACGTGGCAGAAGGGACTTAACCTAATACATCGGTTTATAAGGGAAGATAAAGCCGAACACTAGCCATTTTGCCGATCGACCTTGCCGTCATCGCGGACCTTGCGAAACCGATAGATCCGAGGGAAATTGTCGGAACTCCTGGAGGCGGCCTTCTCTCTCTCTCTCTCCTTCCTTTGCCGTGAAGAACAACTGCGCCAAGCAAGGATGCCGCGGAGGAGGATGACTAGATCCATGGCCGGGAATGATGGTACCGCTGGAAATGATGTGAGCTTCCTCTCCTCTCCCTTGGTTCTAGATCTGTAGTTATATTCTAGGAGAGATATCGACTCCATAGAGTCTTGATGGTGAGGAGAAGATTTCTTAGGGAAAGCCGCGCCTAGGTTGTTTTATAGGCTTTTGTCTTCTTTAACCTCTTCATCCTTTAAAGTGGAGATGAGAGAGTGATTCGTGGAGAGGTACGGCTTTGTGAGGGTGAATAAGGGTGAACGAATTTCTGGAGGAGTTTTTGGGAGATCGGTGCAAGGAGGAAGATGAACGGATGCCGTTCATCTCACCTTAAGATGCGTGCAGAAATCTGATTTCTGCACGCAGCGATCTTCGTGACAAATTTCGGGGGTGTTCTGTCCAGATTTGGGCTTTTGACTAAACACGAAAGTTGTAGCGCTTGAAATTATCTTTCCAACGAGTGGTTACACGCACTCGTCGGATTTATGTAGCCACGTGAATCTTTGGTCGAAGTTGCTACCCGGATTAAGGCTGCACCTAAATTCTGGGCTGTGTAATGTGGAATTCGATTCAGTGGAATTTAATGTTGCGATCCAACCCGAGGTTTGGGTGAACTCTTTTGACATAATCATCATGTTGATGTGATAAGTTGATGTTATAAATCTGAATTCGTATAACGAGTTGTGGACAAGCTTAATTTAAGGAAAGAGCCTGATATAAATTGGTAGATGTATATTGATGCCCATTATCTATACCATGTTGAATTCATTTGGAAGGGCGTATAAACGATTTAACTATGGCCATGAGGTATGTTGAATGGATAGAAGGGAATTAGTAATACAGTGCTTAGAGTATCGTCTCCCTACGGGTAGCTTTGTGGAAGTTAACAAGCGCGGTGTTGACTGTCACTAGTTGGGCTTGGTCCTCGGTGTTCACGTCCCGAGGCTCCTTCCGAATTTGATGGATGGTTGGGCTTGGTCCTCGGTGTTCACGTCCCGAGGCTCCTTCCATGCCACGATATTGTGGAATTACGTGTGGTGTGAGTCGACACACGGTGTCGTACTCCCGGCTTAAGGATAGTGTGGTAGGTCTACGGGCTCGCCAATCGTCGCACCGATGTGAGTTGACGGTTAGACCTTGAACGGTTGGGCTTGGTCCTCGTGCTCGTTTCCGGGGCTCCTTCTGTGTCATACCTTAGGCCAGTTTGGGGCTAGGATCTTGGTGCACATTTACCCAAGAGAACCCGCTGAGTCGTAGTACGCATGTGAGCTCCGTTGTTGTGTTCTTAGCGCTGAGGCGTACGGAGGCCTAGCCCAGGTAGTGTGGAGACCAGCCTAGTAGTGGAGATGCCCGCTCTACTGTCACTGTTTGGTCACGACGGTTGACGCTTGAGAGGTTAGCTACCTGCTCTAATAGTGGGAACTATAAGTCTGTGTCGACATAGCGATTGCATGCGCTTGATCATGGGTGTGTCATTGCATTGCATACATAGTATTGCACTTCATTACATACACAAGACCCTTATCGTATAAGTTTGTATGGGCACTCCTGTACGATGGGTTACTTACTGCTGAACGACCCTCAACTTATATGCTTGTATGGGCATCCATATAAGTTGAGTTACTTACTGTTATAACATTATACTCTCTTGCTGCTGTAGATGGTAGAATTATAGATTAAGAGGTTGTTCATTTATACACTAATTATATTGCTACTTATGACATGTATACTTACTTCACCTGCTTGTACTACTGTTTTATATATATTGAACCCGTTCCTTCTCCGCCCGGTGCCGAGGAGTCGCCGGGGGAGCGGATGTGAAGCCACTTAGTCTTTATGACTAACGGTTGCTACGTATTCCTTTTTAGGATGAAACCCCGCAGGTGGAGCAGCAGGTCTTGCAGCTGGACAGCCAGGCCAGGACGATAGGGCCTGAGGGGACGGTACCGTCGCTACCGTCGGTCACAGATGTGAGTGAGAGAGATTTTGTTGTATCCCTTCGGGGCAATTCTATTTACGTACTCTGATTATGTAGAAGCTTGTTTAGCTTCTCTTTTGCTGCACTTATGGACTTATGCTTCGTGTGGATTGACTTCTTTATATTATTATGGTTGGGTTGGCATTTATTTGTTGATATTGGTTGTAGCCGGCAGGATAGGCGTCTTGTGGTACATGCTGACCCGAGTGTTAGTGTTACCGCAAGGCGGCTGTTCTGGGCATAAGACCCCTCTCGTGCCGTATTTTGTGTGGTATCAGCTTGCTACGATCCTCCAAGGAGAAAGTCACTTAACAATGGTGCCACCCCCGTTTGATTAGTTAGTTTGGGGACAAACTGACTTAGCGGAAGCAGTGGTGTGCCCATATGTAATTCACACTAAGTTTGTCCATCTTTGGCCTTAGATTAGCCAACCTAACCTTAGGTTTGTACCCTATGTGTAGATCCCAGTACATGCTGAGCCAGTGAGGGACACCCCCGCCCCATCCGTACCTACACAATTCCAACAATCAGAGTTGGGGCAGACGCTCACAGCTATTTTGGATGCCTTTAAGTCCCAATCTCAGCAGGCACCTGTACAACAACAGGGTCCGGGATCTAGTTGGTTAAGCACTTTCCGAGCTCTCTCCCCTCCCGCTTATAATGGGACAGAGTCGGCGATCCGTAGACTGCTGGAATTCATGAGAAGCCATAAAAGGAAACCAATTGTCGCTTGGAGATAATCACTATCGTCAGCAATAGTAGTAGTAAATTAGGTAAGGGCTGCCATTTTTCCTTTCCAGGCATGACTGCCGGCGATATCTCTCCATCGTCGATGATAGCATTTTTAAAAGCTATAAAAGCAAATTCTTTTTCTAAAGGCGGGGCTTTAACCCTAGAACATCTAGATGTGGTGCTTTGTCATCCCTACTACTGAGAGCCACCATCCAAGGAGAAGAATTCTTTCCATCTTGCACGAACGAAGGAGATCGTTGGAGAAGGAATGTTAGAACGAGATTTTGAAAATGATCACGTGCCCAAGCCACGAGAATAAAAATCACTGATTACTCGCTGCCACCAGAGATATATTTTTGAGGAAGCAAAAATCTTCTTAAATCTATTTTCTTTCTTCTAGTTTATTGTCTTTTGTACTCTGTGTGTGAGAAATTGACCTGGGAGGCAATCAGATTCCAAGGAGGAGTTCGTGAGAATCGACTTGGAAGATCGTCAGATATCTGAGAGAAATCTGTGGAAATCGTCCTAAGAGGACGTCTAGATCTGGGAGATCTAGTAGGATCGTTTATCTTCTTGGGAAGAAGTGAGAGAGCCAACCGGTCCTAAAGGACGGTTGGTATAGAACAAAAGTGTTGGGTATTGTATCCACAATGTACTTGATTTGAAGAAGTCCCTGAACAAGCTAAGTTGAATAGATAATGTATTTGATGATTTTCTTCAAGATGTGCTTGCAGCTATTCCATGCTAAGTACACACCAATGTCAGGGTGCAGTGAGTCAATATACACGGGTCTACGCAACGTAATCCCTCGTTGAGCAGATCAGTGTGTTGACTCACATTTTCTCTCTCTATTGGAGTGTACTTATTTTCAAGTATATGGTTGAGATTGATCGAGAGCTGAAGAGGAGCAAGGATGGGTCAAAGACCAACTCATGGGAAGAAAGACGAAGTTTCGTCTAAGTTAAATTCGACGGGAATCACTAAGTTATTCTCGCCGATTCGACGGGAATCACTAGTGATTCTCGTCGAATCGTCGAGAATAACTCGCCGATTCCCGCCGATTGCATCCGGCTGACTCAACGCCTTCAAGAATTCTGCTAAGTCAGAATCGTCGAGAATCAATAAGTTATTCTCGCCGAATCGTCGAGAATGACTCTACATTCTCGCTGATTTGTCGAGAATGGTTTTGATTCTCGCCGATTCACTCCGGATGGCAAGCTTTTAAGCTAAAATTCTACCAAGGATAATTCGACGGGAATCATAAGTGATTCTCGCCGATTCGTCGAGAATCACCAATGATTCCCACCGAATTTGCCTTAGGCGATTTCTTCCTGCTCGCTGGACCGAACCAAGATTTCAGGCACTGTTTGGACCAGGCTTAGGTTTTCTCCTTGTGGGGCCCACAACGGTCATTTAGGGTTGGTCTACAATATAAATAGTCGCATTTCTCAAACTCCAACAGTAATCCTTTACGAGAAAAAGAACAAGCCTCCGAGCTTAACCTAGCCGATCGCAGAACGTCTTCCATCGTCGTCGCCGCTCGCAAGCTGTCGCCGCTCGCAAGATAGTCGCCGCTGCTGATCTTAGAGGTCATCTTTGATCGTCCGGCGACAGGACCGAGGTTAAGCTTAGCGTTTCACGTTTATATCTTGAGATCCTTTGTCTCTTGATTTATTGAGCGGGAATATTTCTCCCCTCCGAATCGATTGAGACGATCGATCCAAGTAAGATCGTTGGTAGACCTTGCTAGCTTCGTCAAGAAGTTTGGATCTACAAAGCATCGCCGCCGCATTCACTTGCCGCCGCCGATCTCGGGAAGATCCTCTCCAAGTGAGTGCTCCGATCGTGGACTCTTCGTCTTCATCAAGAAAGCTTCATTGAACTAAGAGGGACATCGGGTTCTCCAAACGTAGTTTATATTTCTTGTACATTCTATTTTAACTTTGTTGTAAAGGAACTTTGATTCCTCGTTGTAAGGGTTGGGTGCAACCCGTGGTGGAGGAGTAGTGACTCCTTCGGTTGGAAGGGTTTCTTCCATAGTGAGAGGATTGTATTTCAATCTTGTTGGTGAAGTGACCGAGTCGTCCCTTGTTGGGAGATAGGTCGAAGGGGGAGAGTGGACGTACCCAAATTGGGGAACCACTATAACTGCTTGTGTGTTTTTGTGTTGTGGTTGTTTTTGTTTTCTTGTGCAGGTTAATTTTTAATTCCGCAAAAGACTGCAGATCACCTATTCCCCCCCCCCCCCATAGGTGAAGATAGTTGATACTAGATAAAATTTCAAGTGGTATCAGAGGGAGGTTACTCGTCAATAAGGTTAACACCTTGAGTAAGTTCCCGCATCTAGTGTCAAGAAGAAAGAAGATCTCTGAAATGGAAGGACTCAAGTATTCAGGTAAGATCCCAGTGTGCACCAAGTTGAACTTTCCTATCTGGAAGGAAAGGATCAGGTACTACATGGAAGCAGTCGACCCACGACTCTTCATGATAGTGGAGGAAGGACCTTATATCCCCACTAAGGCCTCCACCATTGATCCTACCAAGAAAGTGCCCAAGAAACTCTCTGAAATGGATAAGGATGAGATGGTGCTTGTCGGACTTGACAAGAAAGCTCAGAATATTCTGGTAAGCGCCGTCGATGATTCCATGATGCAGGTTTTCTACAACTGCAGGACGGCCAAGGACATTTGGCACTGCTTGATCATCTTGATGGAAGGCACTGATGAAGTAAGGGATGATCGAAGATCCCTTCTGAACCAGAAGTACGAGGCCTTCAGGCAAGGTCCCAAGGAAGAAATCGGAGTGACATTCGAGAACTTCCTGAAGATCGTTAATGCCCTGAAGAGCTATGACAGAGTGTTCACCGATTGTGAACTAAATGACAAGTTCCTTAGATCCCTTACTAAGGAATGGGACACCAAGATCTGCGCCATCAGAGAATTTGGCAGGCTGGCAGAAACAGATCCCCATATTCTGTTCGGGAAACTTCTGTCCTATGAGCTTAAGTTGAACACCCGGAAAAGCTAAAGAAGAAGCCGATAAAGCCGCTGCCAGAGAGAAGACTGTGGCCCTAAAAGCCAATCACTCAAGGAAAGGCAAGGGTGCAGCCTCATCCCGCTCTCGAAAAATGGATGAGGAAGAAGAATCTGAGCCATGCTCTTCCGGCTCAGAGCTATTTGAAGAAGACTTCTCCCTCATCACTCGGGAGTTCAAGAAGTTCCTCAAGTTGAGGAATCAAAGAAAGAGAGACGGCTCCTCCTCTAGACATCAGAAGAAGAATTATTCTTCTAACAGGTATGAATCCAAACAGAACAAACATCGCTCTAATGAAATTATTTGCTTTGGATGCAATAAGCCAGGTCACGTCATTACTGACTGCCACTAAGGCAAGAGAGATAAGGGGAAGGGAGAGGAGCACAAGTCCTCTAGAGATAAGAAGAAGGAGAGGAGCTATATAGCCAAAAAGCCAAATACACTGAGTGAGTCTGATTCCTCAGACTCCAGTGATGATGAGGAAGCCTACTTCGGGCTAGTGGGTCGCTCTGACTCAGAAGGAGACTGCCCCCCATTCACTGGGAAGGTAAAACATCGTACCCCCTCTCTGACTCTTACTATGAGTCTCTTGATGATGATCTCGAGGACAGCCCATCTGCCCGTGAAGCTGAGCTCCTCGAAAAGTATGAGCTTCTGCTCAATACCTTTGAGGAATGCCGCAAGAGGTTGAGGGCTCAGAAAAAGGAAGTCAAATTCCTTAAGGCTGAGGGTGTGTCTCTAAGAGAAGAGATCACTAGCTTGATCTCTCTCCGACAGGAACACCTGGGCCTAACTTCTGAGCACTCAGAGTCTCTAAGGCTCCTTGACCTAAAACAGTAAGAAATCAACAAGTTGGAAGAACAACATGCGGCGAAAAGGAAGATTGTCAAAAGCTTCTCTATGCCAAAGACTGTTCTTTCACTAGTTGATACCTTCTCTGCTCAGGCTAAGGGGGCTGGCTTGGGGCATGTGGGTGTGCCTGGTAAATCATTCAGGAGAAACAGAAAGCAAAGGAAAAATAAGGCTGCAAAGAAGGCCTCTACTGCAGAAAAGGGAAAGGCCCCACTAAACCCTGTTGTATTCAGGAAGCCTGGCTTTCCCTACAATGAACAGGACTTTGAGTCAACCTATGGCCACTTCTTTCGGCCCTCGGTTGAAAAGCCGAAGAGCCGGTATGATGGTTGGGCCTTCCCCTGCAACTACGATGAGAGTGTCTTCAAGGCACCTTATGAGGAAATCCAAGTGGAGGATTATGGCCACTTCTCTAACAGCCATAATAGGAAGCAGGCACCAAAAGCCAAGCCTGTTATACTGAAGGAACAGGAGGTAAAGAAAGCATGTGACTGCTGTATTCATGATGCCTCCACCTCCAGATCCAAGGCCCCGGCTGGACCCACCGCTCCAAGGGTGAAGCAAGAGCCTAGGAAAAGATACAACAGATTTGATTGTTGGTGCTGTGGCAAAGTTGGTCACTTTGCCGTGGATTGCTGGTTTAATCCAAGATTCAACGAGACTCCTCATGTTAGCAATGCGAGGCCGACCACTCGTAGGGTTAACCACCCGAGGGGGAGTATGCTAACAAGGAATCTAGGACCCAAGTTCGATTGGGTTCCTAAGGGAAACTGATTCTGTTTTGCAGGTATGTACAAAGGAAAATAAAACGCCTATCTGGTACTTGGACAGTGGATGTTCCCGGCATATGACTGGGACAAGAAGCCTGCTGCGTGATTACTCTCCAGTCGAAAATGGACCCAAAGTCATCTTTGGAGGATCAGATCGAGGAGTCACCAGAGGTTACGGTATGATTTCCAACGGTATAATCTCTATCACCGACGTGGCCTATGTTTAAGGGTTAAATCATAACCTGATCAGTGTGAGTCAGTTATGTGATAAAGGTTATGACGTTAAGTTCTGCAAGGATAAGTGCTTGATAATATCGTATGCCTCTTCGGAGACGGTATTAACTGGCATTAGGAGCAGAAATATTTTTTTGTTTAGATTTTCTTAGCATAGATTCTTCTACCCCTGTGTGCCTGGTAGCAAAAGGCAGTGCATCTCTTTGTGAACAATGACACAAGAGATTAGCACATATTAATTTCAAGACAATTAATATGTTGTTTTCTAAGAACTTAATAAGGGATGCCCCTACTATTAAGTGCATCAAAGATAGTCCTTGTCCTGCATGCCAGAAGGGCAAACAGACTCGGGCTATCTTTAAGGGCATTGCAGACAAAGACTCCTCCAAATGTCTTTATCTTCTGCATATGGACTTGTTCGGTCTAGTGCAAGTTCATAGCTTATGAGGCAAATCGTATACGCTAGTGATTGTTGATGATCACTCTCTGTTTACGTGGGTGTTCTTTTTGAAACGAAAGTCAGATACGTTTGATATCTTCACAAGTTTTGTCAAGCAGATTCAGAACGAACTTAACTGCTTAGTGGTCAAAATCAGAAGTGACCATGGAACAGAATTCGAGTCTGATGCTATGACAGAATTTTGTGAAGAACTTGGTATCTTTCATGAGTTTTCCTCCCCGCATACTTCGCAACAAAACGGAGTTGCGGAAAGGAGAAATAGAACGCTCATTAAAGCATATACAACAATGTTGAATGACGCCTCTCTTCCAGAGTACTTCTGGGCAGAGGCTGTCAACACGGCTTGTCATGTGCAGAACCGAGCATTGATCAACAAGAATCATCGCAAGACGCCTTATGAGCTATTAAAAGGCAGGAAACCGACCATGTCCTATTTGAGGATTTTTGGCTGCAGATGCTATGTATTCAATAATGGGAAGTACCCACGTACTAAATTCGGAGAAAAATGCTTCGAAGGCATCTTCATGGGCTATAGCAGCCATAGTCGGGCATATAGGGTCTTCAATAAGAAAACCCTAGTGGTAGAGGAGTCCATTAATGTTGTTTTTGATGAAGGAAGCTTGCTTCACAACAATTCTTCCAGTGGCATTCTTGAAGATGCAGGTGCAAGACTTGAACAGCTAAGTCTCGATGAGACCGCTAAAGATGTAACTCCCAAGTACATCAAGGTCTCCACCTCAACGCCAACTGGAGAAGTTGAAGATCAGGTTGGAGAAAATCTCCTAGAAGAAGGAGAAGCCCGAGAAGATGTCATAGCTCCAGATGCCAGACTCCTAGAGCTCCGACACGTGAGGGATCATCCCAGAGATCAGATCATAGGAGATCCTCGTGGCGGTGTCAGAACTCAGAGAGGTACAATTAACGAGATTTTGCACCTTAGTTTCCTGTCACAGGTTGAGCCAAATAAGTTCGACGAAGCGAACAAAGATGCAGCATGGATATTGGCCATGCAAGATGAACTGCATCAATTCGAACGATGCAACGTCTGGACGCTTATTCCCAGACCAAAGAACAAGAATGTGATCGGCACTAAGTGGATCTTCAGAAACAAACTGGATGAATACGGTGTCATCATAAAGAACAAGGCTAGGCTGGTGGCTCAAGATTACAGACAGGAGGAGGGGATTGACTTCGACCAGACCTTTGCACCAGTTGCAAGGCTCGAGGCGATCAGATTGTTCTTGGTGTATGCTTCGCACAAAGGATTCACTATCTATCAGATGGACGTGAAATCTGCATTCCTCAATGGAAAATTGAAAAAGGAAGTATATGTCGCGCAACCCCCAGGTTTTGTTAATCCTACATTCCCTAATCATGTTTATTTTCATAATAAAGCATTATATGGCTTAAAACAAGCTCCTCGAGCTTGGTATGAGACTCTGTCTAGTTTTCTTCTTTTGAACAAGTTCTCGAGAGGAAAAATAGATAATACATTGTTTCTTAGGGAAGTCAAAGGCAAGATCTTGCTGGTGCAAATCTATGTCGATGACATAATTTTCGGCTCTACGGACAACAATCTTTGCAAAAAGTTTTCTAAACTTATGCAAGGAAAGTTTGAAATGAGCAGCATGGGAGAGCTAAAGTATTTCTTGGGACTTCAAGTGAAACAGTCTGAGGATGGAATTTTCATCTCTCAAACGAAGTTCACAAATGAACTCCTAAAGAAATTCGGAATGCAGAATGCAACCTCTATGAGGACTCCAATGGGATCCACTATGTCTCTGGACAAGGATGAGAAAGGGAAACCTTTTGATGAAACCAAATACAGAAGCATAATTGGATCCATGCTCTACCTTACTGCTAGTAGACCGGATATTATGTTTTCCACGTGCGATTTTGCCAGATATTAGGTGAACACTAAGGAATCTCATTATGTCGCATCAAAGCGAATTCTTAGATACCTTAAAGGTACACCAAATCTTGGCTTGTGGTACCCAAGAAACAATGATGTCGGGCTGATAGGCTTTTCAGATGCTGACTTTGCAGGAAGCAGGGATGATAGGAAAAGCACTTCCGGGATGTGCAAATTCCCCGGAAGAAGACTTATTTCTTGGAACAGTAAGAAGCAGAATTGTGTCGCAACCTCCACGGTTGAATCTGAGTACATCTCAGCAGGCAGCTGTTGCGCACAACTTTTATGGATCAGAAATCAGCTCAAAGATTATGACTTGCAGTTCAAAGAAGTTCCGATGTATTGCGACTCCTCGAGCGCAATAGCAATTGCGAACAATCCTGTGTCGCACAGCAGAACGAAGCATATTGAAGTGCGCTATCACTTCATTCGGGAGCATGTGGAAAACAAAGATATATCTCTCTTCTATGTCCCCACGGATAAGCAGGTTGCAGATATCTTCACAAAGCCCCTAGACGAGGCCAAGTTCAGTCTCTTCAAAACTGAACTCGGCATGCTGAACTATGAAGAGTGAAGACTGTAAGGCTCAAGGCTCTTGGATCAAGGGGGAGCATCAGCAAGGAACTCAAGCTCGAGCATGGATGCAAGATCTGAGGGGGAGCATGTGGCTCCAAGTGAAGTCCCAGATTTGCAGAAGCCGAAAAGGAAAGATTACCCTCTCGGCTAAGGCTAAGGTGACTGCCAACGTTAAGTATGCTCTTAGGAAAATGGTAATGAATTTCACTCTCAACTGAATTCTTAGTTTATGATTTTCATTCCCATATGTTCTGTTGGGGCTGCGGTCCGGAATCGCCCCCACGCTGCGGTGCTATGCGGTAATGGATTAACTGGCTGCCCCGTGGATCCGCCCGAGGACCTTTGATATAAAGATTAGTGGCGCCGTCCTCCATCAGTCCGGGCTTTTGGTGCGAGTGGTTGCGCTAAGTCCTCTCAATTGGTATCAGAGGGAGGTTACGGGTTCGAAACCCCGGGGTCGTTTCCGAGGGGGGGGGGATTGTTGGGGCTGCGGTCCGGAATCGCCCCCGCGCTGCGGTGCTATGTGGTAATGGCTTAACTAGCTGCCCCGTGGATCCGCCCGAGGACCTTTGATATAAAGATTAGTGTAGCCGTCCTCCATCAGTCCGGGCTTTTGGTGCGAGTGGTTGCGCTAAGTCCTCTCAATTGGTATCAGAGGGGGGTCACGGGTTCGAAACCCCGGGGTCGTTTCTGGGGGGGGGGGATTGTTGGGGCTGCGGTCCGGAATCGCCCCCGCGCTGCGGTGCTATTTGGTAATGGCTTAACTGGCTGCCCCGTGGATCCGCCCGAGGACCTTTGATATAAAGATTAGTGGCGCCGTCCTCCATCAGTCCGGGCTTTTGGTGCGAGTGGTTGCGCTAAGTCCTCTCAATTGGTATCAGAGGAGGTCGCGGGTTCGAAACCCCGGAGTCATTTCCAGGGGGGATTGTTGGGGCTGCGGTCCGGAATCGCCCCCGCGCTGCGGTGCTATGCGGTAATGGCTTAACTGGCTGCCCCGTGGATCCGCCCGAGGACCTTTGATATAAAGATTAGTGGCGCCGTCCTCCATCAATCCGGGCTTTTGGTGCGAGTGGTTGCGCTAAGTCCTCTCATGTTCTATTCACCTTAGCTTGTAGGGTTTAAGCTTCTTCAAATATGGGGAGATTGTTGGGTATTGTATCCACAATGTACCTGATTTGAAGAAGTCTCTAAACAAGATAAGTTGAATAGATAATGTATTTGATGATTTTCTTCAAGATGTGCCTGCAGCTATTCCATGCTAAGTACACACCAATGTCAGGGTGCAATGAGTCAATATACACGGGTCTGTGCAACGTAATCCCTCGTTGAGCAGATCAGTGTGTTGACACACGTGTGCTCTCTCTATTGGAGTGTACTTATTTTCAAGTACAGGGTTGAGATTGATCGAGAGCTGAAGAGGAGCAAGGATGGGTCAAAGGCCAACTCATGGGAAGAAAGACGAAGATTCGTCTAAGTTAAATTCGACGGGAATCACTAAGTGATTCTCGCCGATTCGACGGGAATCACTAGTGATTCTCGTCGAATCGTCGAGAATCACTCGCCGATTCCCGCCGGCTGCATCCGGCTGACTCAACGCCTTCAAGAATTCTGCTAAGTCAGAATCGTCGAGAATCAATAAGTGATTCTCGCCGAATTGTCGAGAATGACTCTGCATTCTCGCCGATTCGTCGAGAATGGTTTTGATTCTCGCCGATTCACTCCGGATGGCACGCTTTTAAGCTAAAATTCTACCAAGGATAATTCGACGGGAATCATAAGTGATTCTCGCCGATTCGTCGAGAATCACCAATGATTCCCACCGAATTTGCCTTAGGCGATTTCTTTCTGCTCGCTGGACCGAACTAAGATTTCAGGCGCTGTTTGGACCAGGCTTAGGGTTTCTCCTTGTGGGGCCCACAACGGTCATTTAGGGTTGGTCTACAGTATAAATACTCGCGTTTCTCAAACTCCAACAGTAATCCTTTACGAGAAAAAGAACAAGCCGCCGAGCGTAACCTAGCCGATCGCGGAACGTCTTCCATCGTCGTCGCCGCTCGTAAGCTGTCGCTGCTGGCAAGATAGTCGCCGCCGCTGATCTTAGAGGTCATCTTTGATCGTCCGGCGACAGGACCGAGGCTAAGCTTAGCGTCTTATGTTTCTATCTTGAGATCCTTTGTCTCTTGATTTATTGAGCGAGAATATTTCTTCCCTCCGAATCGATTGAGACGATCGATCCAAGTAAGATCGTTGGTAGACCTTGCTAGCTTCGTCAAGAAGTTTGGATCTACAAAGCATCGTCGCCGCATTCACTTGCCGCCGCCGATCTCAGGAAGATCCTCTCCAAGAGAGTGCTCCGATCGTGGACTCTTCGTCTTCATCAAGAAAGCTTCATTAAACGAAGAGGGACATCGGGTTCTCCAAACGTAGTTTGTATTTCTTGTACATTCTATTTTAACTTTGTTGTAAAGGAACTTTGATTTCTCGTTGTAAGGATTGGGTGCAACCCGTAGTGGAGGAGTAGTGACTCCTTCGGGTGGAAGGGTTTCTTCCATAGTGAGAGGATTGGATTTCAATCCTGTTGGTGAAGTGACCGAGTCGTCCCTTGTTGGGAGATAGGTCGAAGGGGGAGAGTGAGCGTACCCAAATCGGGGAACTACTATAACTGCTTGTGTGTTTTTGTGTTGTGGTTGTTTTTGTTTTCTTGTGCAGGTTAATTTTTAATTCCGCAAAAGACTGCAGATCACCTATTCCCCCCCATAGGTGAAGATAGTTGACACTAGATAAACTTTCAAAAAGTTATTTGATTCACCGCCTCCGATCTCCTGCATCATGGAGATCAAGTTTTTTAAATTTGTAAACTCTATTTCTTATATTAAATGAAATCATTTCTTCTTGTTTGATTTTTAATTATATGTGTTCATTTTGAAAAATAGATTGAATACGTGTTTGTACCACAATACAATCTTCAGAAACCAGGAACAAGGTTTCAGTAGATATCGTCTGTGATATCTCTCTATCGCCTGACGATAGCTCCAGAAAATTTTCTACTCGTTTCAGAACAATTTTTAATCTTCAGTATATCTCTTTAAACCATATTCACACCCCTATAATGTTGGCCACTAGATCCAATACCTTTACCTTGCCCTTACCAGAGATTGTTGAGCTTATTGCTTGAAATTGGCACCAAAGATCGTCACTCGGTATTGGTACCAGAGGTCGATGCACAGTTCTTGTATATGGGGACATTTGCCCGCCCTTACCGGGGGTTGATTACCTTGTTTCTTGGAATTGGCAATGGAAGTCATCGCTCGACAATTACACCGGAGGTCGACGCTCGATTATAGCGCTGAGGTACTTTTAACTGTTGTTACCGGTTGTGAGCTATCCACTCTGTTTCGACACCTAAGGGTCATTACTCGTGTGATTTTCTAGCTCATTGCGTGGGGGTGTTGGAGATCGTCACTTAATTAGGGCGTATAAATATCTTTGTATATGCTTACCGGGTCTGAAATTTTCACTCAATGTGGGCACCAGAGGGCAGTCACTTGGATGAGCTTCCTTCTTGGAATGTGGGGTCGTTGGATATTGTCACAAAATCAGGGAGTAGATGCGCATTTATCCTCTCTTACCGGTTGTGAGATCTACACTTGGTGTTGGCACTAGAGGGTCGTTTCTCAGGTGAGCTTCCTTCTTGGTGCGTGGGGGCACCGAAGATTGTCTCTAAATTAGGGTATAGAGGGACCATTATTTGCTTTTATCGATTATGAGCTTTCCACTGGGTGTCGTCACCATAGGGTCATCGCTTGGATGAGCTTCCTACTCGGCACATGTGGGCGCTAGAGATTGTCACTCAATCATGGTGCCGAGGGACCTTTGTCCCCCTTACTGGTTGTGGGCTTGCATTTGGAGAGCTGTATTATAATAAATTCATAAAGAAGTTTAATTAATGTTGAAAGCAAAATAGATACGTGTAGGTAAGGTCTTGCAATTTTTGTAGCAAGTCGAAACTAAAAAATAGGAAAAAAAATGCTGGTAGCAGCGAAGGCTTCTCCTCTTTATGTTCATGGCCTTTTTGGTCAGGCTATTGTGGGGCCCCTTACAAGGTTGTCTGGCCATGACACGGGAACATTCTATGGGCTGATCTTAATGGTTCAAGGAGTTATGCCTTACGAAGGGTGGGCAATGTACAGGTAGAAGGACTGAGCCACTTCTTGATTTCCCCGTTGGACTCTTATTTCAAGCGTAGCAAACTTCATCGCCAAGTGCGGAATAGAGGGTATCACTTCGAACAGGGTCTTAAGTGGGCGTTTGAATATGGAGTTGTATGTGGAATCAGTTTCTATGACCACTAACTAGACATTGTGCATGAGTTGCTTTGTAAACTAACAAAGGGTGATTGTTAGAGTGATCATCCCTTGCATTGGGATGGGGTTGTTGTCAAAGTTGTACACCAGTCCTGCGACCATCTTGAGATGCTCTTTTGCGATATTTATACTGCAAAGGTTGGACATAAATAGGACATCCATTGAGCTTCCATCGACGATCAGTATCCTCTTGATATTGAAGCGGGGGTTGCCAATCCTAGTGCTGATGACAAGGGGTTCTTGGTTTGGAAGATGTAGTCCCTCCAAGTCATTATCTTCGAAGCTGATAGTACCGCTCTTTTGTGACTTATGCTCTTCAGATCCCTTCATGGGTTGGGCAAAGGAGTAAACTTAAGCAGGGAAGAAGGGGCCAAACTATGGTCCCAATTTCCTTGATTACTTGCATCCCCCTTCAGTGCGAGAGGTTGATCTCTTACGGGCTTAGTCAATGCTGGTTGGTTTGGACTTGATTCTTTAAGAACCTTCGAAGGAGCCTGATGAGTCTATTTTATATAGCATTTTCTATACTCATCCATACATATTTTCAAGGTTAATCATTTCACTTATGATGCATTATCATTCGTATTTTATAAAAATCCAATTTACACAAGAGGTGCACAATTTGCCTTAGTTGGTCTGCAATTGCACACTTAATTGTAAGAGGAGTGAGCATATCGCTTCCCCCATCATTGCATCTTGGAACAATGGAAAATAGTTGATACATGTTGGTGGCAATTGGCGCCAAAAATCTCAAATTGAACACAGGGGCAGATCCCAAAGCATTAAAATGAATTCTGAACAGATCACACAGTCGTGCGATTTACCTTTGCGCACGGGTGTTTTGCCCATGTGAGATCTTGCACTCGACGTGATAATTTGAAGTTGCGATGATTACATTATCACACGATTGTGTGAATCCCTTCACGCACAATCTAGCCAACCGTGCACATTCTAGCCCTTTAAAAATGCCAAAAATGGGTGTTTTGTTGCTGCCCGTGCATTTTAGTCTCGAACGGTTGATTTCAATCGTGCATCACCATTATCGCATGTGTATATGCATGTTTTCTTATTGCATAGTTGTGTGATTTCCTTCACGCAAGTTCCAGACCGATCGTGTATGATCATTTTATAAAAATATGCAGTTTTTAGCTGACCTGTTTCTACTAGTGTGATTTCCTTCACGCATGGTCTCCGCCTGTGCGTCTGCTTGTGTGTCATGGAAATTCTGCACAACTGTTATTTAAGCTGCTTTTCAAATCTGTTTTGGAGACCTCCGTTTCTAGCTTGATTTGGAGCTCCTTTGAGCCCCTTTCTAAGGTTTCACTCCAGCAACCTTATAAGACTTCTTCTCCCCATTCTCAAATTATTTCCAAAGAAAGTGAGGCACCGATAATGCCCCACTAGAGCTCTTGGAGTCTGGATCTATAAGTGTTGGAGGAGCAGTTGAAAAGAGAAGATCCATAGGAAGGAGGTGAGAGCTCTGACTGCATAGCTGGGACACAACCCACAACGAGCAGGAACGGTGACCGCTTTCATTAGTATTTAGGGCATAGTCGTCTCTCGTTCCTCCCGTGTTTAGGAGTGGTAAACACATTCTTTTTTTAAGTTCTTTGGAATCCTTGCTGTTATTTTGTGATATTGCTAAAGCATTTGCACACCATGAGCAATGGGTGTGAATGTTCATAGTTCTATCTTTATTTGTGGATTGTGGTTGTAAAAACCCTAATATGTATTTCCTATATAGCTAGCACATTTCATTTCCAGTTTATTTCAAGCTACTATAAGGTTGTGTTAATATTTTGGTTTGGAAGTTGATTGGTGTTGCCCTAGCAATTGTTATGTGTAAGATTGGCATTGTGAAGCTCCTGTGATGTGGTGATTGCGAATCATATAGCTTTCTTGTGTGTGAAACAGTGTCGGCGACCTGCAAGTGAACATTGTGAGTTTGGCTTTGTTGAGCCGTTGGCAAAGCGGTCTTGCGACCCCGCACAAGATTGTGTGTTGGCGAAGCGGTGAAGACGACCCGCATTGGTGCTAGTGATTGCGGAGCGGTGCTGGCGACCCATATAGTTTATTAGCTTTTCTTCTTGCTTCTCACAACCAAATCAAACTCTCATAAACCATCCGACCAAAAGGACTTTAATATCAAGTTTTTTCTCAAAAGATATCTCCACCCCGTCGTGTTCCAAGTGAGATCGATACTTGAGGATTCATTCCCATTTTATATTACTTGTATGACCGGTGCACTTGCCAAATTCACATCAAATTTTTTGCGCTATTGTCGGGAAACACGGACGTATGAGTATTTGACGAGAGATTCGAGAGGGAGAAGTTCTTCCGGTTGTAATTAAAATCTTCTTTGTTTTTGTTTTCCTTGTTAGAATTTTTAGCACATTTTTAATTTTATTTCTTCCTAACCTATTTTAAAGTTCTTAGAACAAGTTTTCCAAGTTCTATATAATTGTTTGTTTAGCTCTTTTTTTGCAATGAAAATTTCATTTTATATCCACATCCGATCCTTAATGAATACAAGTGTTTAAAGTCATTGGTATGACACCCGAGCTACATTATTTCTGAGCAATGTAAGTATCTGGGATATATTGAGCATAAATCATTTTGTACACTAGAGGGGAGACCAGCTCCTAGGCCTATTAATTTAAAATCTCCCATTCGTGGATCTCCCTATAGTGCATCAAATGATTATAATCTTGAACCCCCACGACAATTTGTTTCTCGGCCTTATGACACGACTCCTTGGATGTCGAGAAGTAATGTTAAGAAATGTTTGTGTTGTCACAGTATGGATCACACCTTGAAGAATTACGTCTATTTTAACGTTTTTAAAATGCAGCAGAGGGAGGATGATTATTAACCAAACAACCAGATCACATGTACTACTTATTCTGATAGCATTCCTTCATCCTTTGATTACACTTGGTGCTCGCCGCGGGATAGGGCAGTTTGTGTATCCGCGGATTTGCGGATACACTTGGTGCTCGCCGCGGGATAAGGAGGTTTTCCTATCGTCTAGGGCGGTAATCACACTCCTCTCCGTACCTATAAATAGAACCCCCTGTCACATCAATTGGAACCGAGTGGACAGTAAGTGAACTCGCTGGAAGTTGCTGCGATTAGGTTTTTCTATCCGCGCGGTTTGAAGAGATTGACCGGTTCGTGCTGTGTAGGTTGTGCGGATAGCGTTGAGGAGTCAGAGACTTGGTTCTGACTTCGGTCAGGGTCAGTGCGGATTCTGCAGTTTGCAACCAGCGGTTTGCAGCAGGCCGTGGCTTGCAACCAGGCAGTCTTTCTTCTACATCTTGTTTCACAGTTCAATAAGTTGTCCGCTTTTGGCGGCTTGTTCACTTCGGTGGCAGCTGCAGTTGTTGAATTTTCTCAAGTTGATCAACAAGGTAGCCCAAACACCAAATTAATATCTTCGGCACTACCCAGATCACAACTTGAACCGCGGAAAGTAGGAAGCAACTTAGATACCCAAACACACAGACAGAAGCAAGCAGATCAAAAATTTATTCAACTTCTTTACAAGGCGAGGCATACGTGGCGAGACATGATTTCGCCAGTATGAAAAAGCAGAAAAAAAACAAGCCGGGCGGATAGAACACTGAGACCGCCGAAACCGCCGAGCTCGCCCAGTTCACACCCAGCCAAACTGCTGAAGCCGAACAACAACAAGGAGTCCGCGAAGACCGCGAGGTCGCGCGGACAACCCGTTATTCGCCTAACTGCTGCTGAACAGAGGAACAAGCCGCCTATCCGCCAAGACCGCGAGGTCGTGCGGACAGAGAAGAAACTTGAGAAACTGATGCTGATAAGCGCCAATGCAGCCCGCTAACTCCAGCGGTCAGAACCAAACTCCTGGTTTGACACTGCTAGCCGCGCCACCTGCACACAGAAACCGGTTAAGCAAACAGCCCGCGCGGATACAAAAACGAGTCCGCAGCCTACACTCAAGCCCAACTTACTGTTCACTCTGCTGCCAAATGAGGCACCGGGGGGGGTCCTATTTATAGGCCGGGTGAGGAGTGAGGTCACCACCCTATGAGATAGAGACACCGCCCCTATGTCGCAACTAGCAATGCCATCTCGCCGAGTCCGCCCGCTCAGGGTCAACCAACCCGCCAGGTTCAGGCAAGAAGCGACCAGCACATGGCAGTCCGCCCAGTCCGCCGAAGCAACGCAGGACTAGCCGAGACGCAAGAGCCACAAGCCGAGTACAAAGCCGGTTTGCCGAAGAGACGAACCAGCACCTGTCCGCAACCACCAGTCCACGACCACAGGCAAACCGCCCGGTCACAGCGGACTCTGCGGACACCAACCCAGCTCGCAATATCCATGACCACAGGCACACCGCCCGGTCACAGCGGATACTATGGAAACCAACTCCACAAGCGCAAGACAAGAAGGCGCGAGCTCGACGGATACAATGTCTAGTCCGCCAGCTCCAAGCCCAGACCGCATGAGCCGCGCATACTTCCTTGCAGAACTCGGCCCACTGCCGGACCCAAACAGTCCGCACAGTCCGCAAAGCCAGCCCGCAGCTAGCTACCCAGGTCGCCACCCAACTACCCGCCGGACTGAGCCCAGTCCGCGCGGTCAGACCGCCTAGGTCGCCCGGACTGCCGATCACCCCCACTTCCACTTCACCAAATTCAACACTCCCCCTTGAAGTGAGAAGTGGTGATCAACCCAAGCAGACCTCGAAGCCACTGGAAAGGCCCCTTCGACAGCGACTTAGTGAAGATGTCAGCAAGGTTATCTTCACTCCGAACATGACCAACCACAAGAGATCCTTCCAAAACCTTCTCCCTTATGAAGTGGTGATCGATCTCAATATGCTTAGTCCTGGCATGACAAACTGGATTGTTCACCAGCTTGAGAGCACTCTCATTATCCCCTCGGAGCAAAGTAGGACCTTGCACTTCCTCATGGACATCATCTACTAGCCGCCTTAGCCAAATGGCTTCCCGAGCTGCCAAGGAAGACGCCTTGTACTCAGCTTCCGTAGTAGAGACAGATACCGAGTCCTGCTTCTTGCTACACCACGAAATGCCCGCTGATCCACAAGTGAACACATAACCAGAAGTTGACCTTCGGTCATCCGAATCAACACCATAGTCAGCATCCGTGTAACCTAGCAGAGAGAAACTCGCATCCCTTCTGTAAAGAAGTCCCATGTCAGAAGTTGCCTTGACATACTTCAGAATGTTCTTTGCCGCTACAAGATGAGACTTCCTTGGCTCTGCCATGAACCGACTTACTCGACCAACAGCATAAGCTATATCAGGTCTAGTAATCGTCAGGTAGATCAAGCTTCCAATAAGGGCCCTGAACACCAAAGGATCAGGAAGAACCCTTCCTTCATCTCGTCGAAGTTTCAACCCTTGATCCATAGGAGTAGAGCAAGACTTTCCTTCAATCAAGCCAAACCGGTTCACTATGCGCTCAGCATATCCCTTCTGGCAGATAAGGATCCTGCTCTCCTTCCTCTCTACTTCGAGACCAAGAAAGTGATGAAGCTCTCCTAGGTATTTCATCTCGAAGCGAATGGCTAGCTCAGCTCTGAGCCTAGCAACCTCCTCCTCAGAATTCCCTGTGATGATCATATCATCAACATACAGCAGGACCAAGACAGAAAGCTCCCCCCTTTTTCTTGATAAACAAACTAGAATCCGAGTTTGAAGCAAGGTATCCACAGAATTGCAGATATTCTGCTATCTTCCCATACCAAGCTCTCGGAGCTTGCTTCAACCCGTAGAGAGCCTTCCTGAGCTTGCAGACGTAATCAGGATGAACTTCAGAAACGAAACCAAGTGGCTGATCCATAAAGATGTCTTTGTCAATCTCTCCGTAAAGAAAAGCATTCTTTACATCAAGCTGCCACATCCTCCATCCTTGGCATGCAGCCAATGCAATCACCATCCGAACTGAAGTCATCTTTGCAACAGGGCTGAACGTCTCCTCATAGTCTTCTCCATACTGTTGAGAGAACCCTCGAGCCACCAGGCGAGCCTTGAATCTCTCAATGCTCCCATCTGCCTTCTTCTTCAATTTAAACACCCACTTGCATGTCACCGGAGTAATGCCATCAACTTTGGGCACAAGATCCCAAGTTTCATTCTTCTTGAGAGCATCCATCTCCTCTCTCATGACATCTTCCCACTCCTTGACACCAGTGGCCTCATTGAAGCTAGCAGGCTCTCGCTCATCCAGAGGACCTGCAAAAAAACATGAGGCATAGCTCACAGTGTTTCCTTCGCAGTAACGAGCTGGAGGCTTGATAACCCTCTTTGTCCTCCGAAGAGACTGCTCCTTGCTAATCACCTCCGCTGCTTCTTCTGATTCACCTCTGCTCTCTAGCAAGCTTGGAGCAATGCTCCCCCTGCTTCCTGACCCAGAAGCTTCTCCTCCAGAACTTGAAGCAACTGGAGCTGCTGGTGACACAGCCAGCTCCACTTGATCAGCTACCTCAGCCACCTCCTGACCTTCATCAACCTTGCTCTCTGGCAGCTCAACCGAGCTTCCTCCATATGACGTCAGTTCGTCAAAGACAACGTCTCTTGACACCACGAACTTCTTCGTCACTGGATCCATGCATCTCCATCCCTTCTTCCGCTCATCATAGCCAACAAAGACAAGCTTCCTTGCCTTTGCATCAAGCTTAGTCCTTAGCGCATCAGGGATATGCACATAGCAAGTTGATCCAAACACCCGAAGGTATTCCACACTAGGCTTCTCCTTCAGCAGCATCTCGAAGGGAGACTTCATGTTGATCGGACTCAGAGGCATCCGATTGATGACATAGGCAGCACAAGACATTCCCTCCGCCCAGAAGGACTTGGGATACTCTTGGCATGAAGCCAACATTTGCAAGTTTCCGTCAGATGACGGATCTTTCGCTCCGCTACTCCGTTTTGTTGTGGAGTATGAGCACAAGTGAGCTCCCTCTGGATTCCATGCTTCCTGCAAAAGTTAGAAAACTCGGAAGAGACAAACTTTCCGCCGTTATCAGTTCTAAGCTTTTTGATCTTTAGGTTAAGCCTTCCCTCCACCAGCTCCTTGAACTCCACAAACAATCGGAAGGCTTCAGACTTCTCCTTCAAGAAATACACCCAAGTGTATCTTGAGTAGTCATCAATCAAGACTAGCATATATCTGCTTCCACCAAGGCTAGCAGTCGCGGTTGGTCCCATCAGATCACCATGGATAACCTCCAATGGTGCTTTGCTTCTTGTTTGTGACTTATCAAATGGAAGACGATGAGACTTCCCATATTGACATCCAGCACAAACAAGACCCTCACCGAAAGATGACAGCTTAGGCAAGCCTCTCACCAGGCTCCTGCTTGACATAGCCTTCAGCTTATTCATCCCGACATGCCCCAGCCTCTCATGCCACATAGCAGCGCTATCGTTGGCCCTCATCCGATCAACATAGGAGCTTGTTGATAAGACAAACAAGTCATTAACTCTCCGTCCTACATGAGCAATATCAGCCTTAACCGCTGATACGTTGCGAAGGAACTTCACTTCTGTTGGCCCAAACAGAACTTGATAACCAGCATCAACCGCATTGGTCACAGAGAAGAGGTTTTTCTTCATACCCGGTACATGATAGACACTCCTTAACGTGAGTGGCCCCTTATCACTGCCTACCGTTACCATACCCTCCTTCTCTACTGCATGAATAGTATTATCAGTAGTAATGATAGCTTCGTTACCTGAGTATGCCTGCAGCAAAGAGAACTTTGACAAATCTCCGGTGAGGTGATGACCACACCCGGAGTCGACGATCCAGTCGTCCTTCATGTCACTGGTGGACAAAGCACGGACACAAGTGCCCGTCATGAACGCTCCACCCCAGTCAGCTTCCTCCTTGCTTGAGGAGGCTTCCTCCTTGCCTGCAGCATGCCCAGGCTGCAGCTTGACCTTGCAGTCTCGCTTGAAGTGGCCTGGTTGATGACACCTGAAGCACTTCAGGTTCTTCTTCCAATCCTTCTTAGGAGCAAGGCTCCCCTCCTGCTGTTTATAGGATGAAGATTCATCTCCAGCTGAAGTCTGCTTCTTCTTCCCTTCCCATCTCTTCTTCTTCTTCTCAGTGAAGAGAGCATCACTAGCTCCTTCAGAGACCGTCACCCCCGCCATCTGTCTTGCCAAGCTCTCCTGCGAGGCAAGCAGATTCTCCAACTCCAGAAGAGAGGGCTGAGTAGCCCAGCCTTGAACAGAAGTAACAAAGGCCACATACTCCTTCCGCAAACCGCGGATTATGTGCCTCTTCAGCTTAGCCTCGGAGATCGGCTCATCAGGATCGAGAGCAGAGAGCTCAGCACACAAGCTCTTCATCTTCAAGAAGAATTTGGAGATAGAAAGATCTCCCTGAGTTGTCTTAGCCAACTCATTCTCTAAGAACTGTAGCCTTGCTACATTCTTCCTATTGAACAACCCATCAAGGGAAGTCCAAATCTAAGCAGCAGACTCACATCCTAAGATGTGATCAAAGAGTTCAGGTGACACCACCCGCTTGAGAGCAAACTCAGCCTTGGCATTTGTCTTCCTCCACACTCTCACCTGCTCGGCTGTACCAAACTCAGCAGTTATTTCTACTTGATCGTCTCCACCGACGACATCCCATAACTCCTCACCCAGAAGATAGCTCTTCATGCACGACTTCCACTTCTTAAAGTTAGTCGGCGTCAGAAGCTCAATACCAAGACCTCTTGCAAAACCACCGTCCATGGTGCTAATTTGGTTATCCTTCAGAAGCACACAGAGCAACAACAAGCCTGTTGATCACCGCTCAAGCAACTGAACCTTCCTCTGATACCATGTTGAATTTTCTCAAGTTGATCAACAAGGTAGCCCAAACACCAAATTAATATCTTCGGCACTACCCAGATCACAACTTGAACCGCGGAAAGTAGGAAGTAACTTAGATACCCAAACACACAGACAGAAGCAAGCAGATCAAAAATTTATTCAACTTCTTTACAAGGCGAGGCATACGTGGCGAGACATGATTTCGCCAGTATGAAAAAGCAGAAAAAAAACAAGCCGGGCGGATAGAACACTGAGACCGCCGAAATCGCCGAGCTCGCCCAGTTCACACCCAGCCAAACTGCTGAAGCCGAACAACAACAAGGAGTCCGCGAAGACCGCGAGGTCGCGCGGACAACCCGTTATTCGCCTAACTGCTGCTGAATAGAGGAACAAGCCGCCTATCCGCCAAGACCGCGAGGTCGTGCGGACAGAGAAGAAACTTGAGAAACTGATGCTGATAACCGCCAATGCAGCCCGCTAACTCCAGCGGTCAGAACCGAACTCCTGGTTTGACACTGCTAGCCGCGCCACCTGCACACAGAAACCGGTTAAGCAAACAGCCCGCGCGGATACAAAAACGAGTCGCCAGCCTACACTCAAGCCCAACTTACTGTTCACTCTGCTGCAAAATGAGGCAACGGGGGGGGGGGGGGGGTCCTATTTATAGGCCGGGTGAGGAGTGAGGTCACCACCCTATGAGATAGAGACACCGCCCCTATGTTGCAACTAGCAATGCCATCTCGCCGAGTCCTCCCGCTCAGGGTCAACCAACCCGCCAGGTTCAGGCAAGAAGCGACCAGCACATGGCAGTCCGCCCAGTCCGCCGAAGCAACGCAGGACTAGCCGAGACGCAAGAGCCACAAGCCGAGTACAAAGCCGGTTTGCCGAAGAGACGAACCAGCACCTGTCCGCAACCACCAGTCCACGACCACAGGCAAACCGCCCGGTCACAGCGGACTCTGCGGACACCAACCCAGCTCGCAATATCCATGACCACAGGCACACCGCCCGGTCACAGCGGATACTATGGAAACCAACTCCACAAGCGCAAGACAAGAAGGCGCGAGCTCGACGGATACAATGTCTAGTCCGCCAGCTCCAAGCCCAGACCGCACGAGCCGCGCATACTTCCTTGCAGAACTCGGCCCACTGCCGGACCCAAACAGTCCGCACAGTCCGCAAAGCCAGCCCGCAGCTAGCTACCCAGGTCGCCACCCAACTACCCGCCGGACTGAGCCCAGTCCGCGCGGTCAAACCGCCCAGGTCGCCCGGACTGCCGATCACCCCCACTTCCACTTCACCAAATTCAACAGCAGTCCGCGTGATCTGGAGACTAGGCGACCTCGCGGTTTGCAGATCAGCGGACAGATTTCTTTTTCAGCACTAACATAACAGGCAGTCCACATGGCTTGTTGCGGTCTTGCGACCAGGCGGCTTCAGCGGACTCCATAGCGATTAGCAGTAGAGCCGGCGGTTTCTCATTGAGTCCGCGCAGTTTGGTTCTTGGATTGTAATTTTTTCTGCTTTCATCGGGTACATTGGTAATCATGTCTCTCCATGTATGCCTCGCTCTGTAAAGATTTTTTATAGTACACGATTGTTGCTCTTCTGGTTGCATTTGGTTTGCTTGGGCTCAGTTTGATTGAGTGTTCCTGCACCTAATATCTCGTTTTTCACTATCATAAATTTTTTACAGTCATACCTGCACCGCAAGTGCACCACTTCACATGTGCATATCAAAAACTATTTTCAATCTCAAGTTTTTCAATTCCTATATGTAGATTATTTTCATTTAATTATAAAATATTTTATCATGTCCATGCACACCACTTGCACCCACTTAAACACGCACTTGTTTGCTTTCTTGTTCTAGGTGAATCCAATTTTTCCATAGTTATTAGAAAATTTTTATGCTTGTACAAGTTTTGAATTTTGGAGTATAATGTTGACTCGGTAGTGCTCCTAGTCGAACACACGTGCCTAGTGTAGAAATCTTTGTAAAATTAACTTCTAGGCATACAATTAGGATTATGATTTTCTAAGTGTGTAGAGATAGTTTATTCTACCCTTAATCTGAATCCGGAGAGTCTGACGATAATGTAAGAGATTGTGTAGAAGATCGATAGAGATATATTACTTGAGCCGGAAGGAAGGGTATTCTTTTTCAATGACTAAAACTTTCCCCAAGCAATACTTGAAGCATTGATATCCGTCGATTCATTGGCATAAGCATGATGTAGGCCTTCCTTGGCACGTTTTGAGCTTTGCACCCCCTACCTATACAATACTGTTGTGAACATATTTTTGTGCCTTTCCCCACCTTTTGTTTTAGCTCCACTGTTCTATCACAAGGTTAGAAAAGCATCTTATTTACACACCTAGATATTGAGAACGAGTGTCATTTTTATACGATACATGTGCGCATAGCCATTTTTATTATGGCGGTTGTGGGGTTTATCTATATTTGTGGCTGAAAGTGTAAATCATTATTGGGAAAAAAAAGAAAAAAAAAAGAAAAAAATTAAAAATAGTTATGTTTGTGTATTTATTTGGGCAAAACAATTTTTTCATTTTGAGAGTTGGTTGCGCGCACGACCCATATAGTTCAATCCAAATTTGATGATCTTTTGCACATGTGTTTCTTTCTATTTTTGGGGCATCATTTTGGTTGAGAGCTCATCTTTTTGTCTAGGTGTGTTATCCCTTGTGTTTATATTTGTGTTTCTGCAACTTAAACCTAAGTCTTCACAGTTTGTCCCAATTTAAGCTCTACTGATTTATGCCGGTGAGTTTGACTACTATCATGGAGAGGATGTGATTGGGAAAGCCTTTGACCGTCGTCATTGATAGATTTATTTGGAGGCTTCCCCAATCTCTGATGTTTTGTAACGTTGATCTGAGTGATCAAGCTACTTTCTCCCTACACGTGACATTAGAACAACTCGACGATTCTTGTTAAGAGTAGGTTTTAATAAATGGAAACACGTTATAGAAATTTCAAAACAAGTTTATATGCTAAGAATGTTTTGCTACTACAATTTCTAACAACGCAGACATAAGACTTCCCATTCTACCTCATATGTTCATTTTTCTTTTCAAGTGTTAAATTTTCCTATCTTTATGGGTGGTTGTTAAGAGGAGTAGACGAGTAAGTCTGAGGGTGTAGTTATAACCCGAATTTTCTCAACATCTAAGTTATATCAAAGCAAGAGAAAATACGCACCGTGATGCCACGTCGTGCATGGGATAACTGCAGGCGCTCAGGCAAGACCCCAAACTCTACAACTAATATGAAATCCATAAGTTATTTAGTAAAAACCAGTTTTAAGTTTAGATGGTCATATCCCTCGGCACAGTGGATCAGCTAGTCCACGAGTAAAGGTATAGTTATACGCTGCGAAAATACTTTGATTATGTTGGATTAACATCCTACATGATCATAAACATCCCCGAAGGACAACTCGCGGTATGCAAGAATCTAGGTTTATTATAAGTATAGAAATAGTCTTTACGTTAGTTAGAAAATAGCATTTTTGTTTTAGAAAGATGACATGTATGAAATACTAGTAATAATGCTTTTATAAGTTAAAATACTTAATATGCACCCTAGCATAAACATTTCCAGAGAGCAAGTAAACACAACCACAAAACTAGCCAACTAGGAAGCTTAGCAAAGTAATTAGCATTCAAAAGAAAAACCCCTAGTGGGCATCAACAACCTGACACAAACACACTGGAGAGCATGTATGTCTGTACTAACATGAAAGCAACAAAACACTACCTTACTACTGTGAGGAAAACCTCTGCAAAATAGCAGCCCACTATGAAACTTCCAAACCTAGTCACTCACCCGGCTACTGCCCTGACTCTGAGGCATTAAAAAAAAGAACACCTCAGCAAGAAAATACAAGTGGCAATAGAATTCAATCAATAAACAACAAAATGTCAAAAGGGTTACCAACCCATGACTAGATGATTATAAGGAATCATCCACATTTAAGCCCAAGGAAAAAAAGGAAGAAGGAACTCATAAATATAAAACATCCCAAGTTGCACCAAGAACATAAGCATCAAGACTTAAATAACATAAGCATAAATACATGCATAAATAAAAAGAAATTGGTCAATTCATCATTAGAGAGCAAAAACACCGGCAAAGTCCAGCATAAGTAGTGGGAGGGACCTGCCCAACACATCACGGTGGAAGGGAACTACCCAACACACCAATAGTAAAGCTTTACTGTGCCCAAGAAAAGGTGGTCTCATGCCTCGGCACATCCAAAACCGGGGAAAAACCGGTACCTGCGTTGGAAGGGACCTACCCAACACACCAGCAGTCACAACACACGGTGGAAGGGAACTGCCCAACACACCAGCCGCCACCAACCCACATAGGGTAAAGATGAACACAACCGGGCACCAAAGGCCCTAACATCCATGCACCGGTAAAACTTCAACCAAATACTGGTTTATTCTGTTAAAATGAGGAAGAAAACCCCAAATTCACCCTGAGGCCCATTCCCAAGGAATCAGACAAGAATCGGTGAAAAAATTCTAAGTCCACGGAAAAGCGTCGAGTATACTCAACGCCGCGTCTGTCAACGCACTCGATGCCATCCAGCTAAACTCAACAAAAAACCAAACCACTCAATGCCGTGTTGAGTGTGGTGTAACACCTCCCCTGTAAAGACCATATAATATGGGTCCGGCTGGGGCCCCACAACATACGGACGCCACAGCTTTAGTATTAAAAGATGATATGAAAACTACCCAATCTCAAAACTCCAGACAAACACAGCGGAAACCGAATACTAACAGACAGAAGTTATCCACTAACGGTAGAGTATCAAATGACCTTAAGGCCTTACACAAAAATAGTCCAAAAATATGAATGTGCCAAGCACTCCTAGGCTACATCGGCATGCAAGCCGGACATAAACATAACAAGGGTAGCAAACACGAAGGGAAAATCCAAGCACAGCAACACTTCATGAGGCTTAGGGCTTTTCGCCCGGCGTGCTAGCTCCTGCATGCGATCCTTGCCCTGTAAGGATTTGAAGTAACGTGGGTCAGCAAAGGCTGACCTCTACTGTGTAACAAACACATCTCCTCCCGGCCGTCCCTAACGGACCCCGGGGTACCACTCCACCTGCAAGTTAGCACTTCGTATACCAAAAGAGTATATATAATAAAGCGGTAAAACAGGCTTGGATGTCTCATACATCGTACATGTTCTCTATGTTTTGTACAAAGTGAAAGGGCCTACTATGCAGCATGAATGCAGCCCGGGTTTCACCCAAGGCACCCTAGTTCGTATGCATCTAGCAAAACATCAAACACTGGGTACTTCCGTTTCCCCATTGGCTTAAAGCCGCAAACACAAGGGAACCACCATGTCCCTAACGGCACACACGCCGTCACACGGAACCTTGCAGAGGCCCCACCCGCACAAGGGTCATATGCCCCGGGGCTTGCCCGCACATTCTGACTTCGCACGTCAGGGTTCCGTCTCACACCGACCGATTCTAAGAAGTCTTGTTGGACCCCACCCGCTCATGGCCACACTGCCCGGGCTTGCCCTCCGCTCGACATTCTCGTCAGTCCACACAAGGGGCTAGTCTCGCCGGGACACTTCCCCCACATGACTTGCGCGTCACGGGATAGCCAGCCGACCACGGAGACATAGCCGCGCCTTTGCACAGCACAAACAAAAGTTTCCCCCCCAATCACCATTTGCACCGTGTCTTTCCCGTGCTCCAAGGAAATCATCTACCTCACAACACGGAGCTAACCTTGTCCGGTTCCGACCACGAGTACTCACTCAAATATAAGAGGGAAAATGCATACACACAATGGCGTAACGCCGCAACGGATTTCTACCGAAACCTCACATCTCGCTATGCAACATCACCGGGTCGGACTAACGGTCGCGACCCTGGCTTCACCCACAATGCCTAATCCGCTAACGGAGCGGATCTCTAATGCAAAGCATGCCGGGATGAACATACTCAACCCGGAGGTTCCTCTTGAACCTAGGCTACACGAATCCCTCTCATTTGAGAGATTCGGTGCTCAAATACGAAAGGAAGGGGATGCTATTCATGCATCCTAAATCCTAAAAACCGAGAGGAGAAGTATCGTTACCTTCCGTCCCCTCTTCCTAGCCATGGAGAAGATTTGCTCGGTTGAAAACCACCGCAACGCTCCCACCTTCGCGGATCTGAACTCCGCTCGCGAAACGGACCTCCGAAGCTTCGCCGGTGGCCGGATCTTGGCCTCCTTCCTCCTCCTTGCTCTCCCTTCTCTCTAGAATCAAGAGAGATAAAGCTAAATGGAAAATAAGGGTTTGAAACCCTATTCCCGGCCTTAAACCACCCCGGGAGGCTCCCCACCGTTGGATCTTCCAAAGAAAAGAACGAACGGCCACGATCGGAACCCAAAATACAAAATCTGGGGCCGAACACGGGTTGCAACACGGTCGTGTGCCTGGCCGTGTCACCCATTCGCCGTCTCGATCGAGTCGAAAAACCAGCACACGGCCCTTGACACGGCCTCCGACACGCCCGTGTCACCTGCGACACGCCCGTGTCGGGACCCGTGTCACGCCCCCCGTGTGCAATCGACCAACATTTCGCAGTCAGAGAGGTACACGGCCTTGTGATACGGCATTAGACACGCCCGTGTCAAATTTGACACGCCCGTGTTTGTGCCCGTGTCACGGCCCGTGTATCACACTTGCAGAATCACTGGAGTGACACGGCCTGGGACACGCCCGTGTCCTAGGCCGTGTTCTTCAACTCGACTAGCGTCGACCGCCAAAGCGTCGACCGCACGAGCCGAGTCCGAACACGCCTGTGTCACGCCCGTGACACGCCCGTGACCAGCCCCTGACACCTGCTCCAAAACCAAACTAGGCTTAAAACATCACCCGTCCCTCTTTTGAGTTTCGGGGTGTTACAACTATCTCCCCCTTAAAAGAATTTAGTCCCGAAATTTAAAACATGGAAGGTAAACAAAACTAAACAGACCTGAGGAGAAAAGCTCGGGGTACTCCTCCAGCATGGCCTGCTCTCGCTCCCATGAGAGCTCCTCGCAACCACAGTTGTCCCAACGGACCTTTACGAGTCTGACCTCCTTGTTCCGCAGTTGCCGAACCTCTGAGTCTTCGATCCCGATTGGACGAACTCGCGTCCTCAAGTCTTCCTCTACCGGCACCGCCGTCGGATCAATCACCACGCTGGCTTCTAACAACGCTTTCCTCAGGACGGAGACGTGAAAAACGTCATGCAATCTGTTGGAACCCTAGTTCTGATTTGGGTTAGGATCACTATTAACTTGTTTGAGTTTAGTTTATTTGTTTTTAGTAGTTTTAGTTTGTGAAAGACTTAACCCAAATAGGGGGAGATTGTTGGTACCCTAGTTTGGATTTGAGTTAAGTCTTTCCTTTTAGTCCTTGACCCAAGATTTATCTATGGTCAAAGTCTTGTTGTAGAGCTTTCTCTTTTCCAGTAAAATTCTGGCTAAGGGATTTTCGGGTTCGACTATCGTCGAACGCCGATCGACTATCGTCGATCAGCCGGTCGACGATCGTCTGTCTCTGGTCAGCTCGACGTTCTGCTAGATCGTCGAGCTCTGGTCGACTATCTCTTGATAGTTCGACGCTTTCTGTCTAGTCTTGAGTCGGTCGACTATCTGCCTGGATAGTTCGACTTTCTGAGTCGGTCGACTATCTATTGATAGGTCGACGATCTCAGCAGGTCGGTCGACTATCTGCCTGGATAGTTCGACTTTCTGAGTCGGTCGACTATCTATTGATAGGTCGACGATCTCAGTAGGTCGGGCGACGATCGTCGAGGATCGTTCGACTATCTTCTGGTCTGCATATGTAATATTATATGCGTTTTATTTGTTGTTTTATTTCCTATATTTCTGGCATGTTTTATTATGGATTATTTAATTGATCTTATGCATATATCTCAAAGCAAACTTGCTTCTATATTTATGCATAAGTCAATTCTTTCTGACAATGTCTTTTGTCTTATTATCTGACTTTATTGTTGCAGCTGTCCTTTATAGCCGTTGGCTGTAAAGAGTTATTTCCGATGTGATTTATCTAACATCCTTTATGAGTTTATTTATTGCAGCTGCTATAGCTTTCCTTTTTATAGGATATATATCTGCAAGACTTGTTTGTGTGTTAATTGCAGCCCAGATTCAAGATCTGAGAAGAAGACAAAAGTCTTGCTCTAATAGAGCCGTTGCTGCTGCACCTATTTAAAGAGTTCTTTTGGAGAAAGAACTAAGAGACACACAACACACACACAACA
Organism: Platanthera zijinensis; assembly: GCA_039513925.1. Taxonomy (NCBI): domain Eukaryota; kingdom Viridiplantae; phylum Streptophyta; class Magnoliopsida; order Asparagales; family Orchidaceae; genus Platanthera; species Platanthera zijinensis. The sequence continues at coordinate 70,531,738 of CM077090.1, read as the reverse complement.
TACAAGAAGAAGACCGTGACCAGAAACACACAGACGAAGCTGTAGAACAAATGTGAAAGAAGACTGCTACCATCAACATTCAGCAGTCTTCAAGAAAGAAAAGATATTGCTGCTCTCAGGATTCAACTGAGAAGATACAGCTGCTCACAGCAATATCTATCCAACTGTGAAGATATCTCTTCTGCTCTTCCTCAACCTGAGTGCTCCTGTTCCAGGAAGATACACTCAGAGATTTTGAAGAAGAAGAAGAAATAAGGAAGCTGAAGAAGAACATTTAAATCCAGATCTCTAGTCTTCTTCAGGCCTTACTCCTTCAGAACCTCGTGACAGTATTCTGTCATAAGTTCTGAAGAGTCTCTTATGCTTCTCTAATCTGTTGTAAAAATAGAGAAGACAATCTAACTCTCCTTCCCCCTCCTGTAAAGAGTTTGTTCACACCTCTTCAAAAGTGAACGTTGGTGACAGGGCACCTTATCAACAACCTGCTTGGTTTTTAGGCTACCTTATCAAAAGCTTAAAGGGTCTGTTTGATCTACCTGAATCAGATCACTGGTGGCAGGGCACCTTAGCAAAAACCTGTAGTGGATTCCTACCAGGGTGGTAGAAGAGTGGACGTACCTATTGAGAGGGAACCACTGTAGCTCCTTGTGTCGTCTGGTTTGCTTGCTCTGTTTTTCTTTCTTTGTGCTATGCTCTGTTATTCGTTTTAATTTTTAATTTTCCGCATTAACTCTTCCTAAAGAAAATATAAGATCTACCCTCACTTTCAATTGGTATCAGAGCAAGAACACGATCGTGAAGACTCCATCTAAAGAAATCATTTGTTATGTTTGCAGCAAGCCTGGACACATTGCTCCAGATTGTCCAGAGAAGAAGTACAAGGAGAAGAAACATGAGAAAGAATACAGGAAGCACCACTCCAAGTCCTCATCACACAAATACAAGAAGAAGGACAAGGGATTTGTGGCTGCTACCTGGAGTGAAACAGAAGAGGATACCTGCTCCTCTAGCTCAAGTGATTCTGAAGAAGAAGAAGAAAAGAAAGCCAAAGAGGTCTGCCTCATGGCCATTGATGCCTGCAGCTCTCTGTCAGCTGCAGAGAATTCTGAAGAAGAAGGAGACAATGAAGAAGACTCCTTTATGGAGGACCAGGTAATCGACTCATTTGACTTCTCATCTCCTGAGTTCAAACTAAAATTTAAAACTCTATGTTTAGATTTACTTTTATCTGAAAAAGAAATTAAGTCACTTAGACTAAAAATAATGGAACTAGACATGGAAGGTACTGAAATAATCAGATTAGAAAAGGAATTAGAAAGCTCAAAAGAAGAAATAACATTCCTAAAATTAGAACTAGCGAAATCTAAGAGGTTAGAAGAACAATTAAATGGCAGAAGCCTTAAATTGTCTGAAATAACCTGTATAGCAAACACTAGGGTTGGTAATGATAAACTAGGCTTAGGTGCTACACCTAGTGAACCCATCCTCCTCACAAAGGAGAGATTTAGCACTCCAGTAAAATTTGTTTCTGAATCAGGAATAAAGAATACTGAGGAAATTAAAAAATGCAAAAGAATTCAGAATAAGATTAAGAAAGAGAATAGGAAGAAAAAATTTCTAGCTTTACAAAAGTCGTCGACCAGTGATCGACGATCGTGGAATCCAGAACATCGTTCTACCATAAATGATCGACGATATGGCTTGCGATCGTCGACCATTGATCGACGATCTGGACTTCAGCTGGAAAATAAAAACCAAACTTCCAGAACTTCAAACCCTAATCACCACCCCAGGTTGTTTAATCCTTCAACTGAATGGATTATCCCACCTAGGAGATCACACCCTTTAGGATATAAATCTAAGCCTGCAAAATCTTTTATATCTAGTTTTTCTTTTGTAAAGAATACTGGACCCAAGGTAACCTGGGTCCACAATGTATAATTGTTCTTTCTGCAGGTGAAGACCTATCCAGTCATACATGACAAATGGTATCTGGATAGTGGATGCTCAAAGCACATGACAGGAAAGAAGAAGAACCTGTCAGGTTTCAAAGCCAAGCTGGGACCAAAAGTTGTATTTGGGGATTCCAGCTGTGGACAGACTGAAGGGTATGGCAGCTTCACCATAGGAGCTGTAACCTTCAAGAAAGTAGCCTATGTCTCAGGACTAAAGCACAACCTAATCTTTGTAAGTCAAATGTGTGATGCTGGGTACAAGGTATGGTTCACTGACACTGCTTGCAATATTTCTTTAAATAATACTGTGGTGTTAGTAGGTATTAGAATTGGAAATGTTTATGTTGTAGATTTTAATTCCTCCAAATCTGAAATATGCTTATTTAATGAAGTAACCAGTAATAATACCCTTTGGCATAAGAGACTTAGTCACGTAAACTTGAAAAACATTTCTAGGTTGGCTAAATACAATCTTGTACGAGGTTTACCTTCTTGCCCCTACAAGAAGGAAGGCCTTTGCAAAGCTTGTCAACTAGGAAAGCAAACAAGAAATAGCTTTAAATCAGTTAATAAAAGTGATTCTCCCAGGATTCTGTACTTGTTACATTTGGACTTATTTGGTCCTATTGCTGTGCAGAGTCTTGGAGGGAAGTCTTACACTCTAGTAATTGTAGATGACTTCTCCAGGTTCACTTGGGTATTCTTCTTGAGAACTAAGGCTGATAACTTCAAGGTTCTTACAGATTTTCTAAAGTGTATACAGAGTGAGTATTCTACTCAGATTGCCTTGATCAGAAGTGATCATGGTACTGAGTTTGAATCTCTTCTTATGCAAGAATTCTGTGAGAAGGAAGGTATCAAACATAGCTTCTCTGCTCCTAGAACTCCTCAACAAAATGGGGTAGTTGAAAGGAAAAACAGAACCCTAATTGAAGCTGCAAGTACATTGTTGGCAGATGCTAACATGCCTCTGTCCTTTTGGGCTGAAGCAGTTAGCACAGCTAACTATGTATTGAACAGAAGTCTGATACATAAACTTAAGGGTAAGACTCCCTATGAATTACTTAAGCAAGTAAAACCTAAAATAGACTATTTTAGAGTGTTTGGCTGTGTTGCTTTTGTTCATAACAATAACAAAGAATACCTTAGAAAATTTGAGGCAAAAGCATCAATGGGAGTTTTTCTAGGATACTCTCAAGTAAGCAAAGCCTATAGGGTCCTTAACAAATCCTCTCTTAAGATAGAAGAGTCTGCACATGTCTCTTTTGATGAGACAGTCATGTATTATAAGGAGAAGGACTCTTCCTCTAATAGTACAGTGCAAGTCCTAGGAGTAAGTAAGGATTTGGAAGGTTTGAGACTCTCACAGGAGAATCATCCCCAACAAACTCCTCAGGCTGCTTCTTCAGATTCTGAATCTGATGTAGAACTTTTTCAAGTTAAAGCACCTGTTCCAACAGTTGATCAAATTCCACATGAGGAATTAAATATTGAAACTGTTGAAGATCAGATCATTGTTGAACCTACTGATCTTGTCACACTTAGAGATCACCCTGTATCTCAAGTGATTGGAGACATTTCAGCAGGAGTCCAGACAAGACATCAACTCAACAAAGATGTGATGTTTGCTTGTTTCCTTTCTCAGGTTGAGCCCCTAACCATTAAAGATGCTGAGCTTGATCCCCACTGGATTATAGCAATGCAAGAGGAGCTTAACCAGTTTGAAAGATGTAAAGTTTGGACCTTGGTTCCAAGACCAAGAGGCCAACGGATCATAGGCACCAAGTGGGTGTTTAGAAACAAGCTTGATGCCCAAGGCATAGTAGTTAGAAATAAGGCTAGGCTAGTAGCTCAAGGCTATAGACAGGAGGAAGGCATAGACTATGATCAGACTTTTGCCCCTGTAGCCAGACTAGAAGCCATTAGGATTTTCCTAGCCCATGCTGCCTATAAAAGATTTAAGGTCTTCCAAATGGATGTGAAGAGTGCCTTCCTCAATGGAGATTTAAAGGAAGAAGTGTTTGTTGAACAACCACCAGGGTTTGTTTCATCAACCTTACCCACTCATGTGTTCAAACTCCAAAAGGCTCTATATGGACTTAAGCAAGCTCCTAGAGCTTGGTATGAGACCTTAGCAAATTTTCTTCTAGAACACAAGTTTGTGAGAGGTGTAGTAGATAGAACCCTGTTCATTAGACATCATAAGGACTCACAACTGTTAGTTCAAATCTATGTAGATGACATTATATTTGGCTCTACTGATCCCAAACTATGCAAGAGGTTCTCTGAACTAATGCACTCTAAGTTTGAGATGAGCAGCATGGGTGAGTTATCCTATTTCCTTGGTCTCCAAGTGAAACAGAGTGTTGATGGCATTTTCATTTCACAATCAAAATATGCCAGAGAGCTGGTTAAAAGATTTGGAATGTCTGATGCTTCATCAATGAGCACACCTATGGCCTCAAATGCAGTTATTGATTCTGATGTCAATGGCAAGTCTGTTGATCAAAAGAATTATAGAGCCATTGTTGGTTCCCTGCTGTATCTGACTGCAAGTAGGCCTGACATAATGTTTGCTACATGCCTATGTGCTAGGTTTCAGGTCAACCCAAAGGAATCTCACTTAACTCTCCTCAAGAGGATCTTGAGATACCTTAAGGGATGTCCTAACTTAGGACTGTGGTACCCAGCTGAGTCAGGATTTGAATTAATTGGATATTCAGATGCTGATTATGCTGGTTGTAGAGTTGACAGGAAAAGCACCTCAGGGACTTGTCAGTTCCTGGGAGAGAGACTCGTCTCTTGGTTTTGCAAGAAACAAGCATCTGTGTCTACTTCAACTGCTGAGGCTGAATATATAGCAGCAGCTAGTTGCTGTTCACAGATCCTGTGGATTCAAAATCAGCTGGTGGATTATGGGTACACACACTCAAACACAAAAATTCTGTGTGACAGTACCAGTGCAATATCAATTGCTCAAAATCCTGTGCACCACTCCAGAACCAAGCACATTGAGATTAGACATCATTTTCTGAGAGATAATGTGGAAAAGAACAAGATAGTAATGGAATTTATATCCACAGACCTGCAAAGAGGAGATATTTTCACTAAGCCCCTTGATGAACAAAAGCATTTGTTCTTTCTGAACCAGCTTGGCATGATTAATGGTTCAGAATAATGAAAATTTGGTTAGTTTTGTTTTCTGTCTAAAATCGTCGAACGACTGATCGACGATCTTCGACCAGGTCAGAACTATCGTCGACCAACCATCGACGACAGCTCGTTCTGTAGTAAGGCAGAAATCGTCGACCAGCTGGTCAACGATCTCTCCTTAGGTATCTATCGTCGACCAATGGTCGACGACAGATTTTCTGTGCTGGATGGAGAATCGTCGACCATCATTTATTGATCGACGATCGTGATATTTGCTTGTAGGCGGTCGATGTTTACTGTTTAGTCAAACATTGACTATCGTCGGTCTGTGTTCGACGACCGATTTTATTCCGGGATCGACGATCGCAGATTTGTTTCTAATAGTCGATTTAGGTCTGGAGATCGTCGTCCTTCCGCTCCGTCTTTTCATATTCCTTCTCCTGGCTTAGAATTCGCTCTCGAACTCTAATCCCGCGCGATTCTCTTCTCCCCTGTTTTGCTTCTCGATTCGCCATCTTCTCTCAAATTCTATGGCGATTCCTTCTGCTGTTCTGTTCGGAATGAAGTTCGACACTGGCTTCTGTGTCGACTTCGATTCTTTCAGCCGATGCGATCAACCAATCCAAGATATTCTGAAGCTATGCGAAGACCAAGGCCTCAAGAAACTTATGTCGTTCTCTCCTAAGATTCATATACCAGAAATTCGTGAATGGGTATACACCTCGTCCTCCAGCGACGAAGCGATGTCAGGAAAGATAAATGGCGAGGAGGTCACTCTGACTCCGGAAGTTTTGTCTGAGCTGTTTGGACTGCCAACAGGCTCTGAGGAATATGAGCAAAGCACAGAGGAATATGGCCGCATGCTCTCTGTGATGGGCCATGCCGAAGGGATTCCGGCTAAGCTGCTGAAGATAAACTTGTCTCCAGAATACAAGTTTCTGGCCGACCTGGTGGGCAAGGTCATCTTGGGAAAACATTCTGCTCATGACAACATCAACCGGCAACAATTTGCCCTGATGTCAGCCTTGGTGAATAAGGCACAGATTGCCTGGGGAAAAGTTCTATTTGAACTAATAAGGAGAAAGAACAATCAGAAAGAGGTAAACCTTGCAAGGGTACTGGGTGTGTTTCTATATGTGAAAGCACCCCTGCTGCTCGTTTCTGCACCGTCTGCAGTAAATGCCAGCAAGAGGTTGGACCCCTCGCTATTCAAGAAATCTCAGAGGATTATCAAGAAGTCAGCCAGGGTTGATCCTAACCCTTCTTCAGACTCAAGGGCTGATTCGGCCGCTCTCCCGCTTACTGGGGAAGGCTCAGCAATCCCTTCATCCTCCCTCCTTACTCCTGCATCTACATCTCCTGCATTACCCTCCACTCAATCTGAAGTGCCATCACAACATGCATCCTTCATTCCACCTGCATCTCCACACCAGTCACCAACACCACAACACCTGGCAGCTTCAGCCAGTGTTGACATGGTGACTGCTACAATCCTCTCGCATCTTTCTCAACATGACTCCCACACTCATGTTGATGTTCACCCATCTCCACATGACTCATTTGATCATGTGGCAGATCATCCTGCCTCCATTCCATCCACCTCTACATCATCAGCATTTCAGATATCCCCTGAAATGCTTGCACACCTTGTACAGCTCATCACTCCCTCCATCCAAAGCATGATTGAGGCTGCCAATGCCCCTCTCATTGCCTCCATCAATTCTCTCACTGACGCCATCAAATCCATCTCATCTTCTGCTGAGCCCCCTTCTGTAAAATGCATGACTCCAGTCCCCACTGAAGTCATGCAGGGGGAGATGTCTGTTGAAGTGGTCTCAGGTGATGCCCTGACCCTTCAGGATAATTCCTCTCTTCCCCTTCAAGGATCTGCAGAAGAACCTCAAGAGAGTCAAGAGAAAGAACCAGAAGGTAAACCTTAAAATTCTTCCTCCAAAGGTTATAATCAGGACTTCAATTTGATATTTGTATCTAACAAAGACATTCACTCCCTAGTGAATCTAGCTTCTGAGGAAGAAGTTCCGGAAAAAGAAAATGAGGAAGTCCCCATGGACGGTTGTGAGAATGTTGCTGCTCAACCTGATGGTATAGCTTTATTTAAGATTCTAATTAATTCTAACTCCAACCTAGAGTTAATTTCTTATCCTTTTCTTTCCATCACAGCTGTTGATGATCTCACATCAGTATTGCAAGTTGTCGCTGCTAAATCTATTGATTCTGATAAAGATTTAGAATCCTATCTTAACCTAGACTGTGAGTCCTCACTCACATCTACTCCTCCTGTTCCCTCTTTTCAAGAGAAAATGGTCCCTTATAGACCTGAGTACCTTGATGACCCCTTGGTCAAGGATACTCTTTTCTTTTCCTGCATGGCACTCCTCTTGTGCCTTGCAGAGGTGTCTATCCCTGATGTCACTGAACATCTAGAAGGAATTATAACCTCCTTCCTAGATGCAAAGTGGTATCCTGTGTAGATCTTCAGGTAATCCTATCTATTACCTGTTGTTTGTTCACCTTGGGGGGAATATTTTATTCCCACTTGGTTGTTAACCTATCTCTCTTTGCATGCAGGCACAACCATAAATGCTGAGGCTGCTGCTGAAGAAATTGAAGAAGTGCAAGATAGGGCAGACAGTGCTCCCAAGATGACTGAAATGGACTCAAGCTCAGGTACTCTAAACCTAGAACAATTTATAGCCTTTGTGGCTGAGAACATTGCCTCTGAGTACATTGAAGGGATGGCTAATTATCATCTGGATTCCCTAGCCATCTCTCTAGAGAAAGCATCTGCCCCTGCAGATATTGTCATCTTTTCTCCTCCTATCCTCACCTATCCTATATCCACTCCTTCTATTGCAGAACTGGTCCCCAAGACAGTTCCTGAGTTGTATCCAGAATCAGAGCTATGGAAAAGTGCTCCAAATGTTGATCTGGATGCCCTTCTTAGGCAAGATGCCATTGAAGAAGCTAAAGAGAAAGAAGAAAGAGAGAAGAAAGTTAAAGCTGAACTTGCTGCCAAAGATCCATCTGAACAAAACTATGATGACTATGCTGGGAAAGACTCATCTCATTCTGATGATGATGATGATGACTCTGATGATTCTGACTCCTCTAAGAAAAGAAAAAGAGCTGCTTCCAAGAAAAGAAAAGCCCCTGCTCCTTCTACTGCAAATCCTAACAAGGATGTTCCCTATTACATTCTGAAGGGAATAGATCCTAAGAGCAAGGAATTCCAACCCTGGATGAGATTGTCAAAGAATCAGACTAAAGAGAAGAAGAGGACAAAGAGATATGACTCTCCAGTTCAGAAATTCCCCCCAGAGGCCCTCCTCCACCTCCTGGTGCTGGAGCCTCTGGAAGTATCTCTTCTACTCCAATTGGTAGATCAGCCAGTTCCAACCCCTCTCAATCTTATCAGAGAAGAAGTAGACAAGGCCAGGGAAGCCAAAGTGGTTCAGGACAAGGAAATAAAAGAAATAACAATGCTCTCGTAGAACAAATAAAGGAGATGACTTATCAACAACCTACATTCTCTCCTCCTCCTTCTCCTAAGAAGTTAGTCCCAGAAAGGAAACCTTCTCCTCCCAGGAGAGGTCCCTCCTCCTCTTTAAAGAAACCTGCTGCAGCTGATTCTAAAGGAAAAAGAGTAGTCTTTTCAGAAAATTCCCACAAAAAGTTCATTGAGCTTGCACCTCCTAGATCTCTCTATGCTCAAACTGATCCTAAGAAGACTGTGCAAATTCCTCTCGATTCAAGCAAACTTGCTACAGCTCTTCAAAGGAATATGGAGATTGCAGCTCATACAGATACTGATAGACCTCCCTCTCCATCAGACAAAACTGAAGCTGAAAGGATTGCCTCTATGGCAAGATTCAAAGAGTCTATTGCTCTTAGCATGATGGAGAGAGCCAAATCTCAAGGACTGGATCCTACAGCTTACTCAACAATGTCAGAATTCAGAGAAAAGGAACTAAGCAGAATTCAAGTCAATCCAGAAGCCTTTGACACTGAAGAATACATGAGACTACATCCTGCTGCAGTTCTACCTAGTTATGCTGAAAAGAAAATCATAGGTGAACATGATCTAATGCTATCCAAGAGACAAGCAGCAAACCCTATCAGAGAAATTATTTTCAAACCAGCTGCAATACCTAAAAACTCATCTGATGCTAAGCTTGCTGATAAATCTGCTTGATACATTCCATTTCTGCTGATTTATGCTTGATATTTTTTTTTTGTGTATTGCCTGTGTTTTATCATTCTGATTAATCTTTAGATTTGTTGTTGTCTGCTTTAGCCTTTTAAACTGGATTGGATAACATAACCCAAATAGGGGGAGATTGTTGGTACCCTAGATGTGATTTGGCTTATGTGATCCCCTTGCAGCCCCTCTTGATCCATATAAAGATATATATGATCATGGTTAGACTTTGTTTAGTCTCCCTAGGGCAGTTTATAAACTGACCCAGAGCTTAGGTTAGAAGTTCTAGATGTTTTTGTAGATAAGGCTTTTCCGTTCGACCATCGTCGAACGAGGCCTCGCGATCGTCGATCAATGGTCGACGATAGCAGGGCTAGTGAATCTTTGAAGTCAAGACAATTATCGTCGACCGTTGGTCGACGATCTCAGAGCAAGCTTACTACGCTCTGAAGGATGGTCGACGATCTGTCATCTTCAGGTCGACGATCGTGTTCTTGCTTCACGATTTCTGTCTCGACAGATATTTGCCTTTGCTGGTCGACTATCTATTTGCTGGTCGACGATCTGTTTGCAGGTCGACGATCTTCGAACCCCTGTTCGACGTTTTCTGTCTGATTTTATCTATTTGTATTTATGCTATTCCTTGGTTCATTTCCAAGTGTGTTAGCTTGTGGTTAGAAAGATTCTCTGAAGTTATTTGTTGCTAAAATTATGGCTTAAATTCAAAATGAATTATTTACAAATTCTGTCAAACATAAATCACGGGATTCAGTATTCTTGATAAAGCATTTTTGTCTTATTATACAAAATATATTGCCAGGCTGTATTCTAGCCGTTGGCGGTGTATGCTATTTCCAAGAACGATAAATCTTTATGCTGAAATATTTCCCTATTCATTTATTTCCTTATTGGGACTGACAGAAAGTTAATAGGTCATTCTATTCCTATTGCTATATTCTATTTTGAGATAATCTGTTGCAGGGCTCGAGAATTCAAATCAATAGAGCCGTTTCAAAGGAAAACGTGAAGACATATTTAAAAGAGATTCTGCTCTCAGAAAAGACATAGTAACAGACACAGAGAAAGATTATTCATCCGCTCAAGCATCATCAGAGCACCTCTTCACAATCTCTAAAACAAGAAGAAGAAAAGTTTTTCCTGAAGCAAAAGCCCAGAGCAATCATCTTCCATTCTCAAGTCTCCTGAGCAATTTGCTTAGAGTTTTTCAAAGACTTCAGAAAAGGCTCAAGATCTGCTTCAAGTGCTCCAGAATCTTAAGACCTGATAAAAATCAGTCTTCAGATTTCTGAGGATTTAGTTTCAGTTTATCTGAAACTCCTTCATCCTGAAGCAAAGGCTTTCCCTGGACTTCCACTGAGCCAGGGGGAGACTTTGATTCTTTAGAGAATCCACAAATCTTCTCTAATCTGTATTTAAAACAGAGAAGATAATCTAACCCTCTCAACCCCTTTGTAAAAAGAGTTTGTTCACACCTCTTCAAAAGTGAACGTTGGTGACAGGGCACCTTATCAACAACCTGTGGTTGAGCATCCTTATCAAAAGCTCAAAGGGTCTGTTTGATCTACCTGAATCAGATCATTGGTGGCAGGGCACCTTAGCAAAAACCTGTAGTGGATTCCTACCAGGGTGGTAGAAGAGTGGATGTACCTATTTAAAGGGAACCACTATATATCCTGTGTCTCTCTAGTTCTTGCTGATTTGTTTATTCTGTGGCTGTGGTAGAACTACCTAGGATTGCTAGTTGCTGTGATAGGTTTTTAGTTAAACTGAAATTTCAGCTAACTCTTCCACTTGTGCACCTCACTGTGTTAGGCTCTTAGGGTTCAAGTATCAGATTTTCTATTCCGCAAATATACTCCAAGGGAGCTGACTAAGTGTTCATAAAATTTTGAATACTCTATTCACCCCCCCTCTAGAGTAGTTTACAACTTATCCCCTCACTTTCACAATCCACTTAGCTCTGTGGACAACGCCAACCGGTACGCTGCCACTCCCACTCGCTCGATGACCTTGAATGGTCCCAAAAATCTCGGACTTAGCTTCTTGAGTCGGCGAATTCGTGAAACGCCTTTGAACGGCTTGATCTTAAGATACACCCAGTCGCCCACAGCGAATTCCACATGCCTGTGGCGAGCATTGAAATACTTCGACTGTCGATCTTGAGCTACCTTCATGCGCTCTTGGATGGTCCGCACTAGCTCACTAGCGTCGGCTACCACTTCTTTCCCCAAAAGCTTGGTGTCTCCCGCCTCTGTCCAAGACATCGGTGTTTGACACCGCCTCCCATACAGAGCTTCGTATGGCGCCATCTTGATACTAGCTTGGTAACTATTGTTATACGCAAACTCCACCATGAAGAGGTGATCCTCCCACTTCTTGCCGAAGTTGAGAGTACACATCCTTAGCATATCTTCCAAAGTACGGTTCGTTCTCTCAGTTTGCCCATCGGTTTGAGGATGAAAGGCCGTACTGAACTTGAGCTTGGTGCCCAAGCTCTTCTGCACCAACCGCCAATCCTTAGACGTGAAATGTCCATCCCGGTAACTGACTATACTCTTCGGAATCCCGTGGAGTCGTACAATATTGCGGACGTACAACTCCACCAACTTTTCCACACCATCCTCCTTCCGGTTTGGGATGAAATGTGCCACTTTGGTCAAGCGGTCCACAATTACCCAAATGGCATCATTATCCTGCTGTGATCTAGGCAACCCATGCACAAAATCCATGGAGATGTCATCAAATTTCCATTCGGGGATTGGAAGAGGCTTCAAGAACCCGCCCGGCTTCTGACACTCGGCCTTCACCAAGGCACAAGTTTGGCACCGACTCACACACAAAGCTACGTCCCGCTTCATCCCAGGCCACCAATAGGACTTCTTCAAATCCGAGTACATCTTTGTACTGCCCGGGTGAATGGAGCACTTAGTGAAGTGGGCCTCAAACATCAACTCCTCACGGAGCTTGCCGAACTGCGGTACACAAATCTTTCCGCCCTTCCTCAGAATTACATCAACCATCTCCCAGGCGCTACCCTCGCCCTTCAGAGCTTCCTCCACGAAAGGTTGGAACTCCGCATCTACACGGGTCGCTTCCCGAATACGATCACATAAGTCACTCTGCATCTCAATCCAATTTAGTCGAGCCACGCTAGACTCGCCTCTTGCCACACATTCCAAACCAAGGGACTCCCAGTCCCGCCTTAACCGCTCATCATGAGCTTCAATCCAATTTCCCTGCCCCGAGTATTTCCTACTCAAAGCATCTGCCACCACATTGGCTTTCCCTGGCGTGTACTGAATCGCCACCTCGTAGTCCCCAAGGAACTCGACCCACCTACACTGCCGCATATTGAGGTCCTTCTGATCTAGGAGATACTTCAGACTCTTGTGGTCCGTGAAGATCTCCACCTTTGCACCATAAACGTAGTGCCTCCACAACTTCAAAGCAAAAATTACCGCCGCCAACTCCAAATCATGGACGGGGTAATTTCTCTCATGAGGCTTCAGCTGCCTCGACCCAAAAGCTATCACACTACCATGCTGCACCAAAATGCACCCTAAACCGCATCCGGATGCGTCGCTGAAAATCTGGAACCCTTCGGTCCCCTTTGGTAGACTTAGGATCGGCGCCGTCATTAGCCTCTCCTTCAGGGTTTCAAATGCCTGATTGCACTCTTGAGTCCATACAAACTTCTGATCCTTGCGAGTTAGTGAAGTGAGGGGTAGAGCTATCCGCGAAAAGTTTTCCACAAACCTTCGGTAGTACCCGGCTAGACCAAGAAAACTCCGGACTTTCGCCACGGTCCTCAAAACTGGCCACTCTCTGATGGCTTCTACTTTCGTTGGATCCACTGCCACCCCATCCCCACTAATTACATGGCCCAAAAACGCCACCTTCTCCAACCAAAACTCGCATTTCAAGAACTTCGCATAGAGCTGGTTCTCTCTCAACACTTGTAACACTATTCGCAGGTGCGACTCGTGCTCCGCTTCCGACTTGGAATACACCAAAATGTCATTGATAAAGACGACTACGAACCAGTCCAAATATTCGCGAAACACTCAGTTCATCAAGTCCATGAACACGGACGGCGCGTTCGTTAGCCCGAACGGCATCACCGAGAACTCAAAATGACCATACCTCGTACCAAACGCGGTCTTGGGTATGTCTTCGTCACGAATCCGCAACTGATAATATCCGGACTTCAGGTCCAACTTGGAGTACACCACCGATCCCACCAACTGGTCGAAGAGATCGTTTATCCGGGGAATCAGATACTTATTCTTGACAGTCAATTTGTTCAACTCTCGGTAATCTATGCACAGACGCATACTACCGTCCTTCTTCTTTACAAATAACACCGGCGCACTCCACGGTGAGGAGCTGGGCCTGATATACCCTTGCTCCAAAAGCTCCTGCAACTGAACCATGAGCTCGGCCAACTCCTTTGGTGCCATCCTAAAGGGTGGTCGAGACACCGGTCTAGCCTCGGGCACTAACTCGATGGAGAAATCAATCTCCCGCCGAGGAGGTGCTCCCAGTAGCTCCTCAGGGAAAACATCTCCAAACTCTGCCACCACGGGCACTTCTCCAAGAGACAGCCTGGAAAGGCTAACCTCCAACAACGCTACTAGAGCTACACCCCCTTGGTTAATAGCTCGCACTAGATGAAGTGCCGAAACTAGGGAACATGCCACCCCATGCAGGCCCTCAAACTTGACTTCTGCTTGCCCCACGCTCCTCAGGGTTACCACCTTGGACAAACAGTCGATACTGGCACGCTTCTCCGCTAGCCAATCCATCCCCAAAATCACATCGAACTCGGACAACGGCAAGATCGCCGCTACTAATATGAAGTCGACTCCCTCAAGACTCCAACAAATCCGCCCTTTAGTCCTGGTTGTCATAGACGACCCATTGGGCATGCGCACTTTCAACTCTGAGTCCGTTGCAAAGGACTCAACTCCAATCCTCCGGGTGAAACTTTCCGCAAGGAAGGAGTGCGACGCTCCCGTATCAAAAAGTACTCTAGCGGGGTACCCAGATACCACTACAAAGCCTACACACATGTAACAAACATAAAGGTTTGAAAGACAGGAATCTAAGGTGCAGGTTGAACTCTCGTACCTGTCACCACATCAGGTTGACGGATTGCTTCTTGTTGCCCAAGGTTGTAGGCCCTTGGCTGCACTGGTTGACACCGAGAAGCACTCGACTCCGCCATTTTCCCCTTCTCTGCTGCACTGGGTCCGGAGCGTACGGTTTGCTCCTGCCTTGGCTCTTGCTCAGCGCCCCCTTGGGTACAAAATCTTGCTATGTGGCCTGGCTTGCCACAACAGTAACACGTCTGCGGTCCCTTAGAGCGTGACCCTCCAGACGTCCAATTACTTTTCTCACCCGACTTATATGGGGAAGGCTCCTTCTTCCATCGGCTCCCTTCCGTCTTTCCATGGGACTGAGCAGGCTTCTTCTCCTCCCCCTGCTTGGGTGTGAAACCCTTGCGACGCTGGGATCGCTCCATGTCACTCTCCAAAATTCGGGCCGCCTCCACCATTTCGTTGAAACCCGCACGCTTCATCGATATGAGGGGTTGTCTTAGATTCTCCCTCAATCCATGATTGAAGAGGTTGTCCCTCTCTTTATCGTCTGCCATGGTCGTCCCTGCATAACGACCCAAGCGAGTAAATTCCTGAACATACTCATCCACTGACTTGTCTCGCTGCACCAGATGTAGAAACTGCCTCTGGAGGGCCAACCTCGTTGAGGCGGGAATGTACTTCTTCAGGAAGGCATTCCCAAACTCCTCGATGGACGGTGTGCGTCCTAGAAACTGTCGGCCATTGTGGCTCACCCACCATAACTTGGCATCTCCCTCCAACATAAAGGCTGCGAACTCTGCCTTTTTCTCATCTGGCGTCTCTGCCGCCCTCAGAAGCTCCTGAATCCTAGCCCACCAATCCTCTGCATCTGTGGGCGTGCCGATTCCCTTGAAGGTTGGAGGGTGGAAACTCAGAAAGTACTTCATTTGCCGGTCCCCATGCCCGACAACCACTCTCTCGGCCTGCGGCTCCGCCCGCCAGGCCTCCTCAACCTGCACGGTCGCTGCCGTGACCGGGGTAGCAGGAGTTGCTACCTGAGCAACGGGAGCTGCTACCTGTGCTATCGCTGCAGCTTGGGCCGCCACCATCGCTTCTGCAAGCATGCGGCAGAAGTCGGCCGGTGTGACCCCCATCCCTAGCGGACCTTGCGCAGTCGCACTACTTGCCGAGAGCTCTTCTCTTGGCCTCGAGGTCCCAGCCTCGTTGCTTGCACTCTAAACACAAGCAAGAAAACGCAAATCAGTCTCTAATTGCAAGACTCGAACACAAGGACACTCATGGTCCCGCTTTACTCCTATGTGGATAACTTCTTATACGCGACTCGACTTATACTTTCGACCGCAAAACTTCTCATTGGAACGCGAACCTGCCTCTGATACCAAATTGTAACACCTCCCCTGTAAAGACCATATAATATGGGTCCGGCCGGGGCCCCACAACATACGGACGCCACAGCTTTAGTATTAAAAGATGATATGAAAACTACCCAATCTCAAAACTCCAGACAAACACAGCGGAAACCGAATACTAACATACAAAAGTTATCCACTAACGGTAGAGTATCAAATGGCCTTAAGGCCTTACACAAAAATAGTCCAAAAATATGAATGTGCCAAGCACTCCTAGGCTACCTCGGCATGCAAGCCGAACATAAACATAACAAGGGTAGCAAACACGAAGGGAAAATCCAAGCACAGCAACACTTCATGAGGCTTAGGGCTTTTCGCCCGGCGCGCTAACTCCTGCATGCGATCCTTGCCCTGTAAGGATTTGAAGTAACATGGGTCAGCAAAGGCTGACCTCTACTGTGTAACAAACACATCTCCTCCCGGCCGTCCCTAACGGACCCCGGGGTACCACTCCACCTGCAAGTTAGCACTTCGTATACCAAAAGAGTATATATAATAAAGCGGTAAAACAGGCTTGGATGTCTCATACAACATACATGTTCTCTATGTTTTGTACAAAGTGAAAGGGCCTACTATGCAGTATGAAGCCCGGGTTTCACCCAAGGCACCCTAGTTCGTATGCATCTAGCACAACATCAAACACTGAGTACTTCCGTTTCCCCATTGGCTTAAAGTCGCAAACACAAGGGAACCACCATGTCCCTAACGGCACACACGCCGTCACACGGAACCTTGCATAGGCCCCACCCGCACAAGGGTCATATGCCCCGGGGCTTGCCCGCACATTCTGACTTCGCACGTCAGGGTTCCGTCTCACACCGACCGATTCTAAGAAGTCTTGCTGGACCCCACCCGCTCATGGCCACACTGCCTTGGCTTGCCCTCCGCTCGACATTCTCGTCAGTCCACACAAGGGGCTAGTCTCGCCGGGACACTTCCCCCACATGACTTGCGCGTCACGGGATAGCCAGCCGACCACGGAGACATAGCCGCGCCTTTGCACAGCACAAACAAAGGTTTCCCCCCCCCCCCCCAATCACCATTCGCACCGTGTCTTTTCCGTGCTCTAAGGAAATCATCTACCGCACAACACGGAGCTAACCTTGTCCGGTTCCGACCACGAGTACTCACTCAAATATAAGAGGGAAAACGCATACACACAATGGCGTAATGCCGCAACGGATTTCTACCGAAACCTCACATCTCGCTATGCAACATCACCGGGTCGGACTAACGGTCGCGACCCCGGCTTCACCCACAATGCCTAATCCGCTAACGGAGCGGATCTCTAATGCAAAGCATGTTGGGATGAACATACTCAACCCGGAGGTTCCTCTTGAACCTAGGCTACACGAATCCCTCTCATTTGAGAGATTCGGTGCTCAAATACGAAAGGAAGGGGATGCTATTCATGCATCCTAAATCCTAAAAACCGAGAGGAGAAGTATCGTTACCTTCCGTCCCCTCTTCCTAGCCATGGAGAAGATTTTCTCGGTTGAAAACCACTGCAACGCTCCCACCTTCGCGGATCTGAACTCCGCTCGCGAAACGGACCTCCGAAGCTTCGCCGGTGGCCGGATCTTGGCCTCCTTCCTCCTCCTTGCTCTCCCTTCTCTCTAGAATCAAGAGAGATAAAGCCAAATGGAAAATGAGGGTTTGAAACCCTATTCCCGGCCTTAAACCACCCAGGGAGGCTCCCCACCGTTGGATCTTCCAAAGAAAAGAACGAACGGCCACGATCGGAACCCAAAATACAAAATCTGGGGCCGAACACGGGTTGCAACACGGCCGTGTGCCTGGCCATGTCACCCATTCACCGTCTCGATCGAGTCGAAAAACCAGCACACGGCCCTTGACACGGCCTCCGACACGCCCGTGTCACCTGCGACACGCCCGTGTCGGGACCCGTGTCACGCCCCCTGTGTGCAATCGACCAACATTTCGCAGTCAGAGAGGTACACGGCCTTGTGACACGGCATTAGACACGCCCGTGTCAAATTTGACACGCCCGTGTTTGTGCCCGTGTCACAGCCCGTGTATCACACTTGCAGAATCCCTGGTGTGATACGGCCTGGGACACGCCCGTGTCCTAGGCCGTGTTCTTCAACTCGACTAGCGTCGACCGCCAAAGCGTCGACTGCACCAGCTGAGTCCGAACACGCATGTGTCATGCCCGTGACACGCCCGTGACACGCCCGTGACACGCCCGTGACACGCCCGTGACACCTGCTCCAAAACCAAACTGGGCTTAAAACATCACCCGTCCCTCTTTTGAGTTTCGGGGTGTTACATGTGGACTCAACGTTATCATCGCTTTTTGACTTAGACTCAGAATTCCTACATGATGAGGCTTCACTCAACGCCGCATTGATTGAATTCCACTCACTCAATGCTTTCTTACTTAGACAACAAATTAAGTGATGGTGTTGTGTAACACCCCTATCCGTCACACAGCATATAACAATAGGTCCAGCCGGGGCCCGACGCCATATACCACGGACAGACCATCAAGTTACTAGATGAAACCATTCAACCTATATACACGTCCTACACAGAGCATCTAGCGGAATCAATTTATTAAGTTGCACAAGTAAGAACCCATCCACAAGCACGAATGTCCACTCACAAAACCCAGTAGGAATGAACTACCAAGTACACAAAAGTACTAGCCTTATGGCCTTATAATAGTTCACCAAATTTAAATAGTGTCTTACAAACTTCGGCTCGCATGCCGGCCACACATGATTTAAACAAGTAAACAAACAAGGCCTTCGAGGGCCGGCTCAGCAACTTGGGCTTTGGCCCGCTATTTGCCACTCGGCTCAGCAGCACCTGCAAGCACAATTCACCATAACGGTGGCAAACATGAATAACGGTCAGCTAAAGCTGACCAAATTATAACGATTCCGCCCCCAAACTAGGGGCGGCAAAGCTCCTTCCCTGCAATGCATTAGTACAAACAAACAGGATTGCGAAAGTATAATTTAAGCACACTTTGCCACAGGCGTAGGCACGCACGACCGCACACCCCGTGCTCTCAGGGAACTTACACGGTGAACTCGGTCCACCACCGCCCCCAGGACGACAATCTCGTGAGCATTAAAGTCTTTGCGGCTTAAGCTAAAGACCCTCCCTCTATGCCATCGGTATGCCTCTAAAACCGAACCACATAGAGCAGGTACGGTTTCACTCAACTCACAGCTCACACCGCCACGACAATAAAAGTCATCGGTGCGAGTTAAGTTTCCCCATAACCCGTAAACGAACAAACAAAAGTACATAAACCGGTTATATACAAAGATGGCTCCCGGGCCACCAATGATGACAGAATCACGCTTCTGCCCAGATTTTCGGGTGCGCCTTGGGGTTAATCTCCAAGGATCCCTGCTGCAATCTACCACGTAGAAACCCAAAAATAACAAAAGGCACGGAGTCTTTTCCGGCTAACAATGCATAGTAAAACATCACCGATCCAGACCAACTTGTCGGGATAGGCTTCACACACCATGCCTATGTCCGTTTCTCGATATCGGACTCTACGTGCAAACAAGAGGGACATTACATATCTACCCCAAGGAACACCGCATACTCGCCACACACTCGCGGGAGTGGGTTTTCCCTATGCAAAAGAAGAAGAACTTTACATGCTCAAGTAGAGAATCATTGCCCTAGCATTCCTCTTCGGCGCCATGGAAATCTACACGGATGGAAAGCACCGCGATGATATCGCCTCCGTAGATCTGGACTCGGTTTGCGATTTGGCGCTCCGAATCTCCTCCGGCGAATGGATCTTCCCTCCTTCTTCCTCCTTGCTCTCCATTCTCTCTAGAACTTAGAAAGAGAGTGACCAATGACATGTGAGGGTTTAAACCCCCAATCCCGGCCTTAACCCTAGGCTGGAGAGGCCTGAACCGTTAGATCCCAAAATAAGGAAACGAACGGCCATGATTCGCCCTGAAAATAAACTTCCTGGGACGAACACGGCTTGCGACACGCCCGTGTCCAAGGCCATGTAACTCATTCTCTGTAATTCGGGAAAAATTCCGAAAAGAACACGGGCTCTCGACACGCCCGTGTCAAGCTTGACACGCCTGTGTCATCAAGTACACGCCCGTGTAGATGGGCGTGTTCCTCCATCAACACAGGTCCAACACCAACCCGAGGAGAACACGGGTATTCGACACGCCCGTGTAGAATTTGACACGCCCGTGTCGGACCCGAACATGCCTAGGCTCAGGCCGTGTAGGACACGACCTAGGACACGCTCGTGTAGGACACGACCTAGGACACACCCGTGTCTCAGGCCATGTTCGTTGTTCGACGATCGTCGACTGCAATTTCGTCGAACACACGTCCATCGTCGAACCCGAGCACGACACGCCCCTGGGACATGCCCGTGTCCCAGGCCGTATCACCTCTACCAAGTCCCAGACTTGGCTCAAAACGCCACCCATCCTTCTTTTGAGTTTCGGGGCGTTACACGTTGAGTGTCTTCAACACACTCAACGCTGCGTTGAGTGAAGTCAGCTCACTCAATGCTTTTATACTTAGGCTAAAAACTAAACTTCAGGATAGGACCACACTCAACGCCTAAACCTGCTCGACGAAAATAGCTTAAGCCTAATGCTCAGTTCGACGAATTAGCATTCTCAGTTCGACGAATTAGACCTTCACAGTTCGACGAATTAGCGTTCGACGAATTGCGTTCGACAAAATAGCGTTCTCAGTTCGACGAATTGAACCTTCTCAGTTCGATGAAATAGACCTTCACAGTTCGACGAATTAGCGTTCGACGAATTGCGTTTGACGAATTACTGGCTCCGTTCAATGAATTGCTTAACCAGATCAATTCCATAATACACTAAGTTTTCTCAACTATCTTCTACAGCTCGTCTAGGTTAAACCTGGCCAGAAAAACCTCCACTGCCCAACAGATCGTGATGGCCATACTCTACCCTAATCCAAATTTTTGTGCAGGAAAGGATCTAGCAAGAGGAAAGTAAGAAACAAGCAAGGGGAAAGCCACCACTTGCACCAAAAATCTACAGAAAGAAAATTTGACAAGGAGGAAATCCCTACTCTTATTCCAGATTCTGTACAGGAAGGAAAATCAAGACAATAAGAATCAAAGAACAAGCAAGGGGGAAACCACCACTTGACTCAAACCTTGCCGGACTTTGGCAACACCATCACTACTTTTTTATAGATCTAGGCGCAAAAACTCCTAAGCAGAAAACCGTAGAAACGTAGATCTATGTGAGAGCTATCCGGATCTACTCTCCGACGATGATTTCGAGCACCAACACTCCAGAAATCAGTGGTCGAAAGCTCTCCAAAGATCGCCTCTTTCTCTCTTATGCAAACAGGTCGGCGGTTTCAAGAAGAATACGATGAATAGGGTTTCCGTCTTATCGCAAGGATATTTATACTTAGAAACAAAAGTATTATAATAATAGTTTATTATTAAATAATGATCCAAACGACCCAAAATTCACGCCAACACGGATTTCTACGAAAATCACACTGTAGCTAAATACCGGTGCTATGAACCCAACGATGTAGTTGAAATTAAGATTCGACGAACCAAACTCAGGAAAACATCTCCCGAAGCCAAAACACAAGCATTCACAAAGAGGCTCCACCGAGTCACCAAAACAGACCCGACTTGGTAGGGAATCTTTCAAACAGGCTAAACCCAGCCACACATAAAAAACCTATGAGCTAAAACCACTCTCTAACAACGACATATGCTGGAAACGCGTGCATGTAATGCCCTGGCGTCATAAACACGCCAGATAACAAATTAAATCAAATATCGAAAAATCGGGGGCGTTACAGCCACTCCCCCTAAAAGTGAGTTTCGTCCCGAAACTTTACGCACAAAACCTTTATTACAAAAGAAAAAGGAATAATCAAGGGTTATTGAAAATATTACATACCAATCAACTAGGATAACATATGAGGATGAGCCTGCCCCATAGCTGCTCTAACTCCTAAGTGGCGCTTTCCACGTCTTAGTTTCACCACAAAACTTTAACCATTGGTATGGTTTTCCTCCGCAACCCTCAATATTGAGTATCCATAATGCGGACATGCATCTCAACATAAGAAAGTTTAGGCTCCAACTGGGCACAACATAAAGAATCTGTCGGTCGCTGAGCACATATTTCCGCAACTGGCTCACGTGAAACACGTCATGCACATCAGGAAAATTTGTAGGCAAAACCAGCCTATAAGCTGATACTCCAATACTATCAATAACCCTAAAAGGTCCCACATACCTCAGGTCCAACTTATGATTCTTTCTAAATCTTTTAACGCTAGACATTGGGGAAACCTTCAGAAAAACCAGGTCCCTAACAGCAAACTCCAAATCAGTCCTTCGATGGTTAGAGTTCTTATAATGCTCCTGAGCTATACAGAGCTTTTCTATGATATGCTTCAAAGAAATATCCATTTCTTCTAACACTTCAGGACCCAGCAACGGCCTCTCACCAACCTCAGCCCAAAATAAGGGAGTTCTGCAATGTATCCCATACAAGGCCTCGAACGGGGCCATATGCAAGCTCTCTTGATAGCTATTATTATAAGCAAACTCCATCAATCTGAGTCGCTCATCCCACGCTCCTCTATGGTCCAAAATATAATGTAAGATTATGTCCTCCATGATCTGATTTACTCTCTCTGTTTGACCATTAGTCTCTCGATGATAAGCGATGGGATACCTCAAATCAGTACCTAACCCTTCTTGTAAGCTTTTCCAAAAGCGAGACGTAAACCTGGAGTCTCGATCTGATGCAATGCTAACTGGTACTCCATGCAATCTGATGACTTCATCTAAATATAATTTGGTTATCTTCTTCATGGAGTAGCCAATCTTAAACGACACGAAGTGAGCACACTTCGTTAGTCGATCTACTATTACCCAAATAGAATCGTGACCTCGGGGATATCTCAGTAAACCTGTAATGAAGTCCATGGAAATACACTCTCATTTCTAGCTTGGAATATCCAAAGCCGTCAACTTGCCACCAGGACTTTTATGATCGACCTTAACACGCTTGCATGTAAAACATTCAAACAAGAACCTGGCTATATCACCCTTCATTCCAAACCACCAGAAGATCTGCTTTAGGTCTTGATACATCTTTATATAACCTTGGTGGTAAACAACACTAGAACCGTGCGCCTCATTGCACAACTTAAATCGAATGTCTGCAAAAGCAGGGATACAAAATCTACCGCGGTACTTCAAAGTACCCGCATCATCAATGGAAAAGTTTGGTAACTCCCCTTTCTCAGTTCTAATATAAAGGTGCAGCAAATCCGAATCATCCTTCTGATGTAGCCTCGTAAGTGTAATTCAAGAAGGCTATGCTATAACTAAACTGCTCGACGAGTCACAACTTCGAACAAAAATATCCATCAATAGAAATTCTTCTACCAGCGAATCCACTGAGTGGTTACAAATTTTTGTCGTCTTCCTACTCAGTGCGTCAACTACCACATTGGCTTTGACCGGATGGTATTAAACCTCAACATCATAATCAGCAACATACTCTAACCATCTCCGCTGGCGCAGATTCAACTCCCTTTGAGTGAAAACGTATTTTAAACTTTTGTGATCCGTGTAAATCTTGGATAATGCGCCTTACAACAAGTGCCTCCACAGCTTCAAGGCATAAATCACAGCTGCAAACTCTATATCATGCGTAGGGTAATTCCTTTCATGAATCTTTAACTGTCTCGACCCATACGCAATTACCTTTCCTTCTTGCATCAGCACACAACCAAGTCCAACGTACGACGTGTCTACATATATGACATATTCTATTCCTTCCGTAGGTAAGGTCAACACCGGAGCAGTGCACAATCTCCTCTTTAATTCCTAAAAAGCTTCCTCGCACTTATCGCTCCAATCAAAAGTTGCGTTCTTCTGCGTCAGTTTAGTCAGTGCCGCAGGCAACGTAAAGAAACCCTCTATGAACCTTCTATAATAGCCATCCAACCCTAGGAAGCTCCTTATTTTCTTGGGTGTGGTGGGCCTATTACAATCCATAACATCAGTTATCTTCTCATGGTCAACTGAAATTTCATCTTTATTTACCACATGACCCAAGAAAGAAACCTGAGACAACCAAAACTCACACTTGCTTAGCTTAGAAAACAGCTTATGGTCCCTTAAAGCAGACAAAACTAAACACAAGTGTTGGGCATGCTCATCAGCACTGCAGGAATAAACTAGAACATCATCTATAAATACCACCGCAAAACGGTCCAGAAATCCTTGAACACTCTGTTCATCATATCCATAAAGGCAGAGGGTGCATTCGTCAATCCAAAAGACATCACCAAGAATTCAAAATGTCTGTGCCGGAAACGGAAGGCAGTCCGTAGAATATCTGATTCACAGATCCTCAACTGATGGTAGCTTGAACAAAGGTCAACCTTCAAAAAAACAGAACTACCTCGTAACTGATCAAATAAATCATCAATTCTCGGCAAGGGATACCTGTTCTTAATGGTTACCTTATTCAGTTCTCTATAGTCAATGCACAGCCTCATCGAACCATCCTTTTTCTTCACAAACAACATGGTAGCATCCCAAGGTGAAGAACTCAGCCTAATAAATCTACTTTTCAATAAATCATCCAGCTGGGTACCCAAGTCCTCCAGCTCACGAGGGGCCATTCGATATGATGCCTTAGCAATAGGACGAGTACCCAGCTCCAAATTTATCACAAACTCTACTTCTCTCTCAGGTAAAAGACCAGAAAGATTATCAGGAAATACATCAGAAAACTCACGTACCACGGGGATCTCCTCCAAATGCGGCAAAACAACCTTGGTTTCCAAAACTGAAACCAAACAAGCAAAATAGTCGGAATCTAAAAGCTTTCGAGCACATATTACAAAAATAATCGGAGAACTCTGGCGCGGATAACCATAAAACTCCTAGGTTGACCGTTGTCCATCTTGAAGTCAAAGCGCTTAACCTTGCACTGGATAACAACATCATACTTGGATAACTAGTCAATGCTTAAGATCACATCAAAATCTTCCAAGTCTATTACCTTCAAATCAGCAACCGCTAGAAAATCACCTGACAGAATCGGACAACTCTAAATACCCTAGTACGATACCACCGAATCACCAGAGGGAAACTTGACTTAAAACTCATCGCTGACTTGATCGAGACTCAAACGATGACACTCGATAAAGGCCCTAGCCACAAACGAGTGGGTGACACCAGAATCAAAGAGAATACGTGCCCAACGACTCTTTACTTTAAATTTCCCTATAAAAATAATTGCATACGCGACTAAGAGGATGAACATTGAACCTATAGCTATGAATTAAAATCTAAAACTAGATTATGATCTAACCTGAAATAATCTAAGTAGACATCTGGGATTCCTCAAGAGACACCACGTTCAGCTTCCCCTTTCCCTTGTCCAAATATTGTGGTGGTGGCAAAGCCTGAAGTGGAACTGGTTGCAACAGGGGCTGAGCCTGCAGGCACTTTGACTTGAAATGTCCTTTCTGTCCGCACAGAAAGCATCCCTTTTCCTTACCCCAACAGTGGGCAGCATCGTGCCCCCTTCGTTTGCATGAAGTACATACCAAATCTCCCTTAGGAGCACTCTGAATCGCATGAACTTGCTCCTGCTTCAAAGCTCCTATTCTTTTGAAACATTTCTCAAACGGATGGCCCAGCCGGCCACAGAAGCTGCATATTTCTTTGCTCCTCATCCTCGAAGCAGCACCAGATTCCTGGGAACTCTTACTCTCATCAGTCTTCCTCTTATCCTTTCTCATTTGTTCTCCTCGGTTCTTGGCATTATCGATCGCCTCAACCTTAAGAGCTGATTCGACTGCCTCATCAAAACTCTCCGATCTATAAGCACTTGCCAAATACTGGATGTCACTCTTCAGACCACCCAGAAAGCGTTTAACTCTACTTGCTTCAAAAACAACTAAATCTGGGGTTAATCGGCTCAGCTTGCTAAACTCCACCTCATACTCACTCATTGTGAGCTGCATCTGCTTTAAGTGTAGGAATTTATTCAATAAATGGTCTCGCTCGACCGATGACAGAAACTTCTTCAGTAAAAGCTCCTTGAAGGCTTCTCATGAGCATCCATCCTTCAAGTCTTCCTTTTCTCTCATCCACCAACTCTTTGCAAGTCCCTTGAGCTGGTATGCAGAGACCATCACTCTTTGGTTCGCTGAAACTACGGAGTAAGAGAACATCTCCTCGATGGCTATAATCCAGTCATCCAACGCCATGAAGTCTGCCCTATCATCACATGCAGGGGGTCCTAATCACTGGAAATGCGTGATGAAGTTCATCTCTGGTGGCAATATAGATGGGGGCACCAGAGGAGTAGGAGGAATTGGAACACCTTGACCCACACCCGGGTCCTAAAATCTAAGCGGCTGTCCTGTAATGACAATCAACAAGGCTTGGATCTGCGACTACATCTCCAACATTTTCCTAGACAAAGCTTCATTGCTTTATCGCAGTCCTTCTAACACAGCCTCATTCTGAGCACTAGACGACTCGCCCTCTGACTGGGGAGTCGACCTCGTCGTAGGACGTCTCGACATTCTAATAATCACAAAAAACATCTAGTCAAAACCTAACTTAACCGCTAGAACCAAACAAGCTAGTACAAAAAAACATACATAAGTACTTGCTCAAGCTGCTAACTTGCTTTGGGAATTTCATTCATGATGTCATGCCTAGACTTAGGATGATATACCGTCATCCTACTGACTCATGTGCCTAAACCATGAATACATGAATTTTTAATTCTCTTTGACTCAAAACCATGTGTGTACGTATGTCATCATGTAAATCTTTAGCTTGACACGTATGCTGATGCGATGTTATGTCATTCATGTTGTGTTATGCAATCTAAAAAGGCCTTAATGCATATTATGAGCGGCGTACACATGAAATGTTATGCATATCTTACGATATAACATTGCATGCAATGAAAAAGAAAATGTGCTAATGGGCACCCATGTGATGATGGTTATGCATCCCATACTACAAAACTGTCAAATGTTGTCACCTATGATGGATCCATATACAAACACATATTATGCATCCCATACTACATAATATGCCTTGTATACTTCTTATCATGTTATTAGTGTAGTGTTCATGTTTCATCCAAGACGTACTGATGACACATCGGTTTGTGTATGAAATGTAACTAGACGGCTAACACTAAACAAGAGATGGTTGCTCGACCAATTGTCAAACAGCCCATCCCTCTGATACCAACTATCATAACCCGCATTTTCTCAACATTTAAGTTATATCAGAGCAAGATAAAATACACGCCATGATGCCATGTCGTGCATGGGATAACTGCAGGCGCTCAGGTAAGACCCCAAACTCTACAGTTAATATGAAATCCATAAGTTATTAAGTAAAAACCAATTTTAAGGTTAGATGGTCGTATCCTTCGGCATAGTGGATTAGCTAGTCCACGAGTAAAAGTATAGTTATATGCTGCGGAAATACTTTGATTATATTGGATTAACATCCTACATGAGCATAAACATCCCCGAAGGAAAACTCGTGGTATGCAATACTCTAGGTTTATTATAAGTATAGAAATAGTCTTTACATTAGTTAAAAAATAGCATTTTTTTGTTTCAGAAAGATGACATTTATGAAATACTAGTAGTAATGCTTTTATAAGTTAAAATACCTAACATGCACCCTAGCATAAATATTCCCAGAGAGAAAGTAAACACAACTAGAAAACTGGCCAACTAGGCAGCTTAGCAAAGTAATTAGCATAAACCCCCAGCGGGCATAACCAACTTGATACGAATCCACTGGAGAGCATGTATGTCTTTACTAACATGAAAACAACAAAACACAACCTTCATACTGTGAGGAAAACCTCTACAAAATAGTAGTCCACTAGCAAACCTCCAAACCTAGCCGCTCACCCGGCTACTGCCCTGACCCTGAGGCATTCAAAAAAAAAAATACCTCAGCAAGAAAATACAATTGGCAATAGAATTCAATCAATAAACAACAAAATGTCAAAAGGGTTACCTACCCATGACTAGATGATTATAAGGAATCATCCACATTTAAGCCCAGGGAAAAAAGGAAGAAGGAACTCACAAAGGTAAAACATCCCAAGTTGCACCAATTGCTATAAGGATCAAAGCTTAAGTAACATAAGCATAAATACATGCATAAATGAAAAGAAATTGGTCAATCCATCATTAGAGAGCAAAAACACCGGCAAAGTCTGTCACAAGCAGTGGGAGGGACCTACCCAACACACCATAGTGGAAGGGAACTACCCAACACACCACAGTGGAAGGGACCTACCCAACACACCAATAATAAAGCTTCACTGGGCCCAAGAAAAGGTGGTCTCATGTCTCGACACACCCAAAATGGGGGAAAAACCGGTACCTGCAGTGGAAGGGACCTACCCAACATACCAGTAGTCGCAACACATGATGGAAGGGACCTTCCCAACACACCAGCAACCACCAACCCACATAGGGTAAAGATGCACAAAACCGAGAACCAAAGGCCCTAACATCCATGCACCGGTAAAACTTCAACGAACCACTTGTTTATTCTGCTAAAATGACGAAGAAAACCCCAAATTCACCCTGAGGCCCATTCCTAAGGAGTCAGACAAGAATCATTGAGAAAAATTCTAAGTCCATGGAAAAGCGTCTAGTATACTCGACGTTGCGTCAAGTGCAGTCAACGCACTCGACGCCATCCAGCTAAACTCAGCAAAAAACAAAACCACTCAACGCTGCGTTGAGTCCACTTAATTCTATTGACATTTTTTGACTTAGACTCAGAATTCCTACATGGCGAGGCTTCACACAACGCCGCGTTGAGTGAGTACCACTCACTCAATGCTTTCTTACTTAGAAAACAAATTAAGCGATGACATCGAGTGTCTTCAACACACTCAATGCCGCGTTAAGTGAAGTCAGCTCACTCAACGCTTTTACACTTAGGCTAAAAACTGAACTTCAGGATAGGACCACACTCAACGCCTAAACCTGCTCGACGAAAATAACTTAAGTCTAAGGCTCAGTTCGACGAATTAGCGTTCTCAGTTCGACAAATTAGACCTTCACAGTTCGATGAATTAGCGTTCGACGAATTGCGTTCGAATAATTAGCATTTTCAGTTCGACAAATTAAACCTTCTCACTTCGACGAAATAGACCTTCACAGTTCGACAAATTAGCGGTCGACGAATTACTGGATCCGTTCGACGAATTGCTTAACCAGATCAATTCCATAATCAACTAAGTTTTCTCAACTATTTTCTACAGGTCGTCTAGGTTAAACTTGGCCAGAAAAACCTCCACTGCCCAACAGATCATGATGGCCATACTCTACCCTAATCTAAATTTCTGTGCAAGAAAGGATCCAGCAAGAGGAAAATAAGGAGCAAGCAAGGGGGAAAGTCACCACTTGCACCAAAAATCTATAGAAAGAAAATTTGACAAGGAGGAAATCCCTACTCTTATTCCAATTTCTATACAGGAAGGAAAATCAAGACAATAAGAATCAAAGAATAAGCAAGGGGAAAACCATCACTTGCCTCAAACCTTGCCGGACTTTGGCAACACCAACACTCCTTTTTTACAGATCTGGCCGCAAAAACTCCTAAGCAAAAAACCGTAGAAACGTAGATCTATGTGAGTGCTATCTAGATCTACTCTCCGACGATGATTTCGAGCACCAACACTCTAGAAATCTGTGGACGAAAGCTCTCCAAAGATCGCCTCTTTCTCTCTTACGCAAACAAGCCGACGGTTTCAAGAAGAATACGATGAATAGGGTTTCCGTCTTATCGCAAGGCTATTTATACTTAGAAACCTAAGTATTATAATAATAGTATATTATTAAATAATGGTCCAAACGACCCAAAATTCACGCTAACACGGATTTCTATGAAAATCACACAGTAGCTAAATACCAACGCTACGAACCCAATGAAACAGTCGAAATTAAGATTCGTTGAACCAAACTTTGGCAAACACCTCCCGAAGCCAAAACACAAGCATTCCCAAAGAGGCTCCACCGTGTCACCAAAACATACTCGGTTTGCTAGGGAATCTTGCAAACAGGCTAAACCTAGCCACACACAGAAAAACCTAAGAGCTAAAACCACGCTCTGATAACGACATATGTCGGAAATGCGTCAACGTAACGCCCTGACATCATAAACACGCCAGATAATTCATTAAAATAAATATCGAAAAAATGGGGGCGTTACAGGTGTGATGAGTCTATTTTATATATCATTTTTATACTCATTTAGGCATGTTTTCATGGCTAATCACTTCACTTATGATGCATTATCGTTCATGTTGTGGTTTAACTCGACGTCCTGGTCGAACCGAAATACCTGGACTGCTTTAGCTCTCAAAACGGTCGAGCGCACATATAGTCAATGAGATGGATCAATCATACACACGAGGTTTTAACGTGAAAAAATCCCCCAACTGGGTAAAAAACCACGTGACCGGGACTGTGCCTGTCAAAGTCCACTATTTGCTTGCAGTTACAATCAGTTTGCTGAATCGAGGGTGACAGACTGCTCCTCGTTATAATTTGGAGGTGAGAGAACACTTTGCACCCGGCAGACGACAGACCGTCTCGCTCAGAGTCCTGCACAAATTTCACTTGGCGGTGATGAGCGTCTTCAGGGCGTCGCAATGGCGCTGGACGCAGGAGTGAAGAGTTCAGAATGGTTCTAATTAGGACTTCCAGGAACTTACGAAATGGGCTTCGTTGGATGGCTCAGAGGTGCCTTGAATACGGCTCAGAGGTGGCTTGGATGTGGCTTGAACATGGCTTGGATACAGCTTGAATGTGGCTTGAATGAAGCTTAGATGTGACATGAATGTGGCTTAGACGATGCACTTAGGAGGAATCAGGTAGAGCTATGGCAAGAGGAAGAAGAAGACCCGAAGAAAAAAGGTGAGAAATGAAAAGGCTTGGGGCTCCTTTTATAGCCTTCAGGAGGTGGTTATGGTGATTACGCGGCTATCCACACCCTATAACCACCCAAATTAATATTTTTCTCATAGTTTAAGGGGGCGCATTATGATCATTTATTTTGTTACATGTAGACCAATTAATTTAATAATGAAATTACCCCACTAACCTGCCGGTTATTGGGTGGTTATATGCGAATATGACGACGATGAATGATCCGAGAAGATCGTACGATGGGAACGGGCTCCCTCGGGCGGCTGATAAACTCACCGGTGAGGAGGGAGACCGCCATCGATGACCGGGAGAGTGGGAGGCGGCCAAGATGGCGGTGGAAAGGGGGGAGCGGTCAGGGCAACTGGCTCGGTCGCCTCTATGGCCTTACGTAAGCGGCCAAAGAGGGGACACCAGCACGACTGCCTCCTTGGTCGCATAATGGCGGCCGTAGAGGGGAGGCCGGCCTAGTCGCCTTCTAGCCGCGTGACGGCGGTCGAACAGGGGTGGCCGGCTTAGCCGCCCCTTTGGCTGAGCGCCGACGGCCAAAGAGGGGCGGCTGGCATGGCCTCTCCTTTGGTCGCCTGCCGGCGGCCGAAGGGGGAGGCCAGCTTGGCCGCCCTTTTGGCCGCACGCCGACAGTCGAAGACGGGCGGCCGGCATGGACGCCCCTTCAGCCGCGCGCCGCCGGCCGAAGAGGGGAGGCCGGCCTGGCGCCCCCTCAGCTGCACCCCATTGGTCAAAAGAGGGGGCCGATGAAGACAAGAGGAGGGCTGCCGGCGCCCGGAGATGACGCCGTCCGCTCGATGCCGACAAGCTTAGGTGGTTTTGCCATCATTCATAGAGAGATCAGCGTGCGACGGGATCATGTGTGGCGATCGTGTGCGCGGTCAAACCCAGGATCCCATTATTTTAGTGGAGAACATGGGGGAAGCGGCTATGCGCAGCCCGACTCCTTCATAAGGGGGGGGGGTTCATCCCTAAAAATTGCCCCTCGAAATTCTCAGTGTCAGAAACCGGTCCGGTTGAAGAACGAGGATTTCTTCTCTTGGGAGCTCTAAGCGAGTGCAACGACGATGGCGAATGGTGAGGGGCTGGAGATGGAAGATGGCAATGTCACATAAGTTTGGGTAAGTCGTTAGAGCGAGGTCACGATAGGCGTGCTCGTCAGGGTGAGCGACCGGAAGCGGCCTACACCGTGGGTGTGCGCGCGTGGGAATGTCAGTGCGAGTATTTGTTCGCGCGAATAGCTAGGGACGCACGGGCACCTACGGTGTAGGCCGCCTCCGGCCGCTCTCCTCGACGAGCATGCCCGCCGTGACCTCGCTCTAACACCTTACCCGAACTTGCGTGACGTTACCATCTTCCTTCTCCGGCCTCTCACCATTCACAATCGTCGTTGAACTCACCTAGAGCTCCTAAGAGAAGAAATCCTCATTCTTCACCCGCACCGATTTCTGACACCGAGAATTTCGGGTGGAAATTGATAGGTATGAACCCCCTTTTATGAAGGATTCGGGCTCCACATAGCCGCTTCCCCCATGATCTCCACTAAAATAGTGAGATCATGGGTTTGACCGCGCACGTGATCGCCACACCCGATCCCCTCGCATGCAGATCCCACTACGCATTGTGCTGAAACCACCTAAGCTCGCTAATGTCGAACTGTTGACGTCATCTCTAGGCGTTAACTACCCTCCTCTTGCTGCCACCGACCCCCTTTTGACAGCCGGGGTGCAGCCGAAGGGGCGGCCAACTCGGCCTCCCCTCTTCGGCCGCAAGCGCACGGCCAAATGGGTGGCCATACTGGCCTCCCCTCTTCGGCCGCCAGCGCGTGGCAGAAGTGGTGGCCAAGCCAGCCGCCCCGCTTCGCCCGCCGATGCGCGGCTGAAGGGGCGTCCAAGCCGGCCGCCCCGCTTCGGCCGCCGACGCGCCGCCGAAGGGGAGGCCATGTCAGCCGCCCCTCTTTGGCCGCCAGCGCGCGACTGAAGGGGAGGCCAAGCTGGCAACCCCTCTTTGGCTGCCGACATACGACTGAAGGGGCGGCTAGGCCGGCCTCCCCTATTTGGTTGCCAACGCAAGGCCGAAGGGGCCGCCAAATTGTTGTGATCTAACTTGATATCCCGGTCGGACCGGAATACCTAGACCACCTTAGCTCTCGGAACGGTCGAGCGTGCACACAGTCAATGAGATGGATCAACCGTACACACAAAGTTTTAATGTGGAAAACCCCCCAACTGGGTAAAAAACCACATGTCCGGGACTGTGCCGGCCAAAGTATATTATTTGCTTGTTTTTACAATCAGTTTGCTGAATCGAGGGCGACAGACTGCTTCCCGTTATAATTTGGAGGTGAGAGGACACTTTGCACCTAGCGGACGACAGACCGTCTCACTTGGAGTCTTTCACAAATTTCATTTGGTGGTGATGGGTGTCTTTGGGGCATTGCGATGGCGCTAGACACAGGAATGGAGCTTTCAGAATGGTGATGGTAGGGACTTCTTGGAAGTTACGAAATGGGCTTCGTTGGATGGATCAGAGGTGTCTTGAATGTGGCTCGAAGATGGCTTGGATGTGGCTTGAACATGTCTTGGATGCGGCTTGAATATGGCTTAGATGAGGCTTGGAAGTGTCTTGAATAAGGCTTGGACATGACTTGAATGTGGCTTGGATGTTGCACGTAGGAGGAATTAGACAGAGTTCTGGAATGAGGAAGAAGAAGACCCGGAGAGAAGGTGAAAAATAAGGAGGCTTGAGGCTCTTTTTATAGCCTCTAGGAGGTGGTTATGGTGGTTACGCGGCTATCAGTACAGCATAACCACCCAAATTAATATTTTACCCATAGTTTAAGGTTGCACAATATGATAATTTATTTTGCTACCTGTAGACCAATTAATTTAATAATAAAATTCCCCCATTAACCTGTCAGTTAGTGGGGGGTTACATGCGAATCGGACAACGATGAACGATCCGAGAAGATCAAACGGCAGGGACGGGCTCCCTCGGGCGGCTGACGAACTTGCCGGTGAGGAGGAAGATCGCCGCTGACGGGCGGGAGAGCGGGCCGCGACCAAGCTGGAGGAGGAAAGGGGGAGCGGTTGGCTTGGCCGTCTTCTTGGCTTCACGCATGCGGCCAAAAGGGGGGATGCATGGCCGCCTCCTTGGCCACATGTTGGCGGTTGAAGAGGGGCGGCTGGTCTAGCCTCCCCTTCGGCCGCACGCTGACGGCCGAAGGGGTCGGCTGGCTTGGCCGCCCCTTCGGCCGCATGCCGACGGCCGAAGTGGAGCGGCCGACTTGGCCGCTGTCACAACCCGCATTTTCTCCGAATTTAGGAAACATCAGAGTATGAGAAAATACGTGACATGATGCCACGTCAAGCAGGGGATAACTGCTGACGCTCAGGCAAACCAACTACAATCCCTATGCAAGAAAATCATGTGCTTAATGAATAGAAAATCAGTTATGTTTTAGAGACCGTATCCCTCGGCTCAGTGGATCACCTAGTCCACAAAAGAAAACTATATTTATACGCTGCGGAAAGAAAAATACTTTAATTAGGTTTTACACCCTAAAGAGCGCATAAGGGTCCCAAGAGAACCACTCATGCTATGCAAGACCCTACATTTAATTTATATAATATATAAGAAAACGGTCTTTATACGTTGTTTGGAAAATAGTGATTAAGTTTTATAGAAACATATCAATCATGAGCTTTATTTATAACAATAATTATGGTTTGAAAATAACTAGCCACCTAGCATAAATCCTTCTCAGAGCAAGTAGACTATCTCCAGAAAATGGTAGCAGCATAAGTAAATATATCCAGTACAAGGGCAACCGCTACCAGTGGGCGCCAACAACCTGACACGAACCCACTGACACATATGTATGTCTGTAAGAAAGTATTGAAAAACTACCTCACCAACACTTCAAACGGAACTCCAAAGTCCAAGAGACCACCAACACCACCACTGCAAACTAGCCACCCAACTGGCTACGGCTCAGAATCTGGGGTATTCCAAAAGAAAACAGAATACCTCAGCAAGCAACAAGGTAAAAACAACTGCATGTAAGAGTCAACCAAAAGGAAGAAGTAACTGAAAAACATGCAGTAGAAAGAGTCACAACTGTCCAAAACAGGACAACAAGAAAAGCACAACGAGCAAAGAAAACAGCAACAACCCAACTCAGGAACAACATCCTGCCGGGCCTACTAGGCTACCAAGAGCCAAAAGTGCTGCAAGCTACCAAGGAAGGAACTTCTAACACCCTAAACTGTGGAGAGTGGTAGTAGCAAAAACAAACAACGAGGAACCAGATCGGAGGCAAACTTAGTCCTCCATTCACCAAGTCCAAGTCAACAAGCTCGAGGGTCTACACGTGAAAGCACAAGGGACCTTCCACCCACACATGCCCAGCCCGTAACTGGAGCACGAAAAACAAGAGTGGCCTTGGCTAAGTCACACAACTCCCCCCCCCTGAAGAGCTATAAAGCACCACTACTAACCACGACCCACGATTCGGCCTTTAAGAAGGTAAAGAAAACGGCCGACAAGGAAATACCATAAATATAACAAGAAAACCACTCGGGAACGAAAAACAAGGTAAAGGAAGAGTGTTGAAAAGAATCAACACGACAAGGCGCTGAGTGAGACCCACTCAGTGCCTACCTAAATATTGGCGTTGAGTGAGCTAGCCTCACTTAAAGCCAAAACCAAACTCTAACCACAATCCCACTAAGGTAATACGGAGCTCGACGATCGTCAGTCAGAGGTCGACGATCGTCGATCGGCTGAAGGCCAAAAGAAGCCCGACGATCATCATCCTGGAGGTCAACGATCGTCGAAGGCTAAAAGGCGAGCGAAGCTCGACGATCTTCCTCCAGGAAATCGTCGAGCGCTGATCGGCTATCAGACAAGAGCTGAGCTCGACGCTCATCGAGCGTCGGACGGAGCTCGACGTTTTCCCTCTGGAAAAAAAAACGTCGAACGGAGATCGACGATAGTCGAACGACAAAAGGCAGAATGAGGCAGGGAATTTCCAGTACTCGAGTAGTTGCCTACTACTCGTGTATTCAAATTCCAGCACTCGAGTAGTTACCAACTACACGAGTACCTCATCCCTCTACTCGAGTAGTCGCCTACTACTCGAGTATACAAAAAAAATATCCAGCACTCGAGTAGTTACCAACTACTCGAGTACCCCAACCCGCTACTTGAGTAGTTGCTTACTACTCGAGTATGCTAAAACCACTACTCGCGTAACTACAAACCTGCACTCGAGTAGATGCCTACTACTCGAGTAAACCAAACCACTTACTCGAGTATCTCGAGTCCACTACTCGAGTAACCCAAAACCCCTACTCGAGTAGTTACCTACTACTCTAGTAAATCAAATCCCCTACTCGAGTAGTTACCTACTACTCGAGTAAACCAAAACCCCTACTCGAGTAGTTACCTACTACTCGGGTACTCCAAGGCTAATACTCGAGTTAATGCCTTCTACTCGAGTATCTCAAAGCCACCACTCGATTATCTTAACCCACTACTCGAGTAATACACTTAGCAAATTCGGGAAAAGAAATCACCCCCCTCTCCTAACACTTCCTCTCGGCTGCACCCAAACCAGAGCAAAGATCTGAGCAAAGATAAACGGCATCACGCCGGCAAGGTTGGGTTCCAACCGCACAAGTAGGGGGGTTCAAATAGGAAGAACTAAATCCTATAGTTAGCAGAAAAAGAGAACAACAAGGCCTCTACCCTAGGGCTAACAGGGATTTCAAATACAGCAAGAATAATTCAAAAAAAAGAAACTTGGCAAGGGCAAGAATACCACTTGCCTCAACTTTCGGCGAAGCACGGATGGCTCTCCTCCTCTTCACACGGAACGAACAGCCGCAGCACCTAGAATTAATCTCACGGCCATTAATGGTGGAAAACTCCAAAACTGAAAACCCAAATCTCATCAAACTCCATGAAAATCAAATATCTTACCGTCGAAACGAAGATCTCGGAGAGAGCAAGCCAACACCATTTTCGGAATCGAATTCCGTTCACGAACAAGCCCGGAATCGCTGACCGAAGGAGGTACAGGACGGGCAGTTTTCTCCTCTGTTCTTCCGAGAACAAGCCGTCGGTTTCTCTCTCAGGAAAAGAAGAAGAAGTGGGTCGTCACTTCTTAAACAGAGCTTTTATACTAAAGCTAACCCGCCGGTTCAGCCTAAAAACCGAACCCTAAAAACGCCTAATCGCTTAAAAACGCCTAATCGCTTAATTACAATAAGCGAATACCAAAAAAAGGTAAGCCAATACACGGCCGCCACCTAGCAAGGAAAATAAATGCTTAATAAATTCTCCTGCAAGAATTTAATATTCAGCCAAATCAATTTAATTAATTGATCACAAATACTATTAACACACCAAACGACACGAAAACCGAATCACCTCGGAATTCGACGAAATTCGCACCCGAGTTATACCCAAATAAAGCCAAACTCAAACATCCCCCCGAGAGGCCACACCGGGTCACCCAAAACGACTCGGCTTGCTAGGGGGATCTTGCCAACAGGCTACCAAACAGGGCACTCAGTTCTAAGGAGCTAAACCATACTCCACACATGGCACAAGCCACGGAAACGCGTCATCGTAACGCCAACGAGAATACAAATAAACACAGGAAAATCGGGGGCGTTACAGTCACTCCCCCTAAAAGAAAGTTTCGTCCCGAAACTTTACGCACAACACTCCTACTAAAGAAGGAGAAACAACTAATAGGAGTTACAAGAAGGAAAACATACCGATTAAATCAACGAAACAGGTGAGGGTAAGCCCTCCTCATAGCCGACTCTAACTCCCAAGTCGCGCTTTCCAAATCCTGATTCTTCCATAGAACCTTAACCATCGGTATGGACTTCTTTCGCAGCACACGCTCCTGAGTATCCAAAATACGAACCGACATCTCAACAAAAGAGAGGTTGGGCTCCAACTGGGGCACAACATCCAAGAGCTGCCCACTGCCGCGCACACACTTCCGCAATTGGCTAACATGAAAAACATTATGCACACCTGGGAAGTTCGCTGGCAAATCCAATCTATAAGCTGACACACCAATCCGTTCCAAGATCTCAAACGGGCCCACATACCTTGGGTCTAACTTCCGATTCTTACCAAATCTCTTAACACCTACCATCGGGGAAACTTTGAGGAATACAAGGTCCCCGACGGAAAACTCCAAAGCAGATCTACGCCGATTGGCGGTCTTTTCATATCTCTCCTGGGCTATACGAAGCTTCTCCCGAATAAGCTTCACTGCGACTTCCATTTCCTCAAGCGCATCGGGACCCAACAAAGGCCTCTCACCAGCCTCAGCCCAAAACAACGGAGTCCTACAGTGCCTCCCATACAAGGCTTCGAACGGAGCCATCTGCAAACTTTCCTGATAACTGTTGTTGTAGGCAAATTCCATGAGTCGCAATCGCTCATCCCACGCTCCACCGTGGTCTAAAATATAGCACCGGATCATATCCTCAACAATTTGGTTCACCCTCTCCGTCTTCCCATTGGTCTGCGGGTGGTAGGCAGTAGAATACCTCAGATCCGTACCCAAACCCTCTTGCATACTCTGCCAAAAACGAGAAGTAAACCGGGAGTCTCGATCGGAAATGATGCTAACCGGCACACCGTGGAGTCGGATGACTTCATTCATGTATAACTCCGCTATCTTCTTCATCGGGTAATCAATCTTATAAGGCACGAAGTGAGCACACTTCGTCAATCTATCCACTATAACCCAAACAGAATCAAATCCCCTCGGGGATTTCGGTAATCCCGTAATGAAATCCATAGATATACTTTCCCACTTCCAAGTCGGGATCTCTAGCGGAGTCAACTTACCACCAGGCCTTCCATTATCGGCCTTCACACGTTTGCAAGTGTGACACTCAGCAACAAATCGGGCTATATCTCCTTTCATGCCATACCACCAGGCAATTTGCCTTAAGTCACGGTACATCTTCGTAGATCCTGGATGGTAGGAAATGCTGGAACCATGAGCCTCACTGCAAATCATCCTCCTAATATCCCCGACAGCGGGAACGCAAAACCTGCCGCGGTACTTCAAAGTACCCGCATCATCGATAGTAAAGTCGGGCAACTCTCCCTCCTCAGTCCTGGTGAAGAGGTGCATAAGATCAGGATCATCCTTCTGGTGCAGCCTAGTCAAAG
The DNA here is from genome assembly GCA_039513925.1 of Platanthera zijinensis. Classification (NCBI taxonomy): domain Eukaryota; kingdom Viridiplantae; phylum Streptophyta; class Magnoliopsida; order Asparagales; family Orchidaceae; genus Platanthera; species Platanthera zijinensis. Next base: position 70,492,641 of record CM077090.1, on the reverse strand, counting down.
AAATCCAGGACGGCTCCGCCACTGACAAGGCACTCTGCAAACTACAGCATCCCACTGAAATATCCATAAGGAGGAACTCCTCTACTAAACGATCGGCGGTGAGGTTAAAGATCTTTCCCGTCTTTCGGCTCAGGGCGTCGGCCACCACGTTGGCCTTGCCCGGATGATACTGGATTTCTACATCATAATCAGCCACATACTACAGCCACCGCCGCTGACGCAGATTCAACTCCTTCTGCGTGAACACGTACTTTAGGCTCTTATGGTCAGTGAAGATCTTGCATTGAGCCCCATAAAGTAGGTGCCTCCACAACTTCAAAGCATAAATAACCGCTGCAAACTCGAGGTCGTGCGTGGGATAATTCTTCTCATGATTTCAGTTGCCTTAACCCATAGGCAATTACTTTTCCATCTTGCATTAATACGCATCCCAGACCTACAAGCGAAGCATCCACATAAACATCATAATCTACTCCCTCGGTAGGCAGGGTCAGAACGGGAGCAGTGCACAATCTTTCCTTTAGCTCCAAAAAAGCCTCCTCGTACTTTTCGCTCCAAACAAAAGCCATATTCTTCTGAGTCAACTTGGTCAAAGGTGCGGCTAGGGAAGAGAAACCCTCCACAAATCTTCTGTAATAGCCAGCCAACCCTAAGAAACTCCTGATCTCCTTAGGAGTAATCGGCCTATTCCAATCCATCACTGCTGCAATCTTTTCTGGATCGACCGAGATCCCATCCTTATTCACCATGTGGCCTAGAAAAGAAACCTGAGGCAACCAAAATTCGCACTTGCTCAATTTGGCGAATAACTTGTGATTCCTCAACTCTGATAGGACCAAACGCAAAAGCTGCTCATGCTCCTCGGCACTGCGAGAATAAACTAACACATCATCAATGAAGACCACAACGAACTTGTCGAGGAAATCCTTGAACACTCGGTTCATCATATCCATGAAGGCTGATGGTGCGTTGGTCAGACCAAACGACATTACCAGAAACTCAAAGTGTCCATGCCTCGACCTAAACGCAGTCCGTGGAATGTCCGCCTCACGGATCCTGAGTTGATGATAACCAGAACGAAGATCGATCTTGGAGAACACCGTGCTACCATGCAACTGGTCAAATAAATCATCGATCCTCGGCAGAGGGTACCTGTTCTTGATAGTGACCTTGTTCAACTCTCTATAGTCGATGCAGATCCGCATCGACCCATCTTTCTTGTTTACAAACAAAACAGGAGCACCCCAAGGCGACGAACTCTGCCTAATAAACCCCTTAGCTAACAGCTCATCCAACTGAACTCGCAACTCCTCTAACTCACGAGGGGCCATCCGGTACGGCGCCTTAGTAATAGGACGCGTACCCGGCTCTAAATCGATCACAAACTCAACATCCCGATCAGGAGGAAGACCAGGAAGATCATCAGGAAAAACATCGGCGAAACCACGAACAATAGGAATCTCTTCCAAGCGTGGCACGCTAACAGCGGCTCCAACCTCCGAGACTAAACAGACACAACAATCAGAAAGAAACAAACTCTGAGCACATACCGCAGAGATGACAGGAAAGTCCTGACACAGATCAGCATACACGCTGCCGGGCTGACCATCATCCCTGATGAAGTCCAAGCGCTTTCCTTTGCACTGAATGACCGCATCATACCGAGAGAGCCAGTCCATGCCCAAAATGACATCGAAGTCCTCCAGATCAATCATTTTCAGGTCCGCCTTCACAAGAAAGTCCCCCAACAAAACCGAGCAATCCAAAATGCCCAAATCTGACAACACAGATTCACCAGAAGGAAACTTGACACGGAAGGAATCCCGAACACGATCTAGAGTCAACCGATGACGCTCTACAAAGGCTCTAGCTACGAACGAGTGGGTAGCGCCGGAGTCAAACAGAACACGCGCCCAGCGGTTCTTCACCTTAAACTTCCCTATAGGAACACATAAACTAAGGAACTACCACAGCAATACCGCAACATACAAGCAAATAAAACTACCAGGCTAGAAAAACAACAAACCGCTAACCTGAAATAACCTGGGTCGAAGTCTGAGCCTCCTCAGAAGAAATCACGTTCAGCTTCCCTTTTCCCTTGTCCACACGCGGAGGTGGAGCTAAAGCCTGCAACGGAACTGCAGGAAGAGCTTTCTGAACCTGAGGACACCTCGACTTGATATGACCCTTCTGCCCACACTGAAAGCAGACTCTATCCTTGGTCCAACACTGGGCCGCATCATGCCCGGACCGCTTGCAAACTGAACAGGAGACATCTCTCCAAGGAGCACCCTGGATCGCATGAACCTGCTCCTTCTTCTGAGCTGCTGACCTCTTAAAACATTTCTCGACAGGATGGCCTGACCGGCCACAGAAACTGCACACTACTCGGCTCCTCTTTCCCAGAACAGCATCGGGTACCAGAGGCTTCTTCCCCTCCACAGACTTTCTCTTGTCCTTTCTCATCTGCTGGCCTCTGCTCTTTGCCGTTTCAATAGCCTCAACCTTAAGAGCAGCCTCTACGACTCCAGCATAAGTCACTGACCCATAAGCACTGGTCAACTGTTGCACTTCGCTCCTCAAACCACCAAGAAATCTCTTAACTCGATCAGCCTCAACGCTGACCAACGCAGTGGCAAAACGGCTCAACTTACTAAATTCTATTTCATACTCACCCACCGTGAGTTGCCTTTGCTTCAGATAGAGAAAGTCATTCATGAGGCGGTCACGCTCGACCAAAGGCAAGAACTTCCTCAACAACATCTCCTTAAACATTTCCCAAGAGCATCCAGCTACTAAGCTCTCCTTCTCTCTCAGCCACCAACTCTTAGCCAATCCTTTAAGCTGATAGGTGGCTAGCATCACCCTCTGGTCACCTGCAATCCCTGAATAAGAAAACATCTCCTCCATGGAGATCAGCCAATCATCAATAACCATGAAATCTGCCTTCCCGTCATAAGTGGGAGGGCTCAGCCTCTGAAACTGCGAGATGAAGGCCATCTCCGCTGGCACCACTACCGGAGGTCTCACGAGTGCAGGGGAGGAGGAACAGCTAACCCCCCAGCCGGAACATGCGCACCCTGAGCCTGCCCTACCACAACTGCCACCAAAGACTTAATTTGGGCTCGCACCTCCTCCAACTGTCTGCCCATAGCTTCGCTACTCTGACGCAGACTCTCGATCACCGCACCACTCTGAGCTCCGGACGACTCACCTTCAGACAGGGGAGTCGAACGCGTCGCAGGTCGCCTAGCCATCCTAAAACCATAACCACCCCAAATCAGATCCCCAATCAATGACTAGAATCCAAACACAAGTACAGACCATACATATATAGATATAGGCTTAAAGCTGCTAAACTTGCTCTGAGAGTTTATCTTTTTAACAAAAATTTGATGACATGCCCTAACCTAGGATAGTTAACCATCACCTTGCTAACTCTCGTGCCTAGATCGGGAATGCATGACTTATTTTGTTTTGAAAACTTATGTGTGTACATATGTCATCCTGCAAATCTTTAGCTTGGCACATTGTGCTGATGCAATGATATGCTATGCATGTTTGTGCTATGCATTCTAAAAAGGCCCTAATGCATGTTATGAGCGGCGTACGCATGAAAATGTTATGCATCCCATACTACATAACATTCCCATGCAATGAAAAAGAAACGTGCTAGTCACAGTCATGTGGTGAGGTTATGCATCCCATACTACATAACCCTCACATGTAGCCCCTATGGTGGATCCATATACGAACACATATTATGCATCCCATACTACATAATATGCCTCGTATACTTCATGTTATGCCATGAGTGTAGTGTTCGTGCTTTTGCCAAGACGTGCTGATGACATATCGATGTGTGAATGACATGATGCTGAACTACTAAAGCAAACCAAGGAAGGTTGCTCAACTAACTTGTCAAGCAACCTCCCTCTGATACCAACTGTCACAACCCGAATTTTCTCCGAATTTAGGAAACATCAGAGTATGAGAAAATACGCGGCATGATGCCACGTCAAGCAAGGGATAACTGCTGACGCTCAGGCAAACCAACTATAATCCCTATGCAAGAAAATCATGTGCTTAATGAATAGAAAATCAGTTATGTTTTAGAGACCGTATCCCTCGGCTCAGTGGATCACCTAGTCCTACAAAAGAAAACTATATTTATACGCTGCGGAAAGAAAAAATATTTTAATTAGGTTTTACACCCTAAAGAGCGCATAAGGGTCCCAAGAGAACCACTCATGTTATGCAAGACCCTACATTTAATTTATATAATATATAAGAAAACGGTCTTTATACGTTGTTTGGAAAATAGTGATTAAGTTTTATAGAAACATGCCAATCATGAGCTTTATTTATAACAATAATTATGGTTTGAAAATAACTAGCCACCTAGCATAAATCCTTCTCAGAGCAAGTAGACTATCTCCAGAAAATGGTAGCAGCATAAGTAAATATATCCAGTACAAGGGCAACAGCTACCAGTGGGCGCCAACAACCTGACACGAACCCACTGACACATATGTATGTCTGTAAGAAAGTACTGAAAAACTACCTCACCAACACTGCAAACGGAACTCCAAAGTCCAAGAGACCACCAACACCACCACTGCAAACTAGCCACCCAACTGGCTACGGCTCAGAACCTGGGGTATTCCAAAAGAAAACAGAATACCTCAGCAAGCAACAAGGTAAAAACAACTGCATGTAAGAGTCAACCAAAAGGAAGAAGTAACTGAAAAACATGCAGTAGAAAGAGTTACAACTGTCCAAAACAGGACAATAAGAAAAGCACAACGAGCAAAGAAAACAGCAACAACCCAACTCAGGAACAACATCCTGCCGGGCCTACTAGGCTACCAAGAGCCAAAAGTGCTGCAAGCTTCCAAGGAAGGAACTTCTAACACCCTAAACTGTGGAGAGTGGTAGTAGCAAAAACAAACAACGAGGAACCGGATCGGAGGCAAACTCAGTCCTCCATTCACCAAGTCCAAGTCAACAAGCTCGAGGGTCTACACGTGAAAGCACAAGGGACCTTCCACCCACACATGCCCAGCCCGTACCTGGAGCACGAAAAACAAGAGTGGCCTTGGCTAAGTCACACAACTCCACCCCCCTAAAGAGCTATAAACCACCACTACTAACCACGACCCATGATTCGGCCTTTAAGAAGGTAAAGAAAACAGCCGACAAGGAAATACCAGAAATATAACAAGAAAACCACTCGGGAACGAAAAACAAGGTAAAGGAAGAGTGTTAAAAAGAATTAACACGACAAGGCGCTGAGTGAGACCCACTCAGTGCCTACCTAAACCTTGGCGTTGAGTGAGCTAGCCTTACTTAAAGCCAAAACGAAACTCTAACCACAATCCCACTAAGGTAATATGGAGCTCGACGATCGTCAGTCAGAGGTCGACGATCTTCGATCGGCTGAAGGCCAAAAGAAGCCCGACGATCATCATCCTGGAGGTCGACGATCGTCGAAGGCTAAAAGGCGAGTGAATCTCGACGATCTTCCTCCAGGAAATCGTCGAGCGCTGATCGGCTATCAGACAAGAGCTGAGCTCGACGCTCATCGAGCGTCGGACGGAGCTCGATGTTTTCCCTCTGGAAAAAAAAACGTCGAACGGAGATCGACGATAGTCGAACGACAAAAGGAAGAATGAGGTAGGGAATTTCCAGTACTCGAGTAGTTGTCTACTACTCGTGTATTCAAATTCCAGCACTCGAGTAGTTACCAACTACTCGAGTACCTCATCCCTCTACTCGAGTAGTCGCCTACTACTCGAGTATACAAAAAAAATATCCAGCACTCGAGTAGTTACCAACTACTCGAGTACCCCAACCCGCTACTCGAGTAGTTGCTTACTACTCGAGTATGCTAAAACCACTACTCGCGTAACTACAAACCTGCACTCGAGTAGATGCCTACTACTCGAGTAAACCAAACCACTTACTCGAGTATCTCGAGTCCACTACTCGAGTAACCCAAAACCCATACTCGAGTAGTTACCTACTACTCGAGTAAATCAAATCCCCTACTCGAGTAGTTACCTACTACTCGAGTAAACCAAAACCCCTACTCGAGTAGTTACCTACTACTCGGGTACTCCAAGGCTAATACTCGAGTTAATGCCTTCTACTCGAGTATCTCAAAGCCACCACTCGAGTATCTTAACCCACTACTCGAGTAATACACTTAGCAAATTCGGGAAAAGAAATCACTCCCCTCTCCTAACACTTCCTCTCGGCTGCACCCAAACCAGAGCAAAGATAAACGGCATCACGCCGGCAAGTTTGGGTTCCAACCGCATAAGTAGGGGGGTTCAAATAGGAAGAACTAAATCCTATAGTTAGCAGAAAAAGAGAACAACAAGGCCTCTACCCTAGGGCTAACAGGGATTTCAAATACAGCAAGAATAATTCAAAAAAAAGAAACTTGGCAAGGGCAAGAATACCACTTGCCTCAACTTTCGGCGAAGCACGGACGGCTCTCCTCCTCTTCACACGGAACGAACAGCCGCAGCACCTAGAATTAATATCACGGCCATTAATGGCGGAAAACTCCAAAACCGAAAACCCAAATCTCAACAAACTCCATGAAAATTAAATATCTTACCGTCGAAACGAAGATCTCGGAGAGATCAAGCCAACGCCGTTTTCGGAATCGAATTCCGTTCACGAACAAGCCCGGAATCGCTGACCGAAGGAGGTACAGGACGGGCGGTTTTCTCCTCTGTTCTTCCGAGAACAAGCCGTCGGTTTCTCTCTCAGGAAAAGAAGAAGAAGTGGGTCGTCACTTCTTAAACAGAGCTTTTATACTAAAGCTAACCCGCCGGTTCAGCCTAAAAACCGAACCCTAAAAACGCCTAATCGCTTAAAAAAGCCTAATCGCTTAATTACAATAAGCGAATACCAAAAAAAGGGTAAGCCAATACACGGCCGCCACCTAGCAAGGAAAATAAATGCTTAATAAATTCTCCCGCAAGAATTTAATATTCAGCCAAATCAATTTAATTAATTGATCACAAATACTATTAACACACCAAACGACACGAAAACCGAATCACCTCGGAATTCGACGAAATTCGCACCGTAGCTAAATACCCATGCTACGAACACAACGGCGAAGTCGAAATTAACTTTCGACGAACAGAACCCGAGTTATACCCAAATAAATCCAAACTCAAACATCCCCCCGAGAGGCCACACCGGGTCACCCAAAATGACTCGGCTTGCTAGGGGGATCTTGCCAACAGGCTACCAAACAGGGCACTCAGTTTTAAGGAGCTAAACCATACTCCACACATGGCACAAGCCACGGAAATGCATCATCGTAACGCCAACGAGAATACAAATAAACGCAGGAAAATCGGGGGCGTTACAGCCGCCCCTTCGGTCGCGTTCCCTCGGCAGAAGTGGAGGCCGGCTTGGCCGCCCCTTTGGCCGCGTAACGGCGACCGAAGTGGGGCGGCCGGCTTGGCTGCCCCTTCGACCGCACACCCTCTGCCGAAGAGGGGAGGCCGACTTGGCCACCCCTTCGGCCGCGTGCTGGCTGCCGAAGAGGGGCGACCGGTCGGACACCCCCTTGGTCGAACCCCGATGGTCAAATGAGGGTAGGGGTGGGGGTGGGGGGTGGTGGCGGCAAGAGTAGAGCGACCAGCGCCCGGGGATGATGTCGGCTGCTCGATGCCGGCGAGCTTAGGTGGTTTCACCATCATGCGTAGTGGGATCAACATGCGAGGGGATCGGGGGTGACGATCGTGTGCGCGGTCAAACCCATGATCCCACTATTTTGGTGGAGATCATGGGGGAAGCGGCTATATGCAGCCCGACTCCTTCATAAAAGGGGGTTCATCCTTATCAATTGCCCCCGAAATTCTCGGTGTCAGAAACTGGTACGGGTGAAGAATTAGGATTTCTTTTCTTAGGAGCTCTATGCGAGTGCAATGACGATGGCGAATGGTGAGAGGACAGAGAAGGAAGATGGCGGCATCACATAAGTTCGAGTAAGACATTAGAGCGAGGTTACGACAGGCGTGCTCATCGGGGCAAGCAGATGGAGGCGGCCCACGCGCGGGCACCTATCCGCCCACGAGTGCATGGGCGCGCGGTCAGCTGGCCGCGCAGTCACCCGCGCGCGCGAACAGATGCTCATGTGCCTGGGTACACACGCACGTCCTTGGGCGCGCACAGGATCACGCGAGCACAAGGGTGCGCACGATCTTGAGTGCGCATACCTGGTTGCGTAGACCCTTGCACGCACCAGACCGCGTGGACCCGTGTGTGCACCAGGGTGCGCGTGACATGGTCGCGCGGCCTAGGGTGCGCGATCACCTGGTCGCGTGGACCGGTGTGTGGTCCAGGGTGCACGCGTCCTAGTCGCGCAACCTGCGGTTCGCGACTAGGTCGCGTGGCCTCGGTCGCGTGTGCACCTGGTCACGCAACTAGGTCGCGAGCTCACCTGGTCGCGTGGACTCGTGCGCGTACTAGGTTGCGCGCGACTTAGTCTCGCGGCCTAGGGTGTGCGCACACCTGGCCACACGGGTACTTGCGCTGGCTGTGGGTTGTGCTTGCATTCTTTGCTGCGTGTGATGTTGGTTCATTCGAGTGCTTATATATGTGCGTTTGTGCTCGTGTCAATATTTTTGCTACGTGGGGCTAGGTCTTAGCCACTTGACACCTACCTTTTCATTTCCTTTTGTTTCAGGCTTCGAAGCACACTGCGAGACTAATGCGTTTGCGTTCGTCTCTTACTGATGATAATGTCGCGATTTGGAGGAAAAATATAGTTTACCTGCCGATCGTGAGGTGAGGATACCACATATTGAGGAGAGAGTCCAAAATCCTCCTCATAGTTGGTTGACGATCTGCAAGACTACTTTGAGATCGGGTTTTTGATTCCCACCATGTGAGGAAGTGATTGATATTTTTAAGTTTTGAGGTGTGCCAATTTCTCAATTTACTCCACTGGGAGTAGTATGACTTATGGGATTGGTTGTGTTCTTTTGTGAACATGGAAGGAAACTCTCTTTAGACTATTTCTGGGATTGGTGTGACATCCGATATGATGGCGGAGAACATGTTTAAATTCATAGCAATAAGAGCTGGCTTGATTTCGAGACTCGGACGGACTGTCATCATAGAAATACTCTATTTGGCTATGTCAAGAACTCTTAGGGTTTGCTTGAGTTATGGAATGCACTGCCTGATTTTTGTCGCCGTAAAAAGGGGAAGGAGCGGGTATTTTCCCCAATGCTGGAATTTTAAGAGCCCCACGAGTTGGCAAACCTCCTGTTCAACATTTCCTCATTTGTGGAAGAGAAACGCTTATTGTGGTGCGGTATTTCTTCAGAACCTGGGCAGACTCTCGAGGCATCTTCAGGCTGTAGTCGAAAGAGGAAGGCTACTACAGCCCTTGTGGTGACGTTGGTACGGTGCCTTACCCGGTTTCTCAAGGTAAGACTGCTCCTTCTGATGGTCAAGGTGTGTTGGGTATTGCATCCACAATAACCCAGATTTGTTGAAGTCACCCTTGAACAAAGATGAATTAAGTTGTATTTGATATCTTGTTTAAGTTGTGTGTTTGCAGATCATCATTAATAAGTGTAGACCAATGTCAGTCTACAGTGGGTCATGAACACAAGACCATACAGTGTAATCCCTCACTGTGTGATCCAAGGTATTGACTCATGTGTAGCCTCTCAATTGGAATACACTTCATTTTCAAGCACTTGGATCAAGGAATGAGGATAGGATTCTTGAAGAGAAGAAAACTGTAAAAGTCCAGAATTTCTCTAAGTCCACCTCTCGACAAGTTCCCATAGTTCTCGAGAAGTAGACTTAACAGTTCTCGAGAATTCCAGAATTTCTCTAAGTCCACCTCTCGAGAAGTCCTTTCAGTTCTCGAGAAGTAGACTTAACAGTTCTCTAGAAGTTCCTCTAGTTCTCGAGAAGCCGAGACTAGTTCTCGAGAAACTCTCTTTTATATATAGTTCACGAGAAGTCAGTCAAGGTTCTCGAGAAGTCCTTTCAGTTCTCTAGAAGTTCCTTTAGTTCTCGAGAAGCTCATTCCTTAGTTCTCGATAAGTCCCAGCTTGTAGTTCTCGAGAAGTTCAGAAAGCTTAAAGAAATTTTTCTAAGTCCTATTTCTTTAGAATTCCAGAGTAGTTCTCGAGAAGTCCAGAGTAGTTCTCGAGAAGTCAGCTTATGGTTCTCGAGAAGTCCAGTTTGCTCTCGAGAAGTTTCTCTCATAAACAAACTTCGTTCCAGACAGTACAGCTCTCGAGAAATCCTTCTCTTTCTTGAGAACTCTCTCCTACTTCTCGAGACCAGCAATTTTTTTTTTTGAAATTTGCTTAAGTCCAGATCGACCAGATTTTCAAATGACTTGACGTGATTGGTCCACGTGTCGTTATTAATGTCTTTTCTAGCCGTTAAGGGTAATCCTATATAAAGTCTTCTCATTAATACAAAACCCTAATAACTTACAAGGAGCGGTATTCCGTACATTCTAAATTTATGGATCGGCCTTCTCTTTCCAAAAGAACACGTTCTGAAGCCGTCGCCACCGCTCACGAGTAGATCGAAATTTCTGCTTTCGATCCAAGAAGACTTGCTGTTCAAGGGATCATCATCTTCTCCTCGATCGAGTAGGTCAAAGCTTTATCAGGTCAGATCGTCAAGTCTTGTTCAACCGTTTCTGAAAGAGCCGCCAATTCAAGAAGAAGACCTAGGGCTGAATTTTTCCAGATCTGAGAAATCTCTGTTTGTATTTTTCCAAATCTTTTTGTTATTATTGTAGGAGATTTTCTCCGAGTGTAGGAGCGTTGTTCTCCGAGTTTGTAGGAAGTTTTATCTTCCGAGTGTAGATCCTTTTGGATTGAGTTTGTAGGAACTTGGTTCCGAGGCATAGGATTGTTTTCAATCCGAGATAGTGGAGTAGCCGAGTCTAGTGATTTGCTAGATCGGTAAGGTAAAGTGGACGTACCCAAGATTGGGGAACCACTATAAATCTTCTTGTCTTCTGTGATTACTTTATGTTTTGTGAAAGTTCGTTAAAATTTTTAATTCCGCAAATAGACGCACGATTTATTCACCCCCCTCTAGGTGATTTAGGTTGACAACTTTTCATTTTCAATTGGTATCAGAGGGAGGTTGGTCAATAAAAGGTTAACACCTTGATCAATTTCCTCTCGAAAGTTATCACTTGCATATTCAAGCAATGGACAAGGCCAAAGATTTTGCTAAGCTTCCTCTGTGCACAAAGAAAAACTTTCCCATGTGAAAAGAGAGAATCAAATTTTTCATAGAAGCTGTGGACCCCCGGATCTTCATGATTGTTGAAGAAGGTCCTTACGTCCCCATGACTGCCTCAACTATAGATCTAACCAAGAAGGTTCTTAAGAAATTGATGGACCTAGATAAGGACGAGATTGCACTTGTCTCTTTGGACAAGAAAGCTAAAAATATTATAGCAAGTGCAGTTGATGACTCGATGCTGCAGAATCTGATTCACTGTCAATCGGCTAAGGAGATGTGGCAGTCTCTAGTTACTCTGATGGAAGGTACTGAAGAAGTGAGGGATGATAGAAGGTCCCTACTGAACCAGAAATATAAACCCTTCAGGCAAGGGTCAAAGGAGACCATTGCAGATACCTTTGAGAATTTTTTCAAGATATTAAATGGCCTAAGAGTGTATGGACAATTCTTCACTAATGTGGAACTGAATGATAAGTTTCTGAGGTCTCTCACAACGGAATAGGACAACAAAGTCAGTGCCATCCGTGAGTTTGGCAGACTAGCTGAAACAGACCCACGGAATCTATTTGGCAAGCTGATGTCCTATGAACTGCAGATTAATTCTAGAAAAGCTGAAGAAGAGAAAAGTTGCTTCTACTCAAAAGAGAAGTCGGTTGCATTAAAGGCTGATAGTTCAAGGAAGGGAAAAGCTGCCTCACCAGCACCTGCTCAAGAAGTGAGTGAAGAAGAAAACTCTGAGCCAAGCACCTCGGGCTCAGAACTATCTGAAGGAGAGTTCTCGTTGCTCTCACGGCAGTTCAAGAAATTCTTGAACAAGAAGAAACAGTGGAGAGGCAAGGATGCCTCATACAGAAGATCACGACATGACGGTGATCAGCGAAAGAAAGGCTCAAGTAGCCATGACAGGTATACCTCTAAACAGAACAAATAGATTTCTACTGACATTGTTTGCTACTACTGTAACAAACCAGGTCACGTCATAGCTGACTGCCCCCACAAGAAGGAGGGTGGCAAAAGAGAGGAAAAGAAGTCCTCATACCACAAGAAGAGGACAGAGAAGAGCCTGTTGGCCAAGAAAGGCAAGACTCTCAGCGACTCCGAGTCATCTGAGTCGAGTGAAGAAGAGGAAGCCTACTTTGGGCTCATGGCTCAATCAGATGATGAACAAGAGCCCCAGTTTACTGGGGAGGTAAAATCTCACACTCCTCTCTCTGAATCTGAAAGTTCTGAGCATGATCATGAGGACAGCTCTTCTAACGATGAGTCGGAACTTATGGCCCAGTACAAGGAGTTGATCATGACTTACGACAAATGTCGCTGAGTCGTGAAAACTCAGGCTAAAGAGATTGAGTCTCTAAAGGCTATTGAGAGTAGCTTGAGAGAAGAAGTCGCTAAGACTGACTCTCTTTAAGAGAACTTCAATCTTGCTATTGAAGAATACAATCAATCTCTTATGCACCTCGACCTTAAAGAGGAAATCATCAAAGAGTTGAAAGAATAACTCGAGTCCGAGAAGAAACTTGTTGAAAGTTTCTCTAAGCCTAAGACAGTTCTTCCACTCGTTGCTGAATTCTCAGCTAAGTCCCAAGGAGCTGGACTAGGCCATATTGACACTCCTAGTAAATCTTCTAGGAGAAACAAGGCTCAACGGAAGAATAAGGCCGCCAAGAAGGCCTTGGCCAAAGAAAAGGGGAAAGCCCCTCTAGATCAGACTATCTTTAAGAAAGTTATCTTTCCAACAAATAAGTTTGATCTGGACTCGTCCTATGGTCACTTGACCATGCCTACTTATGTAGAGCCAAAGTATCGGTACCAAGGATGGACTCGCCCTCGAAACTTTGGTGAGAGTGTCTTTAAGGCACCTTATGAAGAAGTGATTCTTCATGGCTATGGTCCTTATAATCATGGCCACAACTTCAAGAAAGCACATAAAGTAAAGCCCATTGGGGAAAGGCCTCCGAAGGAGGAGAAGTCATGTGATTGCTATCATCATGAAGCCTCCTCCTCCAAGAGTGCTACCCCTGCTAGACCACCATCTCAAACGGTCAAGCAGGAGTACGTAAGGCAAAGATACAACAAGTTTGACTGTTGGTGCTGTGGCAAAATTGGTCATTTTGCCATCGAATGTTGGTTCAATACCAGGAAGGTTGCTACTCCTCAAGTTGGCAATATGAGACTGACCACTCAGAATGCTAATCTTCGTAGGGGGAGTTTTCTAACCCGAGATCAAGGACCCAAACAAGTTTGGGCTCCTAAGGCAAAGTGATTATGAATGCAGGTATGTCCAAAGGCCACCAAAATGCCAATCTGGTACTTGGACAGTGGATGCTCTCGGCACATGACCGGGACAAGAAGCCTACTCCAGAATTTCACTTCAGTCTGTAATGGACCAAAGGTCATCTTTGGAGGTTCAGACTGAGGGATAACTAAAGGCTACGGTATGATCTCTAACGGTAGTGTATCCTTTTCGGATGTAGCTTATGTGGAGGGATTTGAATACAATCTCATAAGCATAAGTCAACTATGCGACAAGGGATACATAGTTGAATTCCACGCTGACAAGTACTTGATAAAGTCTGTTGACAATATGGAAACGATTCTATTTGGCACTCCAAGAAGGAATGTTTTTTGTTTAAATTTCATTTGTATAGACTCTTCTACACCAGTGTGTCTTTTGGCAAAAGATAGTGCGTCTCTTGGTGGCCAATGGCACAAGAGGCTAGTATATATTAATTTTAAAACTATTAATAAATTATTCCGGCAGAACTTAGTACGTAATGCCCCAAATGTCAAGCACGTCAAAGATAGACCTTGTTATGCATGCATAAAAGGCAAACAAACAAGGGCTACCTTTAAAAGCATCATAGGCAAAAACTCTAATAGGTGTTTACACCTACTTCATATGGACTTGTTCAGTGCACTACAAGTTAGAAGTTTAGGAGGTAAGGATTATACGTTGGTAATTGTTGATGACTACTCGCGCTTTGCGTGGGTGTTCTTTCTGAAACACAAGTCAGATACCTTCGATATCTTTATAAACTTTGTTAGGCAGATCCAGAATGAATACAACAGCTCCATAGTCAAAATTAGAAGTGACAATGGAACTGAATTCAAATCTGGGGCCATGATAGAATTTTGTGAAAGCCTAGGTATCTTTCATGAGTTCTCCTCTCCTCATACTCCACAGCAAAATGGAGTAGCTGAGAGAAGGAATAGAACACTCATAGAGGCCTACAGGACTATGTTGAGTGATGCTTCACTACCAGAATACTTCTGGGCTGAAGCCGTCAACACTGCATGCCACGTGCAAAATCGAGCCCTCATAAACAAGAATCATAATAAGACACCTTATGAACTTCTAAAAGGCAGGAAACCAACAATCTCATATTTTAGACTTTTTGGTTGTAAATGCTTCGTACTTAACAATGATAAGTATCATACTACCAAGTTTAGTGAGAAAAGTTTTGAAGGTATTTTTTTAGGATATAGTAGCCATAGTAAGGCATACAGGATCTTCAATAGAAAAACTCTGGTTGTAGAAGAATCAATACATGTTGTATTTGATGAGACGAGCTTGCTGCAAAGAAAATCATCTAGTGTGCTTATTGAAGATGCAGGTACAAGGCTTAAAGAAATCAGTTTGGATGAACAGCCCGAAAGTAAAGATTATAAGTTCATCAAGATCACCTCTCCGACCCCTATTGGAGAGGTAGAGGATCAATATGAAAATAACATCCAAGTTGATGAAGTCATCCCAGTGGCTGAAGAAGTCCCAGATGCAAGGAATCTAGAGCTTAGACATCTAAAGGATCACCCAATGGACCAAATCATAGGAGATCCCCGGGATGGTGTCAGAACTCGTCGAGGTACAACTAACAAGAATCTCTATTTAAGTTTTTTCTCGCAGGTTGAACCAAAGAAGTTTGAGGAAGCAAACTCAGACGCATCGAGGATCTTGGCCATGGAAGAAGAACTAAATCAGTTCAAGCACTGCAAAGTGTGGACACTTGTTCCAAGACCCAAAGGTAAAAATATCAACGGAACTAAGTGGGTCTATAGGAATAAGATGGACGAGGATGGTATGATCATAAATAACAAGGCCAGACTCGTCGCCAAAGGATATCGTCAAGAAGAAGGTATCGACTTCGACCAGACATATGCTCCAGTGGCAAGGCTGGAGGCCATCAGACTGTTCCTGGCTTATTCTGTACTAAAGGGCTTCACTGTCTACCAAATGGACGTGAAGTCTACCTTCCTTAATGGTGATATAAAGGAAGAAGTGTATGTGGAACATCCCATAGGTTTTGTTGATCCTAACTTTTCTGAGCATGTTTATTTATAATCAAAAGCGCTGTATGGTCTGAAACAAGCTCCTCGAGTTTGGTACGAAATACTGTCTAGCTTTCTCCTCGAGAACAAGTTCACAAGGGGGAAGATAGACAAGACATTATTTCTTAGGAAAATTAAAGGAAAGATTTTGCTAGTGCAAATCTATGTCGACGACATTATTTTTGGTTCTACAGACGACAACCTCTACAAAAAGTTCTCTAAACTTATGCAAGGGAAGTTTGAAATGAGTAGTATGGGAGAGTTGAAGTATTTCTTAGGACTTCGGGTGAAACAATCTGAAGATGGAATTTTCATCTCACAGACGAAGTTCACCAAGGAGTTGATTAAGAAATTCAGAATGGAGAGTGCAACCTCTACGAGGACTCCAATGGCCTCAGCTATGTCTCTGGACAAGGATGAGAAAGGGAAACCTTTTGATGAAACCAAGTACAGAAGCATAGTTGGATCCTTGCTCTACCTTACTGCCAGTAGACTAGACATAATGTTCTCCACATGTGTCTGTGCTAGATTCCAAGTGAACTGTAAGGAATCTCACTATGCTGCTGCAAAGCGGATTTTGAAATACCTTAAAGGTACACCGAATCTTGGCTTATGGTACCCAAGAAGTAATGACAGTGAACTAATCAGTTTTTCAGATGCAAACTTTGTAGGTAGCAAAGATGACAGGAAAAGCACTTCCGGGACGTGTCAGTTCCTTGGAAGAAGGCTTATTTCATGGAGCAGAAAAAAGCAAAACTGTGTCGCAATCTAAATGGCTGAGTCAGAATACATTTCTGCCGGTAGTTGTTGTGCACAATTGCTTTGGCTAAAGAATCAGCTAGAAGACTACAATATAAAGGTCAAAGACATTCCATTATTCTGCGACTCCTCCAGCGCAATCGCTATCGCAAACAACCCAGTTTCGCACAGCCGGACAAAGCACATCGAGCTCAGATATCATTTCATCTTGGAGCATGTGGAGTAAAGGGATGTGGATCTGCAGTACGTGCCAACAGATCGGCAAGTTGCAGATATCTTCACAAAGCCGTTGGACGAGACCAAGTTCAATTTATTCAAAACAGAACTTGGAATGCTGAACAAAGAAGGATAGATCAAAGGGAATCAGTTTAAAGCTCAAGAATCGAGGATACCTCAAAAAGGTCAGAAATTTCTCAAGAGGAAGGTAGCTCTCGAAAACTAAGTATACCTCTCGAAAAGTGAAGTAACAATTCTCGAGAACTTAGACTACTTCTCGAAAATTTCTGATCTGTCTCTCGAAAAGTCTCCTAAGCTCTCGAGAAGTCTTGGTATCAAAGCTATCGAAAAGTATCTTAAGCTCTCGAGAACTATATCATACTTATCGAAAAGTATACTGACAGCTCTCGAGACCTAACCCTACCTCTCGAGAAATGTCTGTTCATTTGTTCGATTTCTAACCCGCCTAAATTATGTCATAATCTCGATTAATTAGACACTTAATTGACATTATTAAGGTTATATATATATATATAAAACATTAGAATTCAAAATTCAACCGATATTTCAAAATCAATTCTCTCGAAAACTCTTCGTCTTCCGCCGACCAGTGCTTCGACTTTGCCGCATTATCGCTCTCTGTCCGTCGCCGCCGTCAGCGTCCATGGCACAGAGTTCAAAAATTAGAGTTGGCAGTGAACTTGTCGTCGCAGGAATTGTAGACATTTCTGATGATTTCCAGAACTTGCTCATTCTCCTAGAAACTGCCGGACTGATGTTCATTCTTTCAGAACCCTGCAAAATTTTGTTTTCAGATGTAGAGGAATTCTTCAGGAATGCCAAGGTAAGGAGAAACAGTACAGTTTTAAATACAAAAGTTAGGGGGATCAAAATCAAATTGAACAAAACCATAGTTTCCAAGCTTCTAAAGATGCCTGTTGTGGATGAAGAGGATGACCTAACCAATAAAGATTCTGACAGAACTTACTCCTTCTATGGAGTTTCAGTGGATGTCTTCTCATTAAGGAGAAATGTCTTGAATGATGTAGGAAAGCTTTTGGTCGACATTATTGGAAAAATCTTGTGGTGCAGAACAGGGTCCATTGGTTTTATAACCAATGATCTCTTTGATTTCATGACAGATGTTATATGCAGGAAGAAATTCCAATATGGAATGATGGTATTTGATCTGATTATGGACAGTATCCAGGATCCAAAGTTTGCAAGGATAGTTTCTTTGTTGCTACGTGAGATAGATCCTATCACCTTCAACACCTCAAAGGTACTCAGATCCATCACCTGAAAAAAGATTTCAGTGGCCTCCATCCAGAGATGGGATTTAAAACTGAAGAATCCCAAGCAGTTAGCTAAAGAACTTGTAGCTTCTGCCTCAGAGGTCAGGACCCCATCTCCTCCTTCACATAATGTTGCTGAACCTTCTGCTGCAGCAACTGAGGGGGAGCCTGCAACCTCTGCTCAAGATGCCAGGATTCACACTCCTACTCCCTCAGTAAGATCTCCTCTCCAAAGCCCAGTGGCAGATCTTCCAGATGCCACCCTTTCAGATGCTCAAGTCAAGGAAACCCTCAAGAACACATCTGAAGCCATTGACAACATGATTGAAGAACTCACTTCAGGTGAACCAATTCCTCCCTTTCACAAATAAACCATTGCAGAAACATCAAAAGAACCATCTCCACCACCCTCACCCCAAGATACTCCACCTCCTTCTACCTCTCCAAGGAAAGAATCTACTCCACCAGAGACCATCCTTCTCTATGAAGAGGATGAACCAGAACCTGAAGAGGTGGAAGCCCCTCTCAGGAACCTTGACTTCTCCCTCCCAAGATTTGTTGATGAGGAGGCTGATATAGTATCTCACACTACAAGAGCCCAGAGCTCTGTGGTAATAGAAGAAATTCTTCCCTTGAAAGCCCCCCCTCTTGGAGTTACTATTTCTGCTCCTATTTCTACCCCTCCTGCTGTTGCTGCTACCTCCTCTTCTAACTCAGAACTTCTCAGTAAGATTGAACTTGTTCTGGCTGAACAAAGAAAATATTTTGATGAATCCATCAAGTCAGTTAAAGAAAAAGTGAATGATCTAGAGCAAGAGATGAGTAGATGCTTTGCTGAAATACAACACAACACAGATTCTCTTAAAGAGCTGTTCAGAATAGGTGGAAAAGCCATAGACCACACAATCTCTAGTGTTGGTCAAGTTATGGAACAATCTCTCACTCTTGCAAACAACCAGATAGAGCTAGAAAAGAAGGCTAAAGAGCATGTGATGATAATCTGCAATGAAGTTGGTACCTTCAAAGAAGAAGCTATTGACCAGCTATCTGTAGAATTCAGAAAGGGGGAGAATTTAGTGAAAGAATAAGTGGACAGACTTGCTGCCAATGCACAAACTCTCTAGAATGAAAAATTGACTGAGATAAACAAGAATGTTTTAGCTCAAATCCAATCAGTGAAGTTCTATACCTATGATACCTCAGTTTGGATGCACAACCAAATATTCCCAGACTTTCAAGCTGATCCTAATGTGATTCCACATCATCTGAACCCCCTTGCTGAAGGATAATCTAGTCAAATGCCAGCTCAGATGCAATAACCTCAGATGCCTACTTTCTCTCCAAAACCAGAAGACCAGGCACCTCCTCCTGCTTCTTATTCCCAGGTTTGGGATGATGATATTCTTCAAGGCTTACCAGAAATTCACATCCCCAAGAAAAGGAAGTATGGAGAAGGCCCATCTGCAAGCAGAAGTGCCCCCAAGCCTGACACAGAGAAAAGGAAAGCCCAAGAGTTTGCTGAAGTTTGGAGCCCTACTTCTAAAGCACTGATTCTTGAAACTCTTAAATTGGTGATGGACTACAATGAGAACAAGAATCTCCACTACAGCTCCTCTGAGTGGGATTTATATGAGAAGTCCATGACCAAAAGAAGGATTTATGATAGAGAATATGACAAGAATAACCCTAAATCTCCTCCAAAGCCTCCAAGATACTATCCTAAACCTTTCAGCTATCAGAAGAGACAGCAAGAGAAATTTGACAAACAACATCAGAGCTAGAATTGTTTTTTCTGTGGATATATAGTGTTTTTGAGAATTTTGATGAAATGTTTGTTGAATTAGAAATCTAAAACATTATATATATTCAATTTCTAGTATTGCCTAATTGTGTTTTCAATTAATCTCTTTTTGCATTTTAATCCTATTTCCTAATTTCCAGTTCTTTCTTTATTATTATAATTCACCTTAGTGTAGAGGGTCCGGCTTCTACAAATAGGGGGAAATTGTTGGGTATTGTATCCACAATAACCCAGATTTGTTGAAGTCACCCTTGAACTAAGATGAATTAAGTTGTATTTGATATCTTGTTTAAGTTGTGTGTTTGTAGATAATCATTACTAAGTGTAGACCAATGTCAGTCTATAGTGGGTCATGAACACAGGACCATACAGTGTAATCCCTCACTGTGTGATCCAAGATGTTGACTCATGTGTAGCCTCTCAATTGGAATACACTTCATTTTCAAGCACTTGGATCAAGGAATGAGGACAGGATTCTTGAAGAGAAGAAAATTGTAAAAGTCCAGAATTTCTAAGTCCACCTCTCGAGAAGTTCCCATAGTTCTCGAGAAGTAGACTTAGTAGTTCTCGAGAAGTCCAGAATTTCTCTAAGTCCACCTCTCGAGAAGTCTTTTCAGTTCTCGAGAAGTAGACTTAACAGTTCTCGAGAAGTTCCTCTAGTTCTCGAGAAGCCGAGACTAGTTCTCGAGAAACTCTCTTTTATATATAGTTCTCGAGAAGTCAGTCAAGATTCTCGAGAAGTCCTTTAAGTTCTCGAGAAGTCCCTTTAGTTCTCGAGAAGCTCAGTCCTTAGTTCTCGAGAAGTCCCAGCTTGTAGTTCTCGAGAAGTTCAGAAAGCTTAAAGAAATTTTTCTAAGTCCTATTTCTCGAGAAGTCCAGAGTAGTTCTCGAGAAGTCAGCTTATGGTTCTCGAGAAGTCCAGTTTTCTCTCGAGAAGTTTCTCTCATAAAATAACTTCGTTCTAGATAGTATAGTTCTCGAGAAATCCTTCTTGTTCTCGAGAGCTCTCTCCTACTTCTCGAGAACAGCAGATTTTTTTTCTGAAATTTGCTTAAGTCCAGATCGGCCAGATTTTCAAATGACTTGACGTGATTTGTCCACGTGTCGTCATTAATGTCTTTTCTAGCCGTTAAGGGTAATCCTATATAAATTTTTTTTTCATTAAGACAAAACCCTAATAACTTACAAGGAGCGGTATTCCGTAAATTCTAAATTTCTGGATCGGCCTTTTCTTTCCAAAAGAACACGTTCTGAAGCCGCCGCCGCCGCTCACGAGTAGATCGAAATTTCTGCTTTCGATCCAAGAAGACTTGCTGTTTAAGGGATCATCATCGTCTCCTTGATCGAGTAGGTCAAATCTTTCTCAGGTGAGATCGTCAAGTCTTCTTCAACCATTTCTGAAAGAGCCATCAATTCAAGAAGAAGACCTAGGGCTGAATTTTTCCAGATCTGAGAAATCTCTGTTTGTATTTTTCCAAATCTTTTTGTTATCATTGTAGGATATTTTCTCCGAGTGTAGGAGCGTTGTTCTCTGAGTTTTTAGGAAGTTTTATCTTCCGAGTGTAGATCCTTTTGGATTGAGTTTGTAGGAACTTGGTTCCGAGGCTTAGGATTGTTTTCAATGCGAGATAGTGGAGTAGCCGAGTCTAGTGATTTGCTAGATCGGTAAGGTAAAGTGCACGTACCCAAGATTGAGGAACCACTATAAATCTTCTTGTCTTCTTTGATTGCTTGATGTTCTGTGCAAGTTCATTAAAATTTTTATTCCGCAAATAGACGCACGATTCACCTATTCAACCCCCTCTAGGTGATTTAGGTTGACAACTTTCCACTTTCAAGGTGGGTCTACTCCTGAGGTACAGGTGCTCGGACATTCTACCCCCCCTAGGCTCTCTCTGTGGAGGCAGCTGCCCCAAGGATGTCTTCTTCTTTGAAAGAAATGAGCGATGTGGTTAGCACACCTGCTTTTGTGAAATTTTTCTTTTCATTATTATTTTTGTCGTACTGAACTTTTTCCTTCCTTTTGTACAGATTAAGGCTTAGGCTCAAATTGTTGTTACTTGGAACGACCACTATGTGAGCTTGAGTGATGGATACTTGGTCCTTCAGGAGAAATTTCGGATGGCAACGAGCTCACTTGATACTTTGAGAGATGACCATGATAAGGACATCTCCTGATTTCACTGAATTGGGTCTGAGCTGAAGGAAGACTTGAAGGAGGCTCGAGCGTTGTTGGAGGTGCAGAGGTCTATGGTAGAGAGGACCACACAAATGCTGAAGAATGCTCAAGCGGAGATTTCCCGTTTGGATATGGAGCTTGGGGCGTCGAAGGTCCAAGTTGAGACGCTTTCTTCTAAAAGCCGCATGTTAGAGTTGAAGGCTGTCGACCTTGCTGAATACATGGATTCGCTAGATTATATGTGTGACCGTTGCTTGATTGGTGAGGAGGTTCGTGAAGAGATTTGGACTAGCGAAGTGGAGCCTCAGATGGAGGATGTTTGCAAGATTGCTCTTAGACGCGGAGTGTCTAATGATTTTCGCCTGATTGCCAGAAATTTGAAATGTGATGTGTCTTGCCTTAGCTTTGATGATATCTCGGATGACGGGAGGCCGGGTCCTGATTCCGATATTGATGTGACCGATGTGTAGTGGCGTGATTTATTTATCTTTGTATGCTTGTTTCTCCTTTGGTTGAGTCTGTTGTATGCTTGTCTTTACTTTTGATGGTCACTGACAGTGTGTCGTTATGTGTTCCGGTATGCTATTATTATAACGGGGTTGTTCTTCCCCCTTTTGCCCAAATGTTGTTTGTAAGTTTGACTTACGGCATTACTTTACGCGGGTTATGATCGTGACTTAGTTTGTTCGAGGCTCACTTGTGACTGAGTTTGCACGAGGGTTGCTCGCGGCTTAGTTCGCACGATGGTTGTTCGTGGCTTAGTTTTCACGAGAATCGCTCACATATTAGTTAGCACGAGGGTGGCTCGCGGCTTAGTTCGCACGAGAATTGCTCGCGGCTTAGCTTGCATGAGGATCGCTCGCAGCTTAGTTTGCATAAGGATCGCTCGCAGCTTAGTTTGCACGAGGATCGCTCACAACTTAGTTTGCACGAGGATCACTCGCGGATTAGTTTGCACGAGGATCGCTCGCAACTTAGTTTGCACGAGGATCCCTCGCAGCTTAGTTTGCACGAGGATCGCTCGCAGCTTAGTTTGCACGAGGATCGCTCGCGACTTAATTTGCACGAGGATCGCTCGCAGCTTAGTTTGCACGAGGATCACTTGCGGCTTAGTTTGCATGAGGGTTGCTCATGGCTTCGTTTGCACGAGAATTGCTCGCGGCTTAGTTTGTACGAGGATTGCTCGCGGCTTAGTTTGCACGAGGATCACTCGCGACTTAGTTTGCACGAGGGTTGCTCGCGATATTGTTCGCACGAGGATTGATTGTTGCTTAGTTTGCACGAGGATTGCTCGCGGCTTAGTTTGCATGAGGGTTGCACGCGGATTCGTTCGCACAAGGATTGCTCGCGGCTTAGGTTGCACGAGGATCACTCGCGGCTTAGTTTTGCACGAGGGTTGCTTGCGGCTTCGTTCACACGAGGATTGCTCGCGGCTTAGTTTTCACGAGGATCGCTCGCGACTTAATTTGTACGAGGGTTGCTCATAGCTTCGTTCGCACGAGGATTGTTCGCGGCTTAGTTTTCATGAGGATCGCTCAAGGCTTAGTTTGAACAAGGATCGCTCGCGGCTTAGTTTGCATAAGGGTTGCTCGTGGCTTAGTTCGCATGAGCATTGCTCGTGGCTTAGTCGTGAGGGGGCAGGCCCTGACGAGGTCGTGGCATAGAAAGGCAGGTTTGATGAATAACTTTCGTATTCAAACCACATGCGCATTATTACCGATTTTACATGTAGATCGCATGCGGCTTTGCTTGAAACTGATCGGGCTCCGATAAAAAGAAAAACACAATGCAATATTTAAGTAAAAAAATTGTTTACACAAGTCTGGGCTTGCAGTTTTTACAACAGTTAGTCAAAAATGGCATTTGAATGAGAACGGGGAGTAAAAAGTTATGATTCAAGGAAAAAAGAGGAGGGAGCGGGTTTGAAAAATTTCCAAGAGTGATTGTTGGAGTATCGCGGTGTGGTCAGAATCAGCCTGAATGATAACGAACTGCACATCATTTGTTGCTTGTTCGGGCTCTTTTCCAAGAGTGACAGGAAGAATGATGGTGCATATGATTGGTACTAGAGTGCTCCCCAGGATGCGTGTGCTAGCTGATCCTAGCTTGAGGTTGATAGAATTGAATTCAAGATAACCCAAACACCTAGAGGGGGGGGGGGGGTGAATAGGTTCTTTTCTTTTTTACTTAAGGCAGAATATTATTTCAGTTCTTTAAATAGAATCTAATTATTCTACAGCAATCACAGCACATAAATCACAGTCACACACACATCACAGATTGCACACAGGTTTATAGTGATTCCCCAAGGTCTGGGTACATCCACTTTCCCCCTTCACCTATCTAGCAGTGTGCTAGATTCGGCCTAACTTCTTCCTTCTTCTCAGATCCACAGATCTTACAGCTCAGAACCCTGAAAGGTTCCTATAACTCAGAATGTATCAACACTCCTACAGCTCAGGCTAACATCCCTACCTCAGCCTTGCCATAAGGCCTACAACTCAGAGAATAATTTCTACTACACTCAGGCTCAAAAGCCCTACCACTCAGAGATCTATATCTCTTACACTCAGCCTTTATAATATAGGCTTACAACTCAGATCTATGAAAAGATCCTGCAAAATTTGATAAGTGTTTAGATGGACTCTTTCCCTTGTTGAGAGAGAAGGAATAAAAGGTTTCTTGATCTGCTTCTTGATAAGACTAATGGCTGAAATCAACCTGTTCTTAGCTTTCTTCAAAGCTTCTTGAATCTGAACTCAGTAGGGTTGATCTCCTTTGAAGTTGACTCGCTGGCAGCTTCCTTCTTAGATTTCAGAATAGATCTAAATCCTTCTTAGCAGATTAGTTAAAGATATGCTTCTTAAGAGACTTTGTAGATGTCTCCTCCTTTACTTCAACAGCTGAAGATCTCTCTCAATCTCCAGAACTTCTAAAGTTTCTTCAGAATTCTAGCTTGAATTCTCCTTAGACAAATTCTGAGTAGATTGTCACTTCAGATTGTCTTCTTAGATCTTCTCACGAAAATCTTCTCCTGTATGTCGTGTACTTTCTTGATCAATGATAAATACTGCAATAGTTGTTTGTGTTGTTGTTATTGTTGTTCACGTTGTTGTTGATTTGAAAGAATCCATCTGTATATAGACTTCATCCATTACAACCGGCTGATCTGGTTTCTAACCAACTTCTGACAAGTATGGCAGCTTCAGCAAACTTGTTGGAATACATAGCTGTCAAGTCTCTAGTCAGTTCTTGAACCTTTGTCTTTGTCAGCAAAGCGTCGAGATTGATTGTAATTATGTGTCGACACAAGTAGATTAAGTGTCGACACAAGCTTTGGTGATGTCGACATAACTCCTTTGGTGTTGACACTTCTTCTTGACACTGCATCTGTAGAGTGTATCGACACTGCTTCTTTGTGTCGACACAGACACTTCTTTACTTCATAGCAATCAACATTGTTGGAACTCTACTGTGTGTCAACACAAGTCCTGTGTGTCGACACAGTTGATATAGTCTAAGAATTCTGTGTGTCGACACTTCCTCTAGGTGTCGATACAGTTGATGTAGTCTGAGAATTCTGTGTGTCGACACTGCCTCCAGGTGTCGACACAGAAGATGTCGACTAATAAATCTGTGTGTCGACACAGTTGCTTCTGGTGTCGACACAGCTTTTCCAAGTGTCGACATAGGCTTTCTTAAGTGTCGACACATGGAGTTAGAAACGTTTTCCTGCATATTAGCTTATACTTAACCTGCAAATACAAACTCAAAATAACATCAAATACACCTTGATGTATATCATTGAACTAAGTGAGGCTTCTCCAAATCAGGTACACATTTTCCCATGTACCCAACAATCTCCCCCTATTTGGAGAAGTCATAACCCTTTAGTCAATGATATACACCACTTATAATAAACAAACATTATGATGTATATAAGCATTATATGACAGGGCAACTTATAAATAAAACATATACCAATATGACAATACAGAATAATAATACAAGCTCAATGAACATGAAACATTGTTTAATTTATACTTATCAAAAGTTTCTTAACAACTGATTACATAAATTTCTTTTAACATTGAAGATTACATTGTTCTTGTAAAAACTAGTAAATCTATACTAAGGCTGATCAGGCTCCTTGATGACTATGCCTTTTCCTAGCTTAATCTGAGCTTGCACAGGAGGTTCTGCATCATCAATGGGCTTCTTTCCTTTCAACTCAGCCTTCTTCTGAGCTTCAGCCTTAATCCTTTGCCTTTCAAAATAATGAAAAGGCTTAGGGAAATATTTTCTAGGCTCCTGAGCATTAGGAGGTAGCTTCCCAATTTTAGCCTTTCTTCTATGCTGCACAATTGCTTCTTGCCTTGCCTCATATTTTTGCCATTCTTGTTCATTATACCATTTGCCCCTTTCATGAACCTGATCTTTCACAGCTTTCCAGGCAGTCAGAATGATATTCCTGGAAGTGGGGCTCCATTGCTCAAAATCAGGCTTTAACTCAGCCTATTCTCTGAACCTTTTCTTAGATAGTTGAGCTTCCTACTGAGCTTTCAAGTCAGCTTCTGGCATTTCAAATTTTTTTATGATAACATTATCAACTTCCTGTGGAGGACTGTACATAGACTGAACCTGTTGTTGAATCATATCAAAATCTGCTGGAGGGTAGATAATCTGAGCAACTTCAGGTTGATCTCCTTCAACATAAGCAGGTTGCACACCAGATTCAACAACATTATCATCATCACAAAGGGGTGGATATCCCAGAGTGGCTCTGATGCTATTGGATATCCATTTGGCATGTTCTGAGCCTGCTTTGACTAATACCCTCTCCCCCTTTATGACTTCTCTTTCAATGTGGTCCCTTAAGTCATCCTTTTGAAATCTTACTTGTCCATCAAGAAAATTTATGCCATCTTTATAAAATGATTTTAACTTAAGAAGCTGATCAGAAATTGTTTTCTGAGAAGTAGTAATGGCTGACTTAAATGAATCTAAGGCATCCTGTAATGTCTTATCAAACTCTTCTTTCTCTTTAGCTCTTTCTTCAGCCATTGCAGTGACTGTTTTCTTAATTTCAGTGACTATCTCATTGTGAGATTCAGTCAAATTGTCATTCATCCTAATCTAATTTTCAAGGACATAGCCTTGTTTAATAGCAATGTCATCCACTTGAGCCTTTACTGCTGCTTGCTGCTCAGCAAGAAATACTACAGTATTGCCCCTTTTGTGGAAGCAATCTATCATCTATTTCTTATGAAGATTTACTTCAAACCTTATGGATTTAATATCCTGAGCCAAATAAAATTGAAGTGATTTATAACTTTCATCCACATACTTCTCTAGAGCCATTCTCTGCTCATCCAATTTAACTTGCAAAGCCACCATTAATGAGCTGTAATCAGCCTCTGGGGCAGGTTGTGGAGTAATAGTTTGTAATGCCTTCTTATAGCTCTGGCTCCTTCTCTTAAAGACCATCAATTTTCTTTTCTTGGCATTTCTAATTTCCTCATCTTCTGAAGCAGAGGTACTGGCTATATTAACTCTTTCTTGAGGACTAAAAGGAATCTCCTTTTCAATTCCAATCTGCTCCCTCTTAAGGTTAGCCTGCTCCCCCTCATTACTTATTTGCACCTCCTTATCTGCTGCTCCCTCAATATCAGGAAACAATTCTTCCAGAGTGAACTCCTGTTGAGTGTGAACTGGTGATATTACTTTCTCAGGAGCATCAGTAGCTCCAGATGTATCCTTCATAATAGCATCTAGGGTTGGAATATTGGTATGAGATGTCTCAAGAACTGTTTGTGAATCTATTTTCTCTGCCAAGTGGATTGGCTCTTCTTCTAGTACCTGGGCAGTATTTAGCTCCCCCTTATCCTGTGCATTATCAGTATTGTCCTGAGCCTGAGTATTATCTGGCTCCCCCTGCATCTGTGCAGTATCTGTAATGTCCTGTGCTGGTGATTTCTCAGCAACTTCTTGTCTTTCTATATCTGGTATGTCCTTTGAGAGGACCTTATCCCATCTGGAAATAATCCTGATGTCCATTCTTCTCATGTGGTTGATTTTAGAATAAGGAATCTGGTTCATGACTTCTGGAATTTCTCCAGCCAAGTATAGACTCATAAGTCTAGCCAAATTAGGCTTCTTTATTCCTTCCTTAATCTTTTCAAATAGTACCACAGACCAATCTGTGTGGAGCTTAAAAATTATCCGTGTCATGAGGTTGAACATATAGGTAGAAATCCTATCATGTCCCCCTGGCTTACACAGAATCATCTTTCCAACCACTTCAGATAGAAATTTACCTTGCTGATTCATCCCTTTCCTGTTTATAGCTGATCCAATCTTCATGGTGGGATCCAATCCATACTATTGTAGTGCCTCCCTTGTTTTTGATACTGGTATTTCTTCTTCATCTTGAGTTCTTGGAAGATGAAGAATTTTTCTCAAACTTTTCAAGGTCAGTTTGACTCTTGCTCCATGAACTGTCGATTTAATCTTAAGTCCAGTTGAGTCAACTGTTGCTGCAGCAAAAAACTCAAAAACCTCCTTATTCCAAATCTTGGTTGGTTCGGATACCAGAAAATCCAAACCACTGTCAGTAATTAGGGTAATTACTCCTTTAATCTCCGAGTCTACATCATCAAAGGCATGGCAAACCAACTCATATCCTTCGTTAATGTTATCTTCAATCTTTGGCGCCATTGGGATGGTGGGAAAACTTGGATTGAGAGAAGAGGGTTTGTCGACACAAGGGGTTAGTCTCGAAAATCTGGAGAGCGTGTCGACAGAATATGTTCTTGACCTATTTATACCTTTCTACACAAAGAAGGTCAAAAGGCAGGCCAAAACTATCTAAAAGTGTTGACACTAGACATACTTAGTAGTTCATCAGAAATTCTGTGTCGACTCTTATCGCAAGTGTCGACACAATTTCTGGATGTGTTGACACCATTACTATGGTTGTGTCGACACCACTAATTGAAGTGTCGACACCACTTCTCTGGATGTGTTGACACAGATTTACTGAAGTGTCGGCATTACTTCTTTGAATGTGTCGAGACAGATTTACTTAGCCAAATTTGTTAGACTAATCTATGTTCAACATTCCTAATTCAATTTTAAATTAATTGAATTTAGTTTCATCTAGAGGCTTAGTAAACACATCTGCAATTTGATAATCTGTTTTGACAAATTCTAGTGAGATGTCCTTTTTCTCTGCATGTTCTCTAAGAAAATTGTATCTAATTTCTATATGCTTAGTCATACTATGTGAAATAGGATTATTAGCAATAGAAATGGCACTAGTAGAATCACAAAACAAAGGTGTTCTACTTATCTGAATACCATAGTCTTCTAGCTGGTGCTGAATCCACAACAGTTGTGCACAGCAACTTCCTGCTGCCACATATTCAGACTCAGCTGTGGAAATTGCCACACTAGTCTGCTTCTTACTGCTCCAAGACACCAATCTTCCTCCTAGAAATTGACAGGTGCCTGTTGTGCTTTTTCTATCTTCTTTGCAACCTGCAAAGTCTGCATCTGAATAGCCTGTCAGTACAAAATCTCCATTCCTAGGGTACCAAAGGCCTAGATTAGGTGTGCCCTTTAGATATCTCAAAATTCTTTTTACTGCAGTATAATGAGATTCTTTAGGGCATGCTTGGTACCTAGAACAGACACATGTTGCATACATAATGTCTGGTCTACTAGCAGTAAGGTATAGAAGAGAGCCAATTATTCCTCTATACAAAAACTCATCTACAGGTTTACCTGCATCATCTTTGCATATATGCATACTTGTTCTCATAGGAGTTTTCATGGTGGAGGATGATTCCATACCATACTTCTTAATTAACTCCTTGGTGAACTTAGACTGGGATATGGACAAGCCATCATCAGTCTGTCTTACTTGAAGTCCCAAGAAGAACTTAAGTTCACCCATGCTGCTCATCTCAAACTTCCCTTGCATAAGTTTAGCAAACTTCTTGCAAAGGTTGTTTTCTGTAGACCCAAATATTATGTCATCTACATAAATCTGGACTAAGATTATCTTTCTTTTAGATTCCCTTAGGAATAGAGTTTTGTCTATTTTCCCCCTTGAGAATTTATTCTCAATAAGAAAAGTAGACAGGGTTTTATACCAAGCCCTTGGGGCTTGCTTTAACCCATATAAAGCTTTCCTAAGTCTATAAATATAATCAGGTTTGAGAGAATCAACAAAACCTGAGGGTTGATCTACATAGACTTCTTCTTTTAGATTTCCATTTAGGAATGCTGATTTTACATCCATTTGGAATACCTTGAAGCCTTGATATGTCGCATAGGTAAGGAAAATCCTAATTTCTTCCAGTCTTGCTACTGGGGCAAAGGTTTGATCAAAGTCAATACCCTCTTCCTGCTTATATCCTTTTGCAACAAGTCTTGTTTTGTTCTTCACAATGATCCCATTCTCATCCAGTTTGTTCCTAAAGATCCACTTTGTCCCAATAATATTGTGGTCTTTTGGTTTAGGAACTAACTCCCAGACCTTGCACCTTCTGAACTGATTCAGCTCCTCTTGCATGGCATCAATCCAATGTGGGTCCAGAATAGCTTTTTCAAATCTCTTTGACTCTAGTTGAGATAGGAAGCTTGAGCAAAGCACTGTGTTCAAGTTCCTGCTCCTGGTTTGCACTCCATGTCTTAGATCATATATTATCTGATTTGCTGGATGATCCTTTAAGTGTCTAACAGTTGTAGGTAGACTATCTTCAGGTTGAACACCTCCAGTCTCTTCAATATGTTGCACCTCTTGGTTTTCATCTGCATCTAGAGAGTCCTGTACTCCCCCTGTACAATAGCCACCATTTTCCACTTCCTGCTCTTCAGTTGATACTTCTGTAATGTTAAGCTTGTCCATTTTCTCATTTATACCTGTAGAACTGCATGAGTTACAAGGCAACTCACTGTTAATCAGTCTTGTTTCATCAAAGACAACATGTACAGACTCTTCTATAACTTGAGTAATCAAGTTGTAGACTCTATAAGCCTTACTATTGTTGCTGTACCAAACAAATATCCCATCTTGGGATTTAGCAGCAAACTTATTTAGATAAGACTTGTCATTGTTAAGTACATAGCACTTGCAACCAAAGATCCTAAAATAGGATAAGTTTGGTTTTCTACCCTTCATGATCTTATAGGGAGTCTTTTTGTGGCTTTTGCTGATAGAAGCCCTATTGATCACATGACATGCAGTGTTTACTGCCTCAGCCCAAGAAATATTCTGGGAGAGAAGTGTCACTCAATAGAGTTCTACCAGCCTCAATCAGTGTTCTATTCTTCCTTTCAGTAATACCATTTTGCTGTGGTGTTCTAGGTGAGGAAAATTTTTGAAAAATCCCAAATTCTTCACACAGTCTTATCATACTCTCAGATTGAAATTCAATGCCATGGTCACTTCTGATTTTGACCACTGTACTGTCATGTTCATTCTGAATTTGCTTGACAAAACTATATAAAACACTTGGGGTTTCTGATTTTTGTCTCAGAAAGAACACCCAGGAATATCTAGAATAGTCATCTACCACCACAAAAGTGTAGACCTTCCTACCGAGACTATGAACTGGTATATGACCAAAAAAATCCATATGTAAGAGGTATAGACACCTCACTGAATTCTTGTTTTCAAGGCTATGAAAGGAGGATTTTGTCTGCTTGCCTTTTTGACAAGCTGAGCATATCCCATCCTTTATACACTTAACTTTTGGACCATTCCTTACTAACTCTTTGCTAAAGAGTTGGCCAATTTTTTTGTAGTTAAGATGAGCCAGCCTCTTGTGCCATTTGACATAATGAGAGGCTCTCTCATCAGCTACAAGACAAATAGGAGAAACATTGTTCTCACACTCAAAGTCAAGACAGTACACATTTCTTTTTCTATATCCTGTCAATATGACTTTTTGATCACTTGATCTTTTGATATGATAACCATTCTTAATAAATGAAATGTCATATCCTAAATCACTCAGCTAACTTATGCTTATAAGGTTGTGTTTCAAACCCTTCACATAGGCCACTTGAGTGATAGTAATCTGGTTATTAGAAATATTACCAAACCCTTTGATGATTCCCTTTTCAGAACCACCAAAGATTACTTTAGACCCATTTATGATAGGTAAGTACTCCTTCAGCAACCCCTTTGTTCCAGTCATGTGCCTGGAACATCCACTGTCCAAGTACTATATAGGGGCATGGTAACTTGGACTCACCTGCAATAAATAATTACCTCTCCTTAGAACCCAAGTAAGTCTTGAGTCCTTGGTTCAAGTTAGCTTCATACTTAACAAATCTACCTGCAACTCTTATAACAGGTAAACTATTGTTCTTCCTGACACTAATGTTGTGCCAGCAATCTATGGCATAATGGCCTGTCTTGCCACAACACCAGCATTCATACTTGTTGTATCTATTTTTAGATACATTCTTGGCAGTCTGGTTGACAGCAAATCTTTTGTTTTGTGCTGGTACTGCTGCAGCTACACCCACTGTTTCCTTAAGAACATGGAGTTTATGGACATGAGCTTCCTTATTGACATAAACACTCTTGTCATTCAGAACTTCAGTCTTACTATGATCATTAGTATTCTCAAGGTCATACTTATTAGAAGGCACTTGTACCTTTCTAAAAACAACATGGACTTTAAAATTCAGTGGCTGGACTGAGGCTTTGCCCTTTCTCTTGAATTGGATAGCCATGATGTCACCTTTAAAGCCTATTCCAGCCATACCCTTTTGAGACACAAACTCATCTATTAAGGGTAAAACTAATTTTGGCTTGGAATAACTAGCCACCAAATCTTTCTCCTTTTGAAGTCTGACTTCTAGACTTTTAATTAGATCATTTTTGTATATGATTGTACCCATCTGAATAGCAGTTATAGTTTTCAGTTTGACAACCTCATTCATTTTTTGATCAAACTCTTTCTCTAAATCAGATGCAGCTATCTTAAGATCTGTAATTTCCTTAGCCTGAGTTTTGGCCAGGTTTTTGCTTTTCTTTAGTGCCTGTAACAAGTCCCCATATTCATCTATCAGCTGATGAATATCACCTTCAGACTCAGACCCATCAACATCACTTGATGCAGATGTAGCTGACTCTGTACCAGTACTACAATCTGAATTTCTAGAAATACATTGTACCTTACTAGGACCAGGCTGATCCTGACACTTGTCTTCTTCTGACCCAGCCATCAGTCTCATGCACTCATGGTCTTCTTGTTCATAGATAGAGTTCAGCACTTGCATAAACTCATCTTCTTCATCTGCTGCATATAGACCAATGTATGCCTCAGCTTCAGATTCAGACTCTGAAGATGATTGGTCTGTCAAGCTCTTCTCCTTCTTAGCAACAAAGGATTTCTCCTTCTTACTCTTTTGTTGAGTCTTCCTTTTATCAGCAGACTCCTTTTTTTTGTCTGGACACTCAGCCACAACATGTCCAGGCCTATTATAGCAGTAGCAAACTATCTTTGATGTTGTAGATTTGCTAGGCTTAGACCTGCTCATGTCCTTCCTAGATGACTTCCTCTTTTGATAATAGTCATCCACAGACTGAGATGTGGAGGGCCTAGACTTCCACTACTTCTTCTTTAGGAATCTCTGAAACTGTCTTGTGAAGGCAGCAAAGTCTTTATCTGAGTCACTGCTGTCAGAACTTTGGTTGTCTGAATTATCTGAAGTAATTTCAGCAACTATCTCAGGAGGTGATGGAGACATCCTCCTATTCTTCCTAGTGGCTTCCACCTTGAGTGCCACAGACTTTTCTCTATGCTTCCCTTTTACACTTTTCTCTTCCTCTTTCCTAGCCATCAGCTGCATCTCATATGACAGCAATTTTCCAAACAAAGTTGGAGAAGAGATATCTGCAAGTTTGATTACTTCCCTAATGGCACAGATCTTAGTGTCCCAATCCTTTGTCAAGGATCTTAGAAATTTATCATTCAGTTCATATGTACTGAAGATCCTTCCATAGGACATCAACTCATTTACTATTCTATAGAACTTCTTATAACACTCAGTTATATCATCTGACTTTCCTTGTCTGAAACTCTCATATTCCTGGTTCAGCATAGATTTTCTATCTTGTCTGACTTCTTCAGAACCCTCCATGTAGACTATCAAAGTGTCCCACATTTCCTTGGAGGTCTTGTAGTGAATCAAATTTTGAAAGGTTGAATCATCTATGACACTTACTATGATATTCTGGGCTCTTTTATCCATAGTTGCCAGGATGATCTCTTCCTTAGTCATCTATGAAAAATCCTTGGGAGTTCTTTGATTTGCATCTAGAACTGATAATTTCATTGGAATATAAGGACCTTCCTTTACTGTAATGTAGATCCTTGGATCAGAGGCCTCCATAAAAAGCCTGACCCTCTCTTTCCATATTCAAAATATATCTTTCCTGCATATGGGTAATTTCATAGAACCTAGTTCCTTATGATTTTGTCCTGAACCCATTTTCTTGATCTTGAATCTGCCTTATAGATCTTACTCAGACTGTTAAGTCCTTCTTTGAGTAATCTTCCTCAGATACCACTTGATAGAATTGAATTCAAGATAACCCAAACACCTAGAGGGGGGGGTGAATAGGTTATTTTCTTTTTTACTTAAGGCAGAATATTATTTCAGTTCTTTAAATAGAATCTAATTATTCTACAGTAATCACAGTCACACACACATCACAGATTGCACACGGGTTTATAGTGGTTCCCCAAGGTCTGGGTACATCCACTTTCCCCCTTCACCTATCTAGCAGTGTGCTAGATTCGGCCTAACTTCTTCCTTCTTCTCAGATCCACAGATCTTATAGCTCAGAACCCTGAAAGGTTCCTACAACTCAGAATGTATCCACACTCCTACAGCTAAGGCTAACAGCCCTACCTCAGCCTTGCCACAAGGCCTACAACTCAGAGAATAATTTCTCCTACACTCAGGCTCAAAAGCCCTACCACTCAGAGATTTATATCTCCTACACTCAGCCTTTATAATATAGGCTTACAACTCAGATCTATGAAAAGATCCTGCAAAATTTGATAAGTGTTTAGATGGACTCTTACCCTTGTTGAAAGAGAAGGGATAAAAGGTTTCTTGATCTGCTTCTTGATAAGACTGATGGATGAAATCAACCTGTTCTTAGCTTTCTTTAAAGCTTCTTGAATCTGAACTCAGTAGGGTTGATCTCCTTTGAAGTTGATTGGCTGGCAGCTTCCTTCTTAGATTTCAGAATAGATCTAAATCCTTCTTAGCAGATTAGTTAAAGATCTGCTTCTTAAGAGACTTTGTAGATGTCTCCTCCTTTACTTCAACAGCTGAAGATCTCTCTCAATCTCCAGAACTTCTGAAGTTTCTTCAGAATTCTAGCTTGAATTCTCCTTAGGCAAATTCTTAGTAGATTGCCACTTCAGATTGTCTTCTTAGATCTTCTCATGAAAATCTTCTCCAGTGTGTCGTGCACTTTCTTGATCAATGATCAATACTTTAATAGTTGTTTGTGTTGTTGTTATTGTTGTTCACGTTGTTGTTGATTTGACAGAATCCATCTATATATAGACTTCATCCATGGTAACCGGCTGATCCGGTTTCTAACCAACTTTTGACAAGTCTGACAGCTTCAGCAAACTTGTTGGAATACACAGCTGTCAAGTCTCCAGTCAGTTCTTGAACCTTTGTCTTTGTCAGCAAAGCGTCGAGACTGATTGTCATTATGTGTCGACACAAGTAGATTAAGTGTCAACACAAGCTTTGGTGATGTCAACATAACTCCTTTGGTGTCGACACTTCTTCTTGACACTGTATCTGTAGAGTGTGTCGCACTGCTTCTTTGTGTCGACACAGACACTTCTTTACTTCACAACAATAAACATTATTGAAACTCTGCTGTATGTCAACACAAGTCCTGTGTATCGACACAGTTGATATAGTCTAAGAATTCTGTGTGTCGACACTGCCTCCAGGTGTCGACACAGTTGATGTAGTCTAAGAATTCTATGTGTCGACACTGCCTCCAAGTGTCGACACAGACGATGTCGACTAATAAATCTGTGTGTCGACACAGTTGCTTCTGGTGTCGACACAGCTTTTCCAAGTGTCGACATAGGCTTTCTTAAGTGTTGACACATGGACTTAGAAACTTTTTCCTGCATATTAGCATATACTTAACCTGCACATACAAACTCAAAATAACATCAAATACACCTTGATGTATATCATTGAACAAAGTGAGGCTTCCCCAAATCAGGTACACATTTTCCCATGTACCCAACAGAGGTTGTCAGTAGTTAGTTTGAGCTGAAGTAGTGTTGATAGAAACAATACGTTAACTATAATCCCTTCGTCTATCAAGACTCGGTTTAGTTTGGTTGACGGCTCGTCGATACTGATGGTTATGCTTCTCATATTCTGAGCAGGAGGTTGCGCTTCCTTCGATAAGAATTGATCGATTGCCCCCAGACTGGCGAGTCGCTGAATTTTTTCCTTCAGTTGGTTGCATTTGTTAGTGCTATAGTCGGGCCCTCAATGATATTCACAGTACTATGATGGATTTATTCGACCTTGGGCGAGTGGCCTGGGCTTATGTAGTGTCGGGTGGTTGTGAATTGCTTGGAAGATTTTGTCTTGGGGGGCGTTAAGTGGCGCGAACTTTTGATGCCGATGTCGCTCCTTTGTTCGGTTTGTACTGGTACGTTGGCTGCAGTTTCTTGTAGGCTCCCAGTGCGGTTTGCTCTCTTGTTTTGTCTTCTGAGCTCTGTGATTCACTGCGTTTCTAATGCCCCCACCATATTGAGGATCACCGAGGTAGCGATCACACGTGTCTCGGGTTAGAGTTGCCGGAGTAGGGGAGCTACTCGTGCTTGAGAACTCCTTTTCTATATCGTACTCCTTATACGGGGAAAGCTTGGTTGAGGCGGAGAGTTCTCCTGATGGTGATGAATTAGCTTGCTTGGGTGGAGTTACAGTGGATTGCTTTACTTCTCGACGGATGACGAGCATCGAGGCTTGAAGTTCCTTTATTTGCATGGTGTGTTTTGCGAATACGCCCTCAAACTTGTCAATGACCTCTACTTGATTGATTTTGTCCGTGCGGGAGGAGGCCAACTTGATGTGCCCCTTGGGGTTTGTTCTTTTGGTGGTTCGGGCGTTTCTTCTTGCTATTCTCTAACCTCGAGTACCATTGTATAGAAGGTACTGTCTTTGGAGGATGCTGGGAATCAACTTCCCACAAACGACGCCAACCTGTTGCGGTCTAACTCGACCTCCCGGTAAGACCGGAATAATTGGACCGCCTTAGCTCACGGAACAGTCAAGCGTTCACACAGTCAATTAGATGGATCAACCGTACACATGAAGTTTTAACGTGAAAAAACCCCCCAACTGAGTAAAAAAGCACGTGACCGGGACTGTGTCGATCAAAGTCCACTATTTGCTTGCGGTTATAATCAGTTTGTTGAATCGAAGGCGACAGACTGCTCCCCGTTACAATTTAGAGGTGAGAGAACACTTTGCACCCGGCGGACGACAGACTGTCCCGCTCGGAGTCTTGCACAAATTTCACTTGGCGGAGATGGGCATCTTCGTGGCGTCGCGATGGCGCTGGACGCAGGAGTGGAGCGTTCAGAATGGTGCTGGTAGGTACATCCAGGAAGCTACAACATGGGCTTAGTTGGACGGCTCAGAAGTGTCTTGAATGTTGCTCGAAGGTGGCTTGAAGATAGCTTGGATGCAGCTTGAAGGTGGCTTGGATGAGGCTTGGACGTGGCTTGAATAAGGCTTGGACGTGCCTTGAATGTGGCTTGGACGTTGCACGTATGAAGAATCCGATAGAGATCTGTCCTGAGGAAGAAGAAGACCCGGAGAAAAAAGGTGAAAAATGAGGAGGCCTGTGACTCCTTTTATACCCTCTAGGAGGTGGTTATGGTGGTTACACGGTTATCCGCACACCGTAACCACCAAAATTAATATTTTACTCATATTTTAAGGGTGCTCATTATGATCATTTATTTTATTACCTGTAAACTAATTAATTTAATAAAAAAATTCCCCCACTAATCTGGTGGTTAGTGGGTGGTTACATGCGAATTGGACGACGATGAGTGATCCGAGAAGATTGGATGGTGGGGACGGACTCCCTCGGGCGGCCGACGAACTCGCCGGTGAACTTGCCGGTGAGGAGGGAGACCGCCGCCGACGGACGGGATTGCAAGCGGAGGCCAAGCTGGCGACGAAAAGGGGGAGAGGCCGGGGGCGGCCGGCTCGACCAGCTCCTTGTCTTCAGGCCGGCGGCCGAAGAGGGGCTGCCAGCACGGCTGCCCCTTCATCCGCATGCCCGTGTCCGAAGAGGGGCAGCCGACCTAGCCGCCCCTTCTGCCGCATGCCGACGGTCGAAGGGGGGCGGCCATCTTGGCCGCCCTTTCAACCGCGCACCGGCGACCGAAGGGGGCAGCCGGATTGGCCTCCCCTTCGGCCGCGCGCCGGCGGCCGGCATGGCCGCCAATTCGGCCGCACGCCGGTGGACGAAGAGGGGCGGCCGACATGGCTTCCATTCGGCCACGCGCTGGCAGCTGAAGAGGGGCGGCTGGCCCGGTTCCCCCTTGCCCGCACCCCGACGGTCAAAAGGGGGGCCGGTGGCGGCAAGAGGAGGGCGGTCGGCGCCCAGAGATGACACCGGCCGCTCGACGTCGGCGAGCTTAGGTGATTTCTCCATCATGCATAGTGGGATTGGCGTGCGAAGGGATCGAGCGTGGCGATCGAGTGGGCGGCCAAACCCATGATCCCACTATTATAGTGGAGATGATGGGGGAAGCGGCTATGTGTAGCCCTACTCCATCATAAAAGGGGTTCATCCCTATCACTTCATATTGCATAAAAATCAAATTTATACAAGAAGTGCACAATTTGCCTAAGTTGGTGTGCAGTTACACAATTGTTAGTGGCGTG
The DNA here is from genome assembly GCA_039513925.1 of Platanthera zijinensis. Classification (NCBI taxonomy): domain Eukaryota; kingdom Viridiplantae; phylum Streptophyta; class Magnoliopsida; order Asparagales; family Orchidaceae; genus Platanthera; species Platanthera zijinensis. The sequence continues at coordinate 70,453,799 of CM077090.1, read as the reverse complement.
AGCACATTGCTTCCCCCATCATTGCATGTAGGCACTATAGAAAATTGCTCCACATGTCGGTAGCAATTGGCGAAATCTCAAATTGAACACATGAGTAGAACCCAAAGCAATGAAATGAATTCTGAACAGATTCCACGATCATGCAATTTACCTTTGTGCACGAGTGTTTTTCTCGTGCGAGATCTTGAACTAGGCGTGATAATTTGACATTGCGACAAGTACATTATCGCACGATCATGAGAATCCCCTCACACAGTCTAGCCGACCGTGCACGTTCTAGCCCTTTAAAAAGGTCAAAAATGGGTATTCTGTTGCTGTCCATGCATTTTAGCCTTGCACGGTTGATTTCAACCATGTGTGACCATTATCGCATGTGTATACGTATGTTTCCTGATCGCACGGTCGTGTAATTTCCGTCGCGCACGTTCCAGACCGATCATGAGCGGTCATATTATAAAAAATATGCAGTTTTTAGCTGATCTATTTCTGCCAGTGTGAATTCCTTCACACATGATCTCCTCTAGTGCATCTGCTAGTGTGTCAAGCTAATTTTGCACGACTGCTATTTAAGCTGCTTTTCAGATCTGTTTCGAAGACCTTCGTTTCCAGCCCGATTTTGGATCTCCTTTGAGCCCCTTTTTAAGGTTTCACTCCAACAACCTCAGGGGACTTCTTCTCCCTTTTCTCCAAGTATTTCCAAATTAAATGGAGCGCTGGAAATGCCCCACCGGAACACTTTGATTTTGGAGCCATAAGTGTTGGAGGAGCAGTTGAAGAGAGATGAACCATAGGAAGGAGGTGAGAGCTCTGATTGCGTAGCAGAGACGTAACCCACAACGATAAGGAATGGTGACAGCTTTCCTTGGGATCTTGGGCATAGTCTCTCGTTCCTCCCGTGGTTAGGGAGTTGTAAACTCATTCTTTGTTTTAGTTTTTTAGAATCCTTGCTATTATTTTGTGATATTGCTAAAGCATTTGCACACCGGGAGCAATGGGTGTGGATTGTGGTTGTAAGAACTCTAATTTGAATTTCCTATATTGCTTGCACATTTCATTTCCAATTTATTTAGAGATACGATAAGGTTGTGCTGACGGTAATGTTGAGTTAATATTTCTGTTTGCAAGTTGATTGGTGATGCTCTATCAATTGCTAGGTGTAAGATTAGCATTGTGAAGCTCTTGTGATGCAGTGATTACGACCCGTATAGTTTTTTGTGTGCGAAGTGGTGCCGACGACCCACAATTGAACATTGTGAGTTTGGCTTTGTTGAGTCGTTGGCGAAGCGGTGCTTGCGACCCGCAAAACTTGTGTGCTGGCGAAGCGGTCAAGGCGACCCGCATTGGTGCTAGTGATTGTGAAGCAGTGTCAACGACCAGCATAGTTCATTAGTTTTTCGTTTTGTTTTTCGCAACCAAATCAAAATCTCGTATACCACCCGACCAGATGGATTTTAATCTCAAGTCTTTTCTTAAGAGATATCTCCACCTCGCCATATTCCATATGAGATCGATACTTGGGGATTCATTATCATTTTATATTACTTGTACGACCGGTGGCTTGCCGAGTTCGCATCAAAGCTCTTGTCGAACAAGGCGCTCAATCTCTTCCCTTTGCTTGGCGCAATCCTCCGTGATGTGTCCTTGCTTACAATGATAATCGCAGTATTGTGTCCGGTCACATCGGGTTGGCAACATTAACTTGGGTCAGCAAAGTGCGTTGTTTACAGGGGAGTGTGATCCTGGTGTTGATGAGGTCGCTGATCTTTGCGGAGAGCATCACAATGCTCGTCATTCCTCCTGGGTGCAGGTGGCGGCTACTGTTCCCGCCCCTCATTCTCTTTGAGCTCTACTCAGACTGTTGGCGGTGCGCCTCGATTGTCTCTTCAGTTGCAATCTAGGCCTCAACCCGGTGAATGAGGTTAGGATAGCTGAGCCTAGTCTCCCGCATCCGTGTGGAGTAGAAGCCACTGGGTTTGAGCTATCAAAGATAAACTCAAAGTAGAAGCTCTGTACTGCCCCTCAAAATTTATCGTGCCTCAGTTGGGAAGTGGAAGAAGAAATGCCGGAGAAAAGAGAGGAGTCACGGATAATTCAGACGTTAGCAATGAACGTATCTATGAACATTTGAGTTAACTCCGCAAAGCTACTGATCTTTCCCTCTTTTAGAGAATAGAACAGGTGCGATCAGCCCATTCAGAATTTTTGCGGATACGTGGCACAATTGTTTGTCAAGGGCATGTTATATTAGTAATAATGTCATCATCTATATGAGTTGCATTTAGCTTTTACATGATATGCTTTCTTCCATGATTTTACATTTATGTAACTGCTGAAAGCTTTATGAACATGTTCAGACGCGTTTATGATATTGATTTGTTTATTTCATCCGAATTCTCAAATTTTTCTTCATTTAATAATTTCTGAAAATAAAACTTTGGTCAGGATTGAGTTTCCTTGTGGGAAAGGTGTGGGTATGACTGAACATATTATTCGAAAGTCAAAAGTCGCTCAAAAATCGCTCAAATATTGAGTTAAACATGAATCAATTATAATTGATTCGACTCAATTTTAACCGATTCAGTTAAACATGAATCAATTATAATTGATTCGACTCAATTTTAACCGATTCATTTTGATTCGAATCACACTTCGAGTCGATTTGAAGCCTTCAATAAATCGCTCTATCAATGATTCAAATCAACTGAATTGATTCAAATATTATCTACTTATTAGTATATTATTATTCTAAATTAAAAACATTAAAGTCTAATCCTAAATTAAAAGATTAATGTCTTAAAATGTTTTATTTATTAATTTGTGAGCCAACTTAATCTAATTTCGAAATGACTTAGAATAAAGTGAAAAAATGCTCTTTTTCAAGCCGATTCATTTCCATTTCGAGCTGGTTCGGAATCGAGACATTTCGAGTTGAGTCCACTGACCCCAAAATAATTTTCATATCAAGCCGATATCGGTTTGAAAATTTCGAGTCCGAGTCAATCCCAAATTTCTCAAACTCGACTCAAAATTAGCCCTAGCTATGGATTGTTAGGAGTAGACTTATTTTGATTTGAACATTAAATAGAAGTCATCATTGTCACGAACTACACATATATTAAATATTTATGAAAATATTACAATTTAATTAAGTATTATTAACTAGATTTAAACCCCAAATTATTACTTGATCAGAGAAGAACAGCGCTCTTCCACTAGGGGCCACTGGCCAGGTTTATGGGATCAGAGAAAAACAACGCTCAAATCACTTCCTGTGCCATATATGATCATAGAGGGTAGGGATGATTTCGAGTCCAGTTTAAACGATTTAGGGTCGGTTTGAAATAAAAAATTTAGTGTCGAAAATGGCTCGAAATCGATTTTAAGTCGAGCTGACTGTAATCGAAATGACTCAATTACGAGCCGACTCGAAATCGAATATAATCGATTTGAAATTTTATAATTTTTTTCTCTTTAATCATACTTGTTAGATATTATAATAATATGTCTGCACGCGTGTTAGCCCGACTCGGAATAAGTTAACGGGTTCGTGTCGTTCTAGGGCTAGGCTCTACGCTGGGAGTACTATAAATACCCATTCCAAACTTGATGGTGTATTTTGTAGAATACTTTGAGCGGAGCCCTCAACATTCTCAAAGTACCGTCTGCTCGGCTAGGGTTTTCTTCTGTTCGCGATTCCGCTGCAGGCCGCCGCTCTCCGTGTTCGTTCGGCAATTTCCCGATTTCGCCGTGCGTTTTTCCCGATTCCGATCCGCCGCTCCTGGCGCTCCAGTGCGATTCTGTCATCGATCTCCATCGCGAGGGAAGGAAGGCCGCCTACGTAGATCTTTGATCGAGAAGGAGAAAGTTTCTCGCAGATCGGGAACGACGACCGGCTGATCTGGCCGCTGTCTAGATCCTGTTCCGATCAAGATCGGGAAGCAGTTTTCTGTTGCAGATCAGGAGGTAGGTCATCCCGATCCGGCTGTCTCGCCTGATCTAGAGATCGCAGTCTGGATCTCTCTTTTCTGCTGCGGCCGGATTGGTCAAATCCCGTCCTTGGACTCCTTTGCCATTGTTGATCTGGGCAAGGATCGATCATCTCCTGCTCCCGGTGTTCTTCGAATTTATTTTGTTTCTGTGAGCAAGGAACCGCCACCACTGCTGCAGTGAGGGAGAAGGAATTCATCCTGTCACCGGATCTGTGTGCCGACTGGATCCTGTCATTGTTCTGCAAGGAGTCGACTTCCGTTGTTGCTGATCGTCAAAACAAGGATCACAAATCTTCTGTGACAGCCTCCACCTCTTAGGATTTTGCTCTCGAATTAATTTTATAGAAATTCTCTCAAGATCTGGAAGGAAGTTTTGGTCCTTATTTATGCTTGACAAGATAATCAAGGTTATTTGATTGGCCAGATTCAGACAATTCTAATCCAGATCTGAAGAAGCTGAGATTGATGTTCTTTCCTTTGATTGGAGAACTGGTTCAGTGGAGACTTATTCTCTGGCTTATTGGCTATTCTCTTAAGAGAATCTGATCGAGTTTAATCTTTGGAGACTGCATTCATCCGGAGTGGGGCAAATTATTTATCTTTGGATTGGATCCGAAGACCCGCGTCTCGTCTCCGCGTGATTCAGGTGACTTCTTTCTAGTTGTTACTGTTCTAGTTTTAGCGAGATGTCGAATGTTTCCTCCTACGACATCGTCAAGCTTCAGTCGTTCGACCTCTCCGAGTTCCACGTTTGGAAGCTACATGTCCAACTTGGTATGAAGGAACGTGAGATTTTCTACACGGTCCTGAGTGACTTTGCCACTACCGAAGAGGACGTGAACGAGTTACAGTGGAGAAAGCACGAAGACTTCTGCAGGGACTACGTCCTTAACTCACTGAACCCTAGGCTCTCCCTGACCTACAGCAGTCATAAGACTGCAAAGAAGATTTGGGACCGTTTGAATGCGCACTTCCAGAAGGAAGAGGGGTAGTCGAGGACTCTCCTTGGGGAGAGACTCTTCACTTCAAAATTTAATTTAAACTTGTCAATCAACTCTCAAATTATTGAACTGGAGAGCCTGCGTCTCAAGTTGGCGGACGATAAGTCCGACATCTCGGATAATCTCTTTGTATGTCTTATTCTTAGCAAACTACCTCCTGAGTGGTTGACCTTCAAGACTGAAATGCACAGACTGAAGGAAAAAATCGCATTGGATGAACTCAAAAGGTTCATTCATATCGAGGATCAGAATATTGCAGGGAAGAGACAGGAACAAGGTGGGCAGTCCTCACAGACTCTCAACTTTGTGTCTCGACCTAGCAAGCCTCGTAGGAAGCCACCAGCGCCCAAGAGTGAGGCCACCACACAACTATTGCCTAAAAACCCCTCTTTCAAAAAGAAGAGGGGCAAGTGCCATAACTGTGGTAAGTGGGGACACTGGGCGGCTGATTGCAAGGCCCCAAAGAAGAAGGAGGAAGCCCCTCAAAATGTGGCGAACATGCTCGCTGATGCTTCTGACCCCAAGTCCTTTGTGGCTATGATCGGGAGCAGTCACCGCAGTTCGTTCGCAGAGTGGTGGCTTGATAGTGGTGTTACCTGTCATGTGACGAATGACAGAGGTTTATTGGCTGAGGTCAAGGCGGTCCAGGAAAAGGTGGAAAACTGCAACGGAGGAGAGACTCAGGTGACCCATGCAGGGACAGCCGAGCTGGTCCTCTCTTCAGGTAAAATTTTATTTTTGCATAATGTAAAAGTAGTTCCAAATTTAACCAAGAACTTGATTTCCATTAGTCTGTTAGATAAGGATGGGATGACCTTCACAACTCAAAATGGTAGAATGACCCTAACGGTCAATTCACATTATTTTGGGTGTGCGTACCTGATCAACGGAATGTATAGACTTTGTTTAAACAATAATATCATTCACCAAATTAGTTCAAACCTTATTAATCCTAAGTTGTTACACAACAGACTTGGACATGTAAACTATAGGAAAATGCTAGAGTTAGCTAAGAGTCATAACATCCCTTTAGATCTGTCGATTCGATTTGACAAGTGCGAGGTGTGTGCTCAGACCAAAATCACTAGAAAACCTTTTAGATCGGTTTCTAGGAGCACGAAACTTCTTGGGTTGATACATTCAGACCTCTTTGATTTTCGTAGTCACGTCACTAGAGGGGGAAGGAAGTATCTGATTACGTTCATAGACGATTTTTCAAGATTTTGTCATGTATATCTGTTGAAATTTAAAGACGAAGCCTTTGAGACGTTTAAGACTTTCAAGTATCGTGTGGAAAATCAGTTAAATCTGAAAATTAAGAGATTTAGAAGTGATCGAGTAGGAGAATACTCTGTTACTGGGTTCAAGGAATTTTGTGCCTCTGAGGGAATAATTCTTGAAAAACAGCTTCTTACTCACCCCAGTCGAATGGTGTTGCCGAGCGTAAGAATAGAACTTTAACAGAGATGTTGAACTCTATGCTCCTAACAGCTGGCATGCCTAATTCCTTTTGGGGAGAAGTAGTTCGTACTACAAATCACATTCTGAATAAAGTGCCCCATTCTCAGCTCACGTCTACCCCGTATGAGCTATGACACGGTCATCCTTGTAGATATGATACTCTAAAGACTTGGGGATGTATTGCATATGCACGCATACAAGACCTTAAGAGTCCTAAGGTGAGACCTAGAACAACGACGTGCGTTTATCTAGGTAGTGCAGAAGACAGTGCAACAGACAGATTTCTCGATCTATCCACGAACACCGTGATAGAGTCTAGAGATGCTATATTCTTTGAAAATAAATTTGTCAAGGATCATGGTTTATCTGTCTCTGGGTCTATTGATATGATTTCAAAATCTATCGTAGAACCTGAAGCTGGCCCCTCTGGCACTGCTCCTCAACCGTTAGAGGTGGAACCTGTTCCACTTAGAGCATCTAAAAGAGAGAGAATCCCTAAGAACTTTGGTGAGAACTTCGTCACCTATCACTTAGAGGATGATCCATTCTCCTACCAGGAAGCGATGAGATCTAGAGATTCGTTGATGTAGGCAGAAGCCATTGATGATGAGATGAACTCGCTGCTACATAACAATACTTGGCATCTAGTTGACTTGTCGAAAGGCGCTAAAGTTCTAGGATGCAAGTGGGTGTTGAAGAAGAAACTTCATAGTGATGAGTCTATAGCCAGGTATAAAGCGCGTCTCGTAGCTAAAGGTTGTAAACAATATGGGGGAATAGACTATTTTGATGTTTATTCATCTGCGTGTCACCTATCGACTATTAGGATTCTTGTAGCCTTAGCATCTATCGAGAACTTTATACTTCATTAGATGGATGTGAAGACAGCCTTCTTAAATTGAGAGCTTGATGAAGAGATCTACATGGCACAACCTGAAGATTATGTGCAGAAAGATCAAAAAGATAAAGTGTGCAAACTGGATAAATCAATCTATGGGCTTAAGCAAGCGCCTAAGATGTGGCACATGAAGTTTGACCAGGTGGTAAAGAGCCTCGGATTTCAGTCCAGTCTCTCAGATAAATGCCTTTATCACCGCTCATTGTCGAATCAGACAGTCATCATATGCTTATATGTAGATGACATGTTGATTTTGAGGTCTAATCTTGCTGCAGTTGGGGATATTAAATCCACTATAGCAGAAGCTTTTGACATGAAGGACCTCGGTCCTGTAGATACCCTGTTAGGTATGAAGGTCAGAGTTGACAAGGGTCGAGTTACTCTTAGTCAGGCTCATTATATTGAGCAACTTCTTTCTACCTAGGGATATGATAACTGTAGGCCGGCTGAGACATCATTTGATCATAATGTCAAGTTGAGTCCTAATGAAGAGACCAGCATTGATCAAGTTAAATATTCCAAAATAATTGGTAGTCTCATGTACGCCACAAGCTGTACAAGACCACACATTGCTTTTTTCGGTTAGCATGCTGAGCCGTTTTACCAGTAATCCAGACAAAGAGCATTGGGAAGCCCTAGACAGGATGTTAAGATACCTGAGAGGTACTAAAGATCATGCTCTGTGCTACACTGTTTACCCACCTACTGTGGAAGGACATTCTGATGCCTCGTGGTGTTCAGAAGCCGGGAACAGCAAGTCCACCAGTGGATATATATTCACCTTGGGAGGAGCTGCTATAACTTGGAAATCCAAAAGACAGACCTGTATAGCATTGTCGTCTATGGAAGCCGAGTTGTTTGCCTTAGCCTTGGCCGGTGAAGAGGCAGATTGGATCAGGAACTTGATTCTAGACATTCCCCTGTCTAAGCTACAAATCAACTCGTTGAGTTTGTACTGTGATAATCAAGCAGCAGTTCAAGTCGTTAAGAATACCCTCTATAATACTAAGAGGAGACATGTACGACTAAGACATGCTTTACTGAATTATCTGAAAGAACAAGGAATTATCACTTTGATTGATGTGCGTTCAAAGGATAACCTGGTTGATCCATTGACGAAAGGAATGCCCAAAGACCGACTAATCAAAACAGTGGGGGAAATGGGACTAAAGGCGATTTAGTTCGGCCTTAGTTCAGCTTCAGGCGATTTAGTTCAGCCTTTATCCGAACGTTTTGATTATTACAATTTCCTTTGTCAAAGCAAGCATGTTGTGCTCCGTTGATGCTCTTGGTTGCTGAGTTTGGATCTGGTAAGTTGTTTCATTCCAAACTTGATGCTAACAACTTCACCTGGTTTTAGCTTTTGCCTTGGAGGAGAGTGTTATTCCAAACTTGATAACATAATCTGACTTGATCTTATCTCTTCTTCTGGAGATTGGTTCCATTCCAAACTTGATGAGTTCCAATTGACTTTAGAATGGCAGTAACCGTGACATTCCATATAGGATCACAGATATAGCTACGGTGTCCAGAAGTCTGAAATCGTTTCGGTTGAAACAGATATCAGGTTCTGAGGTAAAACTATAATACTCTATGAACGCGTCCTCCCAGCCAAATTAAAATGATTAATACTAAGTTCTTTTTGTAGAACTAGATATTTGCAAATTTGCAAAGGATAGAATTCATTCTAAAATGAAATTCTCTGTTGAAATTGCAGGAGCTGCTGGGATAGGAGGAGCACTGGTTGACTGGAATTCTGATCAGGATGATCTTTTGGATGATGAGATTTAGAGTGTTATGGGTTTATCTTTTTCTACTTCTGTTCAGAGCATTGTTTAGTTCTTCTACTTTTGCACTGTTTGTTTGAACTTTTTATAGGTCTCTGTTGATTTGTGACACCAGGCGTATAGGGCCTGTGTCTTATTGTACTTGAGACTATTTCTGTGTTGCAGCTGAGTTTTTGTTTTACTTAGGCGTGCATACTAATTTTGTGTTCAAGTCTAATATTGTTTGAAACAGGTGCAGGACACGGTTGTGTATGATTCACGTTTTGATTGAACTTTACACAAACCACCCTCTATCCGAAGTCTTGGTACACGGCGGACATAGGAGGAGATTGTTAGATATTATTATAATATGTCCGCACGCGTATTAGCCCGACTCGGAATAGGTTAACGGGTTCGTGTCGTTTTAGGGCTAGGCTCTACGCTGAGAGTACTATAAATACTCATTCCAAACTTGATGGTGTATTTTGTAGAATACTTTGAGCGGAGCCCTCAATAATACTTGACTCAAAATTAAATTTGACAACCGTTAAATTTAGCAAATGAAACATTTAAAAGACTTATAGGTTAAAACTTTAGTGTTTATCAATTTTAAAAAGGTGCTGTTACTAGCACACCCAGTTTGATTTCTAGCAAATCATTACTATTAGCAAACCCTCATTTTTCAAAATGGTTATTTGAAAACTATTTTGTTACTAGCAAACCAACATAATTTTTTTAAAAAAAATTTAAATTTTGTTTAAAACATTCATTCTTTCAAAATAACCTGATGCAGCCTGCATATAATGACATTACAAATGATTTCAAATGTATTCATTCAACCAATTATGTTAGCATTATAGATGAGTCAAAATACCGCAAATGTTTAGTAAGTCCAAAACTAATTTTTCAACAAAATATCATTATCTGCACCGACGCCCGGGATGGGCGTGACTTTTTTAGGGGGTCAAATCGGGGGCATAAACGGCTTCAAATCTAAAAGTGTTCAACATAAAAATTGTAGATCTTGTCGAGATCTACAATTTTTATGTTGAACACTTTTTGATTTGAAGCACCTTAGACCTCCGATTTGGCCCCTGAAAAAAGTTACATCGTACATATGTACGGACGCACGGGATCGGCGTGACTTTTTTCGGGGGCCAAATCGGGGGCATAAAAGTGTTCAAATATTTCTTATTTGAAGCATTTTTGAATTTTGAGCCCCAAATATTTCTTATTTGAAAAAGTGTTCAACATGAAAGTTGTAGATCTCGTCGAGATCTACAACTTTCATGTTGAACACTTTTTGATTTGAAGTAGTTTAGACCTCCGATTTGTGCCCCGAAAAAAGTCACGCCGAAAATCTGTACGTTCCGTGAATGCCTTTTTTAGGGCCCAAATTGGAGGCCTAAACGGCTTCAAATCAAAAAATGATCAACATGAAAGTTGTAGATCTCATCAAGATCTACAACTTTCATGTTGATCACTTTTTCAAATAAGAAATATTTGGGGCTCAAAATTCAAAAATGCAAAAATTATCAAAAAACAAGATTGGTTTGCTAGTAGTAATTTTTGGGAAGAGAAAAAAATGCAAAAAATGATGGAATCTGTTTTTTTCTGGTTTGCTAATAACAGCACCCTTTTAAAATAGTATTATGTTAATAAATACATATTATTTTTAATCATTTCGAGTTAATTTTAAGCATATTTTGAGCGATTTAGGACGGACACAAAATCGACTTGAATGTTATTTGGGGCAAATTTAATCGGCTCATATTGAATCAATTCATTATAATCGATTCCAATTCAATTCGATATTCGAGTGACTTTTGAGTTTCAAATAACATGATTAATTCTAATAGAAGGTGACGACAAACATGTAAGAATAGAAATGACTGATAAAAGAAATTGATCCATAAAAAAAATTGATCCATAAAAAAAACTATCTGAAAAAGACATTGACGTTCTTGTTTAGAAAAAAAATAATCCCTGTTAAAATGACAATTTTCCATTCTCCATTGATAAAAATCATATTAATTTATTAATCAAAATGAAAATTTAGTAGAGGGAGAAAGTGACAAATAAAATAAAATGTGATATCAAGAATTTATTCTCTACCATCCAACAAAATAACATCCAACAAAATACGTTTCAAAGATATTAATATTTAAGAATTGATATTGAAAAAATTAAAGCCAATTCTGCTAGTCAGATGAATAATTTTAGGATGACGTAACCAACAATATTCGGGTAAATCTAAAGAACATTTGATTCACTGTGTATATTTTGCGGTGGGTTTTGAGATCATTCATTTTTGAATTGTGAACTTTAGGTTTCATTGATTCTTCCTTGATTCAAAACGCACATTTCTTGCTCCGAAGCTTTTTTTCTCACCGCCACACGATTTTTTGACCAACGGTGCATTTTTTCACCTAGGCGTATATTTTCATCAGTTGGAGTGTTTTTTTGCCCGAGTGCACGTTTTTTCGATCATTCATGAGTTTTTCGGCGGAGCACACGTTTTTTGACCGAGCGCATGTTTTTCGACTGAGCGCGCGTTTTTCGGCCCAGTATGCGTTTTTTTGCCCGAGCCCAGGTTTTTTGTCCGAGAGCGGATTTTTTTTACAAGACAATTTTTTCAGTCCGGACACAACTTTTTTGCCCGGACTCAATTTTTTCGGTTCGGACAGGACTCTTTCGTCGGGAGACAGTTTTTTTGTCCAAACATAATTTTTTTCGGAAGGACGCAATATTTCGCCCAGACGCAAATTTTTAACCCGGAAGCGATTTTTTCGCCCGTACCAGAATTTTTCGGGCAAACACGATATTTTTCGGCCGAACGCGATTTTTTTGCCGGACCGCGGTTTTTTAGCCCGAGCGCGCTTTTTTAGCTGGGCGCGGTTTTTTTGGCTGGGCGCGGTTTTTTCGCCCGAGCGCGCTTCCTTCGCCCAGACCCGCTTTTTTCGCCCATGAAAGATTTTTCGGCCCGCACGATTTTTTTTGCCCGAGTCAGTTTTTTTTCGCCCGGGCCCGTTTTTTCGCGCTCGGTGGCGGTTTTTCCGCGCCCGGGGTGCGAAAATATTGGTCGTGGGTGAAAAATTTGCGTCCGGGCGAAAAAAACGCACCCGGGCAAAAAATTCGCGCTCTGGTGAAAAAATCATCCCCAGGCTTAAAAATCTGTCACAGGTGAAAAAAGCAAGCCCATGGGAGTAATTCACGTTTGGGTGAAATAATCGCGCATGCGCAAAAAATCGCGTCCATACAAAAAATTTGGTCCGGGCAAAAAAACTCATCTGGGCAAAAAATCGGTCACGAGAGAAAAAAGCGCGTCTGGGGAAAAAATCGCGTCATGGCGAAATAATCGCGTCCGAGCAAAAAATTGCGTCTAGGCGCAATAATCGCGTCCGAGCAAAAAATCGCTTCTATGTGAAAAAATCCGGTCGGGACGAAAAAATCGGCCACAAGTAAAAAAATTACGCCTGGATGAAGAAATCACGTCCAGATGAAAACATCATGTCCAGCAAAAAAGTGTCACTGGGAGGAGCAATATTTAGGTCAGGATCGTGGATGATGCTCATGGTCCTGCACCAATGAGGAGCTTGCAAAGGTGGGGCCCACGCAATTGTGGCTTGTGCTATACACTTTTGCGCGGGGCTCTCATCATTTGTGACTTCTCATTGGTTGTGTGGACGATGCTTACCGTCCACGGTTCTGACCTAAAAATTTTTCCACTGGGAGGGACTGCAGTTACTTCTGGGGAATGCTGGAGCAAGCTCACGAGTAGTTTTTCTTCATTTATTATTATTATTATTATTATTATTATTATTATTATTATTATTATTATTAATTTGGACTTAAGTCTGAAATTCTAATGCTTGTCCTAATTTGTTTGGATGAAGCTCAGATTTCAATTGAAGCTCAAGTGCTATGCTTGGTAAGAATTCTTAGTGACCTCATATACTATTCTTACTATGACTACTCTATAAAATTCATGAACTTTGGACTTTTATATGTAACCATAAAAACATTCTTCTCCTTTTCTCTAAGGCTTTCTTTCGTTTGGGGGATTTATTTTCACCGGTCAAGCGGTTACTAACGCATGAACTGAATCATAATTAAGGTCCGATTTTGCGATCGTAACCGCTTGACCGGTGAAAATAAGTCTCCCAAAGGGAGCCTAAATTTTCTTGCTTCTATATGTGCATAAATAATAAAGAAAATAAATTTATTTGCATGCAATTTCAATTGCGAAAACTTACATCTGGATCAATCATTATCATTAGTACCTAATTTTTCCTACATGATTGCACATTGTGTAAACAGTGTCATCTTTTTCTTTAGCATCTATGCTTTACAAGTAACATCTTTTCTTCTTCGTCTTATATACATCTTAATTTTGGCATCAAATTTCTACTTGCATCCTTTTGGGGGTCATTCAACGCTCTCACAGTCCGATCGAACAGAATTGACTCAGCTCAAGAATGAGTCAAGTGCATAAACAGCCACAAAAAGAACCAATAGTTGACATCAAGACATTTGTTGTGGAAAAAGCCGGAAGGGGAAATACACGGGACTGGATCGATGACTAAATTTACTATCTTTCAGTAAACTACAAGAACTCGTTTCTTGACGGTGACAAACCACCGCTCGTTATAATAAGCCTTCTGGATCTCGAGAGTTGCTTGGAGCGGAGTGTTGTGAAGTTTGCTCAGCAGCAATGTAGATGGACGAACACAACAACGAAGGCTTTTGACTCGAAGGACAGAGCTGGTGGAGATCTTCGAGCTAGTTTGAGATATTCGAAGTTCGAAAGAAATTTTCAAGCTCCGAAAGAGATCTTTGAAGTATGAATGATATCTTCGATCTCTGAATGAGATATTTGAAGGCCAAATGAGATCATCGAAGGAATCTTCAAACACCGAAGCAGATCTCTGAGAAATCTTCAAGGGAAGACCCATGAGCTCCCTTTGGCGCTAAACATAAGGTACCTTCAAATGAGAGCTCAAGGCCCTTCTTATAGCCTTTGAGAGGGGTATTGCGGTAATTGTGCCGCAACAACTATTGGATAGGCGAACAGTAATTTTTGATTTGGGGGCACACTGATCACCAATTTTGCGAATATGACAATCTCTCCCCATGGAAAGTTAGGGCAGGACCGGCAACAGCGAGAGACGGTGAGCATCGCAAAGGAAATTGTGAGAGAGGTGTTGATCGGAGGAAAACACGGTGTCAGGAACCAAGCACATCAACGAGAGACTAGCATGATGACAAGAGGTGACCACAACATCGGTAGGTGACAACAATATCGGGGGGCGGCGACGACACCCTGAGGAAATAGCAGCGTCAGGAGGAGATGTCGGTAAGCCGTGATGGTGGCATTGGGAGGCGACGCGGCGTCGGGAGGTGATGGTTGCATCGGGTGGCGATACGACGTTAGGAGGCCACACGGCGTCGGGAGGACACGCGGCGTCGGGAGGCCACACTGTGTCGAGAGGGTACAATGGTGTTGGGAGGCGATGATGGCAGTGACGGCGGTGGCGATGCTACGTGCGTATCGGTTGGTGGCGCGGCTTGCGCACCAAGAGGCGGTGCGGCGCACGTAGGGCGGGAATTGGCATGACTTGCGTGCATGGGTTAATGTGCATTGACTGCATTCCGAAGTAAGTTTGGGAGACCAATTGTACTCTAATTTTTAGAGGATGTTTTTTCTAAGAAAATGAGCCCAGAAATTATTCCTACCAGTCGTTAATTCTTGGATGTGTTAGTTAGTTAGTTTGATCTATGTACTAAAATCATTTGTGAGTTTGCTTAGGATAAATGGCACGTTCTGTGTGGTTATGGTCTTGCCTCTTTGGGTAGGTACCGGAATTCATCGCTCAGCATAGTATTAGTGGTTGACGGTCGATTGGAGTTGCCTCATAGCTTGGCAAATACCGAAGGTTGATTGTTGAGCTTGTCTCTTGGAGTTGGAACTGGAGGTTGTCGCTCGGCATTGGTGCCGGAGGTCAACGCTAGGTTCTAGCCTAGGATTAACTTTGACAGCACTTAGTAGGGGTTGGTGAGCCTCTTGCTTGGAATAGGCACTAAAAGTGAACTCTTGGCATTGACACCTGAGTTTGATGCGCGATTATGATGCAATGGGACTTTCTGCACTTATCAGTTGTGAACTATCCACTCGGT
This sequence comes from Platanthera zijinensis, assembly GCA_039513925.1. Classification (NCBI taxonomy): domain Eukaryota; kingdom Viridiplantae; phylum Streptophyta; class Magnoliopsida; order Asparagales; family Orchidaceae; genus Platanthera; species Platanthera zijinensis. The sequence goes on along the minus strand of CM077090.1, from coordinate 70,438,507 downwards.
GTCGGCATCGTAGGGTCGTTGCTCGGGTGAGATTCCTGCTCGATGCATGGGGCTTCTGAGATCGTCACTTAATTAGCGTGTAGGACCTTCGTAAGGTCTTACCGGTTGTGAGATTTCCACTCGATGTCGGCACCGGAGTGTCGTCATCCAGGTGAGCATCATGTTGACTGTACTGTCCAACCTTGGGGGGGGGGGGGGGGGGGGGAATAAGGTTCTTAAATAAATACTGGAGATTTAAAACTTTTAGCATACAGTATACACTTTCTGGAAGCAAGCGCGGGGAGGTAGTGTTACCATCGGCGATATCAACAAAAACCGAATTCTAGATCTACAAAAAATCATTTCAGCACACAAATGAATAACACTTCAGAGACTATGTAGTAGAGAGATGTAATTGCAGTTCAGAATAAGAACACTAGATTTCAATTAATATACTAATAAGTTTACAATTACAACATTAGATCTCCATGATTCCTTAGATCGGAAGCAATGAATAGAATTTCATTATAGATTTCTATACCGACCCTCCCCCTAAGTACTAGTTGGCTCCTTCCCTTCTCCCCAATACTCTTCGAGCTGGCTCTCTCCCTTTTCCCCCTAGAAGATCTTTGAGAACACTAAATCTCCCTAATCTAGACATCCTTCTCGATCGATTTCTGCAGGCTCCTTGGAATCTGACGAACTTCCGGTAGGTTTTCCACACGACACTATAAAAGAGAAGAAAGGAAATACAAGATAAAAAGATAGAAGAGAAAATAATTGCTCCCTCAAATATTGTCCACAGAGCCGGTGAGTAATCAATGCTTGTGAATCTCATTTTTGTGTGCATGATCATCCTCTAACTCTCCTTGTTCACGCTCTCTAAAGATCTTCATTCTTGCTTGAGGGTAAGAGTTCTTCTCCTTTGTTGGCTACTTCTTACTGTAGAGATGGCATAACTGCCTCCTGTTGTTCTAGGTTTCAGTAGACGTACTATAATGCCCCGCCCGTCCAAAAAATATAACATTAGGTCCGATCAGGACCTCATGTCATATTGAGTGCACAAAATAGGTATTCATAAGGGTAAACAGAAGATACAATTACTCACAATAGAGAACTAAATGCTAGAAGAAGCATTTTTATAAATATCAAATCCTAATTTCTACATTACCATAAGGAATGATCAAGAAACAATTAGTCTTGGACTAAGGCCTTAAATTATCCAAATGTAATAAACTCTACATGATTTACATAGTTCGGCACGTAGGTTGACAATACATAAAAAATTATAAAACAGTTCAGCCTTCGAGAACCAGCTTAGCACTGGGCTTCTGCCAACGATTTACCACTGGATCGCCAGTACCTGTACCATACATAAATAAGCGGTAAACGAGGATCAACTATGAGCTGACTACAAGCCGCGTAACAATCCCTACGACCATTCTAGCCAATTCCAGAGCGATGGAACCACACTCCTGCATATAAGTAGTAACAATAAAATAGTATGTATAACAAAAGATAAAAGGCAGCTAGTCTAAATAGAGTAAGATTTCAAGCACAATCAATCTTTTAGGTTGAGCATCAAAGTAAGGTGAACCTAGTTATGCATATGATGTTTGTTGGTTTATCTGGAGGTTCCTTTAGCCGCCTAAGCATGTGTCTATTAAACATCACATCATAAACATTCGTACGCATGACCACACATTTCATGCTCTCAATGTATGCTTTTGGTGTACTCTCTTCCGAGTCCAACCTCCATCCTAAGTTATGTAAACCTAGATGGTCAGTGAGCAACTAAAGGTCACAAGCTATTATGCTACTCGGACATAACCCATGTTTAGATGGTCTCCATAAGGGGTGACCTCTCACTGAAACACATGGAACGGGTTTGGATCAGCTTTGCCCATGCTCAAGTCACCAAAATCCCTCATCACAGTGCAGGTATAGCTTCACCTCGGCATGTGTGAAAGATCTTATTTTCAAGGTAGCTAACAACCTAGAGGGGGGGGGGGGTGAATAAGTTTGTCTAGGTCTTTTGATAATCTTTTTAATATCTTTTCGTTTTCTTTTAGCTTTCAGCTTAGGGTGATTTAGAGCTTGTCCTTAACACCTGCCAATAAGAAAAGAAAAACAAACACAAAAAATCACACAAGTATTTTATAGTGGTTTTTCAAAATTATGGGTACATCCACTCTCCTCCCACCTTCCTAACTTCCTGTTAGTCAAGGCACTTCTCCAAAACAATGATCCAAAGAGCTTACACCTCAGATCCCTCAGGATATCTCAGTCTCCTCCAAGACTTACACCTCAGCCACAAAGGCCTACACTCAGTGATACAAGTATCACCTACCTCAGGCAATTAAGCCCTACCACTCAGGCAATTAAGCCCTACCACTCAGGCAATTAAGCCCTACCACTCAGGCTATGGAGGATAGCCCTACCACTCAGGCTATGGAGGATAACACCACCTTAGAGCAAACTTGCTCCTATAACTCAGAGAGATACACTCTCCTACAGCTCAGGCAATACTGTCATACTACTTAGTGAGTAAAACTCACCAAACTCAGATCCCTCGGGATTCTACACTCCGACAGGAGCCCTTTCCTACAGCTCAGACAAATTTGCCCTATCTCAGGCACAAGACCCTACAGCTCAGATCCAGAATGATCCTACAACAATAAATTATTTAATAAACTTTGACACAGAAATTTCTCTGTGTCAACAACTAGAGCAGAGAAATTTCTGCTCCAACTCTCCCCACAGCAGAGAAAAAGTTTGCTGGAGGAACTCAGAAGTTAACTTCTGAACTTGCTGTAGAAGGCTAAATATTTGTTGATCTTGAGTCTTCAAGCAGCTCACTGAACCAACTTAAGGATGAAGGTTCTTCTTTCTTTAGAACTGATTCTAAATCTGCTGTGGCAAATGGAGACTTGCACAGCTAACTGAACTTTTCTTGCTGGAGAGCTTCAAGCTTTTTCACATGCAGCAATGACGAGGAAGATGAAGACGGCTGCTATCCTTTTTGAATTTTGTAAGCCCTAAAAATTTTCTCTGTCTTGGCCCATCTCTTCCCTTTTATAGTTCGCCGATCAACGGCTCTTAGAGATCGTTGGGCCCCACCTACAGCTTCCAGCTGTGCCTTGCTTTAACGGAATAATATGTACAGTAGCTCGGCGGTCGAGTTTGTCGTGTTCTGTAGCTTCTCCGTACCTGATTTGAACTCAGTTGACTTTGTTGATTTTACTGACATCAACACCTGTGGACTTAGCCAAAATCGAGCATCAATATAGTAGGTGTTGAGTGAATGAGCTTCACTCAATGTCAAAACACTTAGACAAATTTATGTCTATCTAGGCATTGAGAGCGTTGAGTGAACAAGCCTCACTCAACGCTTTTTGCCTTAAAAAAATCTTCCTACTTCTCTGGCATCGAGATCGTTGAGTGAACAAGTCTTACGCAATGCTTTTTGCCTTAGCAAAATCTTCTTACTTCTCTGGCGTTGAGAGCGTTGAGTGTGTCTTCATCACTCAACGCTTTTTTCCTTAGAAAAAGCTTTCTGCAACTTAGGCGTTGAGAGCGCTGAGTGAGCACGCCTCACTCAACGCTTTTTGCCTTAGCCAATTTTTTGTGTTTAAAAACACTGACTTGGACTGCGAGTGTTACTCAACACTTATGAGGCTATAGCATTGAGTGAATGACCTTCACTCAACGCCTGTGGAATTAGCTACATTTCTCACTCTTAACTTTAGGCTTTGACTGACTCAGCTTGCCTTACTCTGAACTGAGTTCGACGAATGATGAATAGAGCTCGACGAACAGTGAACTCAGTTTGACGAATTCTGAACTGAGCTCGGCGAACTCAGAATCTCAAACTCTGAATTTAGCCTGACGAATGGTGATCTTAGCTCAACGAACTCTGAACTCAGTTCGACGAATTCTGAACTGAGCTCGACGAACTCAGAATCTCAAACTCTGAATTTAGCTCGATGAATGGCGAGCTCAGCTCGACGAACTCTGAACTCAGCTCGAAGAATTCTAAACTGAGTTCAACTCGCAGCTTTTTGCTGTATGGCATTGAGTGTGTCTTCATCACTTAACGCCAAACTACTTAGCCATATTTCTGCCTATAGCTGTATGGCGTTGAGTGAGTTGACTCCACTCACCGCTTGTGGACTTAGATTTCTGTCAGCCCGCATCTTAGGTAAGTGTTTACCTGACTTGGATACTTAGGATACCTGTCCCATCACTGTCAACTACAACTACATGTATATCATTGACAAGATTGACTTCCTCAAATCTAGGATATTGTGGGCAATGGACCCAACAATGTGCATATGATAACTCACATTATATCCCATCAAGTTATGCATTCAAGGACTTCAAGCTATTGTGTCTCATACTATGCGCCTATCCCATTAGCGAGGACCTAGGCTTCGCATAAACTACCAAAGTAGGAGGTCCAAGAAGACTCAACTACTCTTTTGTGGTGAAGGTTTACGTTCAACCACATTACAATTATGGGGCATTCGCCGAGTTCTTTAAGTGCCCCCTTAGTCCAACCTCTTACCACACGATAACTCATTTCTCGGAGTCTTCTCCGACATGCAAATAAAACATCACAAATTTGGACCAATGGTCACAGATATACCTCACACAGAATGCCTAAATCCATAAAATAATACGATTTCTATATGTAATAAATGTCTGGGACGTACATAATTAACTCGATGGTTCGTATGAATCCAAGGAGGTCATGCCCTTCGCTAATTAGTAGAATATGCTCTTCCCATGCAAGTATAATAACACAATAATGGACAAGCACGTCCTAAGACTAGAGAGAAGTATCGTTTACCCTTGTCGATCATTTCAGTGCCCTCAATAGGACGTGCCGCCTATTCTTTGTTTGGTATTTCATTTAGTACCGCCTTTATCTGTTTGTGAAATATGACGTGGGGCCCCAGTCGGACCTTTTGTTATATTCTTTGTGACGGACAGAGTGTTATAATAGATTTTTGAATTTATTTCCATCTTCTACCGCCCGACAGCAACTATCGTGCTACGGTATCCTCTTAGGTAGTGACAGTGATCATATCCAAAACCTTCAGCGTATCGATTGATGACCTACTGCCAGCGATAGCACCCATCACGCGATGTTAGGCACTGATTTCTCCTTGACATTTAAGCAAAATGATAAGCATCTAGTCGATCGACTTGAACTCAGTACTATCTTCTTGAAGGCTACCGCCTGCGATATCACTACCGCGCAATATTAGCGTCTAGTCGATCAGCTAGTCATCTAGTGAACACGAGCTTCATCTAGATGGTCTAGGACTCTTCAAGTCGCCTATTACTGCTAATGACAGTACCTACTGCTCAGCGTTGGATTTCTGCTACAGAATTCTTTTGATTTATTTATATTAAGAGATAGTTGTATTATAACTCTCCTCCCCTTAAATGAATTATGAACCAAAATTCTAAAGATAAGGAAGCAAAAAATAGACAATATATACATTGTACCTTAACATAACAACACAGAGAACTCCTTAAGCATGGTTTGCTCTCGCTTCCATAAAATCTCCTCACATCTGCAATTATACCAGTGGACTGACCATTCTGATCGCTTTATTTTGCAACAACCGAACTTAAGTGACTTCGATGCAAATGAGCTCGACTTTCATTGTTATCCCACCATCGATAAACTCCCTATCATCAGCAAGATTAAGAGTATGCACTTGCAACGCCTTCCTCAACACCAATATGTGAAACACGTCGTATAATCCACTTATCTGTAGAAAGAGCAAGCAAGTTGACAACTTCACCAGCACGCTCTATGATCTCAAACAGTCCAAGGTATCTCAGACTTAGGCTTCATTTGGTTCGGCGGTGGCGGATCGATCCGGCGGGTGGAAACAGAGTGTTCGAACCGGAGGGGGGAGGTGGCTGCTCAAAACGGAGCTTTTTGGGGCGTTTCTCAAGGCAGGAGGGTGGAAACGGAGCAAACGCCGCCGGAGGTTCATTTGTATACCCTCCTTCTGGCGGCGTTTGCCCAAAACGGAGTATCAAAACGCCCAAACAAATAGAGCCTTAGCTTTTTTCAAGCATCAAATCCTTGATACTCCTTCGAATGGTTTAATATTTAAGTAAACCAAGTCGTCAATGAGGAATTTGATATTTTGGTGCTTGGTGTTGTAGCACTTTGTTTGCATATCTAGAGCAATCAACAATCGCTCTCAAATCATTTGAATCATCGAACGTGCCTCATCGACGTCCTTTCGCTTCAATAACTTTGTGCCACCTGTTTCTGTCGAAGATAAGAGAGCATGACACTTCCTATCATAAAGGGCCTTGAAGGGCAATTTTTTAATACTCGCTTAGTAGCTATTATTATAGCCAAATTTGATCATATAGAGGTAGTATTTCTATCATTTTCCAAAATCCAGGAGGCACATTCATATCCTCCATGGTTCTATTAGTCATTTCAGTCTGCCTATCCGTTTATGGGTGAATGGTTATGCTATGTGTTAGCTTGGTATCCAAAAGTTGGTGGATTAGTCTCTAATCTTTTGATATGAACACTCATCTAGGTCACCTACGATGCTATAGGGAACGCCGTGCAATCGTACAATGTTATCAACATAAAATTTCACTAACTTTTCCATTAAATCATCTCTCCAGTTCGGAATGAAGTGAGATACCTTTGCTAATTGGTCAATAATAACCCAGATGACATTGTTTTTGTGTTTTGATTTCAACAATACATGCACTAATCCATTGATATATCATCGAACTTCCACTCTGGAATCGGAAAAGACTTTATAAATCCAATGGGTCTTTCATATTCGGTCTTCACAAGAGCGCAACTGTGACATTTCACTACATAAAGAGTTATGTCTTTCTTTAAATCCTGACATCAGAAAAGTTTCTTTATGTCTATATACATCTTTGTTGTTGGGTACATTGGAAAAAGTGTACCTGATTTGAAGAAGCCCAACTTAGCTCAATGATATACATCAAGGTGTATTTGATATTGTTTTGAGTTGACATGTGCAGGTGAAGAAGTATTAAAGAATGCAGAAAAATATTCTAAGTCCACATGTCGACACCTGAAGAAATTGTGCCGACACTTCTGAATATTTGTGTCGACACTTTAGAAAATCAGTGTCGACACAGAGAAAGATGGTCGACCACATTTATGTCGACACTGGGAAGCAGTGTCGACATATAAAGAAAATCGTCGACCTCAGCACTGGGAAGCAGTGTCGACACAGAAGAAGATAGTCGACTAGTGAAAGATAGTCGACACAGAAGAAGATAGTCGACTAGTGAAAGATAGTCGACACAGAAGAAGATAGTCGACTAGTGAAAGATAGTCGACACAGAAGAAGATAGTCGACCAGAGAAAGATAGTCGACCAGAGAAAGATAGTCGACCAGAGAAAGATAGTCGACTCACAGAAGAAGATAGTCGACCTCTACTGTGTCGACACTGGGTGGATGTGTCGACACCTTGAGACTGAGTCGACACATTTTGGCAGAATTGAAGATTGATGTGTCGACACCTAAAGGCTGAGTCGACACATACTGAGTTCTGAATCTACAACAACTGTGTCGACACACAGGACTTGTGTCGACACACTACAGAGTCTAGACCAAGTTATTTTCTGAAGAAGCTGTGTCGACTTAAAGGCAACTTAGTCGACATCATCAAAGACTGTGTCGACACCAAAGTCACTTATGTCGACACAGATAGACAGATTGGTCTCGACACTTTCTAACAGACTGTCTCGACATTTTGCTGTCCAAGGCTAAGGTACAGGAACTGTTTGAAGACTTGACAGCTGTGGGTTGCCACCGTTTAACTGAAGCTGTCAGACCTGTCAGAAATCAGTTAGAAACCGGATCAGCCGGTTACCATGAAGAAAGTCTATAAATAGACATATTCAGAAGGAAAAAAAAGAAGAAGAAACATAACTGAAGAAGATCTAAGAAGAAGAAACAAAAGGATTACGATCCTATTGAAGTTTCAATTCAAGAAAGTGCTAAGCTCTAAAGAAGATCTTCATCAGAAAATCTAAGAAGAAGTCTGAAGTATCAGAAAAGGTGTTGGATAGAGAGAGATCCAGTCATCTTGAAGAAGAAGAAGGAAGCCATCAGTGGTTTCTCAAGAAGCTGTTTGGAAATCAACTCAGCTAAGTTCAGATTCAAGAAGCTTTGAAGAAAGCTCAGATTCAGTTGATTTCATCAGCTGATCAAGAAGTATCTTGTCCTCTTCTCTCTCAACAAAGGCAAGACATCAAAATATCTTTTCTAAATTTCTGTAGGATCTGTTTACACAGATCTGAGTTGTAAGCCTATGTTATAAAGGCTGAGTGTAGGAGAGGTAATCTCTGAGTGGTAGGGCTATTTGCCTGAGTGTAGGAGAAGGTTATTCTCTGAGTGGTAGGCCTTGAGGCAAGGCTGAGGTAGGGCTATTGAGCCTGAGTTGTAGGAACTTATCCAGGTTCTGAGCTGTAGGATCTGAGGATCTGAGAATAGTGGAAGTTTGGCCGAATCTAGCACATTGCTAGATAGGTGAAGGGGGAAAGTGGATGTACCCAGATCTTGGGGAACCACTATAAAACATTGTGCAATCTGTGATGCTTAGTTGTCTGTGAATGCTGTACTAGATAATTTAATTTGTAATTGAATTCTGCCTAGATTTATAAACAAGAAATTAGAACCTATTCACCCCCCCTCTAGGTGTTTAGGTTGTCTTGAAAGTAAAACTATCAAGTGGTATCAGAGGGAGGTTCCTCAAAAAGGACTTAACAGTCTGAGGTAGATCTGAAAGGCAGAATTTAGATTCAAAAAGATGGGTTCAGGTGAGAATCATAAGGAGCTAGGGTCTATGAAATTACCCATATGCAAGAAAGAAATTTTTGGAATTTGGAAAGAAAGAGTCAGACTGTTCATGGAAGCATCTGACCCAAGGATTTACATCACAGTACAGGAAGGCCCCTTCATTCTAATGAAGGTATCAGTTCTTGATGCAAATATCCAAACTCCAAAGAGTTATTCAGAAATGACCAAGGATGAAATCATCTTAGCAACCATGGATAAAAGAGCTCAGAACATTATTGTTAGTGCCATAGATGATTCAACATTTCAGAATCTGATTCACTGCAAGACCTCCAAAGAGATGTGGGACACATTGATTGTCTACATGGAGGGATCTGAAGAAGTAAGGCAGGATAGGAAATCTATGCTCAATCAGGAGTATGAAAGTTTTAGACAAGAAAAATCTGATAGCATAACTGAGTGCTACAAGAAATTCTATAGAATTGTGAATGAGCTTATGTCCTATGGAAGAGTCTTCAGTACTTATGAACTGAATGACAAATTCTTGAGATCCTTAACAAAGGATTGAGACACAAAGATCTGTGCCATAAGAGAAGTGGCTAAATTGGCAGAGACATCTCCTCCCACCTTGTTTGGAAAGTTGCTATCCTATGAAATGCAACTTATGGTGAGGAAGGAGGAGGAAAAGAATTCAAGAGGAGAGCATAGAGAAAAGACTGTGGCATTCAATGCAGAAGCCACCAGAAGGAATAGGAGGAAATCACCATCTCCTCCTAAGGAAGTTGCAGAAGATAGTTCTGAAAATTCAGATAAGGGTTTAGAAAGCTGTGATTCAGATGCAGACTTTGCTGCATTCACAAGGCAATTCCAGAGGTTCTTGAAAAAGAAGCAATGGAAGTCTAGGCCTTCCACATCACAGCAAGATGATGACTATTATCAGAAGAAAAGGTCATCAAGGAAAGAGAACAGCAGATTAAAGCCCAGCAAAGCCACTACTTCAAAGATTGTCTGCTATTGTTGCAATAGGCCTGGACATGTAGTGGCTAACTGTCCTGATAAGAGAAAGGAGTCTTCAGATAAGAAGAAGACTCATCAGAAAGGCAAGAAGGAGAAATCTTTTGTTGCAAAGAAAGATAGGAGTCTAACAGACCAGTCAACTTCAGAGTCAGAATCTGAAGCTGAAGCATATATTGGACTATATGCTGTGTCTGAAGAAGAGGAGTTTCTGCAGTTGCTAGACTCCATCAATGAACAAAAGGATCATCAGTGTATGGGGCTAATGGCAGGATTAGAAGAGGACATATGCCAGAATCAGTCTGGTCCTAATAAGGTACAATGTCCTTCTATTACATCTGTTTGTTGTACAAGTGAAGAATCAGCTACATCTGCATCAAGTGATGTAGATGCATCTGAATCTGAAGGAGATGTCTATCAATTGATAGACAAGTATGGGGATTTGTTGCAGGCCCTTAAGAAAAGCAAGAACCTGGTTAAATTCAGGCTCAGGAAATTGCTGAACTAAGGGTTGCTACAACTGAGTTAGAGAAAGTTATTGATCAAAAATTAAATGAAATTGCCAAGCTGAAGAATATAACTATTATTCAGATGGGCACAATTAATTATACTAATGATCAAGTGAAGAGTCTGGAGGCCAGGCTTAGAATTGAAAGGGATTTAGTGGCTAGTTACTCTAAGCCAAAATCTGTCTTACCCTTGATAGATGAATTTGTCACTCAAAAGGGTAAGGCTGGATTAGGATTTAAAGGTAACTCCAGGGCTGGCAGATTCAAGAGGAAAGGCAAAGCTCCTGTTCAGCCACTAAATCTTTCAGTCCCCATAAAGTTTAGTAAGGTGAAAGTGCCTTCTAACAAATATAATCATGAAGATATTCAAGGTTATATTAAGACTAACGTTCTGAAGAACAAGGGTGTAAATGCAAGCAGGCCTACCTATGGTCATAAACCTAATGGTTTTAAGAAATCAGTAGGTGAAGTTGCTGCAGCACCAGCAATGAACAGAAATTCTTCTGACAAAGATGTATCTAGATCTAGATACAATAAGTTTGAATGTTGGTGCTGTGGCAAGAGAGGCCATTTTGCACTACACTGTTGGTATAACCCAAGTGCTATAAAGAACAATAGTCTACCTGTTAGAAGGGTTTATGGTAGCTTTATTAATGCTAACCTGAACCAAGGACCCAAGACTTACTTGGGTTCTAAGGGTAAGTAATTCTGTGTTGCAGGTGAATCCAAGTAACCATGCCCCTATATGGTACTTGGATAGTGGTTGTTCCAGGCACATGACTGGAACAAAGGGGCTGCTGAAGGAGTATTCATCTGTCAAAGATGGACCTAAAGTGATCTTTGGTGGATCTGAAAAAGGAGTCATCAAAGGGTTTGGTAACATTTCTTCTAACCTTATCACTATCACTCAAGTGGCTTATGTAAAAGGTTTGAAACATAATCTAATAAGCATAAGCCAGCTAAGTGATTTAGGATATGACATTTCATTTGTTAAAGATGGATGTCATATCAAAAGGTCAAGTGATCAAAAGATCATATTGACTGGGTATAGGAAGAGAAATGTATATTGTCTTAATTTTGAATGTGAGAATAAGGCTTCTCCCATCTGTCTTGTAGCTGATGACAATGCCTCTTATTGTGTTAAGTGGCACAAGAGATTGGCTCATCTAAACTACAAGACAATTGGCCAACTCTTTAGCAAAGAGTTAGTGAGGAATGGACCTCAAGTTAAGTGTATAAAGGAAGGGATATGCTCAGCTTGTCAAAAGGGCAAGCAGACAAAATCCTCCTTTCAAAGCCTTGAAAACAAGGATTCTGTGAAGTGTTTATACCTCTTGCATATGGATCTTTTTGGTCCTATGCCAGTTCATAGTCTAGGTAGGAAGGTCTACACTTTTGTGGTTGTAGATGACTATTCTAGATTTACATGGGTGTTATTTCTGAGACAAAAATCTGAAACCCTAGGTATATTACTTAATTTTGTAAAGCAAATTCAGAATGAACTGAATAGTACAGTGGTCAAAATCAGAAGTGACCATGGTACTGAGTTTCAATCTGAAAGCATAACAAAATTGTGTAAAGACTTTGGGATTTTCCAAGAGTTCTCCTCACCTAGAACACCTCAGCAAAATGGAATTGCTGAAAGAAAGAATAGAACATTAATTGAAGCAGGTAGAACTCTGTTGAGTGACACCTCTCTCCCAGAATATTTTTGGGCTGAGGCAGTTAACACTGCTTGTCATGTGATCAATAGGGCTACTATCACCAAAAGCCACAAAATGACTCCCTATGAGATTGTGAAAGGCAGAAAACCAAATCTATCTTACTTTAGGATCTTTGGTTGCAAGTGTTATATACTTAACAATGGCAAGTCATATTTGACTAAGTTTGCTGCCAAATCCCAGGATGGGATATTTGTTGGCTACAGCACTAATAGTAAGGCCTATAGAGTCTTCAACTTGACTACTCAAGTTATTGAAGAATCTGTGCATGTTGTGTTTGATGAAACAAGATTAATCAACTGTGAGTTGTCTTGTAGATCAAATGACTCAACAGGTATAAGCAAAAGTATGGACAAGCTCTCCATTATTGAAGGATCAAAGGAAGATGGGGCATTGGAAAATGAAGGCTTCTGTCCAGGGGGAGAACAAGACACTATAGAAGCTAATGAAAACCAAGAGATTCAGCTAAATGAAGGAGCTGGAGATGTTCAACCAGAAGGGAATCTTCCACCAGCTACAAGACATTTGAGAGATCATCCAGTTGATCAGATAATAGGTGATCCAAGACAGGGGGTGCAAACTAGAAGCAGAAATCAAAACACAGTTCTACATTCAAGTTTCTTGTCACAAATGGAGCCTAAAAAGTTTGAAGAAGCTATCCAAGACCAGTACTGGATTGATGCCATGCAAGAGGAGCTGAATCAATTCAGAAGGTGCAATGTCTGGGAGCTTGTTCCTAAACCAAGAGCCCACAACATAATTGGCACAAAATGGATATATAGGAACAAGCTAGATGAAAGTGGAATAATAGTAAAGAATAAAGCAAGATTGGTTGCAAAAGGATACAGGCAGGAAGAAGGGATTGACTTTGATCAAACCTTTGCTCCTGTAGCAAGGCTGGAGGCAATCAGAATATTCCTTGCCTATGCAGCCTATCAAGACTTCAAAGTATACCAGATGGATGTGAAGTCAGCATTTCTGAATGGTGATCTTAAAGAAGAAGTATATGTAGAGCAACCATCAGGTTTTGTAGATCCTCTTAAACCTGATTTTGTTTATAATCTTAGGAAAGCTCTGTATGGGTTAAAGCAAGCTCCAAGGGCTTGGTATGAAACCCTGTCTACTTTCCTTATTGAGAATAAATTCTCAAGAGGAAAAATTGACAAAACTCTATTCCTTAGGGAATCCAAAGGCAAGATCATCTTAGTTCAGATCTATGTTGATGACATAATCTTTGGGTCTACTGAAAACAACCTTTGTAAAAAGTTTGCCAAACTTATGCAAGGGAAGTTTGAGATGAGCAGTATGGGGGAACTGAAGTTCTTCTTGGGACTCCAAGTAAGACAGACTGATGATGGCTTGTCCATATCCCAGTCTAAGTTCACCAAAGAATTGATTAAGAAATATGGTATGGGGTCATCCTCCACCATGAGAACTCCTATGGGAACAAGTATGCCTATATGCAAAGATGATGCAGGTAAACCTGTTGATGAGACTTTGTATAGAGGAATAGTTGGCTCACTACTATATCTCACTGCTAGTAGACCAGATATTATGTATGCTACATGTGTCTGTGCTAGGTACCAAGCCTGCCCTAAAGAATCTCATTATACTGCAGTCAAAAGGATTCTGAGATATCTTAAGGGCACACCTAATCTAGGTCTTTGGTACCCTAGGAATAGAGATTTTCAACTAACAGGCTATTCAGATGCAGATTTTACAGGATGTAGAGAGGATAGGAAGAGTACTACAGGTACATGTCAATTCCTGGGAGGAAGACTAATATCATGGAGTAGTAAGAAGCAGACCAGTGTGGCAATTTCCACAGCTGAGTCTGAGTATGTTGCTGCTGGAAGCTGCTGTGCACAGCTATTATGGATGCAGCATCAGCTTAAGGATTATGGTATTCAAGTAAGTAGAACACCTCTTTTATGTGATTCTAAGAGTGCAATTTCTATTGCTAATAATCCTGTTTCTCATAGTAAAACTAAGCATATAGAAATAAAATACCATTTTCTTAGAGAACATGTAGAAAAAGAAGACATTTCATTGGAATTTGTGAAAACAGATTATCAAATAGCAGATGTGTTTACTAAGCCCCTAGATGAAACCAAATTCAATAAATTCAAAATTGAATTAGGTATGTTAACCATTGATTAGTGTAATCACAATATCATCAACAATGAAGTTGAAGTGGTAACAAGACATTCAAGTGATAAAAAGACACATTGAAGTAGTATCAAGTACTCTGTAGTACTTATAAGTTGTGATGAACAAACAGAAATTGGCTAAGTAAGATGGTGTCGACACATTCAGTAATATTGTGTCGACTCAGGATTGTAATACAAAACAGAGATATTGTGTCGACACAGAAAATATGTGTCGATACTTAAGAATCTTATTGTCGACTTATCTAGGAATGTAGTGTCGACTTCACCAGGATAGTGGTGTCGACACTTACAGATTTTGTGTCGACACTTATACTAAGAGTCGACACAGAATTTCTGATGCTCTTCTATTTATCTCTGGTGTCGACAAAACAGCAAATTGGTGTCGACACATAATAGACGGACTTGATGTCGAGACTATAGAAGCTTGTGTCGACACATTCCATCTGTGTCGACACTTATAGTCTGTTTTTGGCGTCTTTTGATCTTCTTTAAATAGAAGGTATAAATAGGTCAAGAACTCATTCTGTCGACACGCTTACAAGGTTTTCGAAACCCTGTGTCGACATTCTCTCTCTCTCTCTCTTTCTCTCATCTTTCAAGCTTTCTCGACTGATCCATGGCGCCAAAGATTGAAGATAATGTGAATGAAGGATATGAATTGGTGCGCCAGGCCTTTGCTGCTGCCCCTCCAGATGTTCTCAGGGTTATCTCTCTCCTCTCCGCCTCAGGATTAGAATTTCTGGTCTCCGAACCATCTAAGATATGGAAGAAGGAGGTGCATGAGTTCTTTACTTCTGCATCTGTAGACTCTAAGAGTCATGAGATAAAATCCACTGTCCATGGGTCACTAGTGGACATTACACCAAGTAAGTTAAGAACAATTCTACAATTACCTATAATTGAGAATGAAGAGGATGTCCCTGCTTCTAAATCATGGGAGGCTCTTCAATGGTTTGGATTGGATTCCACCATGAAAATTGGAGCAGCATTCAACAGGAAAGGAATGAATCAACAGGGCAAGTTCCTGTCTGAGGTGGTTGGAAAAGTTATTCTGTGCAAGCCAGGTGGACATGATAGGATTTCTGCCTATATGTTCAGCCTAATGACCAGGATTATGTTTACAATTCCAACGGATTGGTCAACTGTAATCTTTGAAAAGATTAAGGAAGGAATCAAGAAGCCAAATCTGGCTAGAATAATGAGTATATACCTAAGTAAGGAGATTCCTGAAGTTATGCAACAACAATCTGGAACAAAGATTAATCACATGAGAAGGATGGACATGAGATTGTTCTCTAGATGGGATAGGGTGCTGACCAAAGAAATGCCTGAAGTGGAAAGGCAAGATTCACCTCAGAAATCCCCAGGTCATGCTACCAGTACTGAGCACCAACAAGAAGAGCAAGTAAGACAAGAGGTTGAAGATCAGCCTGCTTCTACACAAGTTCAGGATGTCACAATACCTGTAGTTCAAGAAGAAGAAGTAAGCATACCAGCTCAGCAAGGTTATTCACCTACACAGACTGTATCTACTCATGACCAGGTACAGGTGCAGTGGGAGCTGGTGTATTTTTCCTACAAAAGACATTTCTAATATTTCTATTTCTGCACAGGTCCAGGAAAAGCAAGTGTCCTCACCTGCCCAAGACATCACCAATACTGAACAAGTACAGGGGGAGAGACTGTCTGAGCAAGTGCAAGAGGATGCTCCAATTGATATATCTCAAAATTTGAATACTGCAGATGTTTCAGCCCAGAAGGAATATACTCTAGAAGAGTTATTTCTAGATAATGAAATAATTACTGATGAAATGGAATTGGAGTAAGAAATTGAGGGGGAGCCTGTGCATGTGGAGACTGTACACCATGGCACTGAAGCAGCTGTTCCTCCTCCTCCCAAAGAAAGAGTACAAATTGATAGTACTTCTGATTCTGAGAATGAAGAAGCCAGGGTGGCTAAGAAGAGAAAACTTCTGGTCTTCCAGAGAAGGAGCAAGAGCTATAAGCAAGCTTTACAGTCTACAGCACATCACACTCCTTCTGACTTTGATTATAACAAGTTTTTGATCGATTTACAAGTGAAATTGGATGAACACAGAGTGGCTATTGAAAAATATGTTGATGAAAACAACAAGTCCCTGCAATTTGACTTAGCCCAAGATATAAAATCTATTAGATTTGAGGTCAATATGCATAAGAAGGAGATGACAGATTGCTTCCATAAGGGAGGCAATGTTGTGGTATATTTGGCAAAACAACAGCAGTCTATCATCCCTAAGGTGGATGATATTGCTTTAAAGCAAAGCTATGTCTTGGAAAATCAGCTAAGGATGAATGACAATTTAACTGAATCTCATCATGAGATCATTGAGGAATTGAAAAAGATTGTTCCAAGTCTGCCTGCAACTAGATCAAAGGAAATGGAAGAATTTGATAAGAACTTTCAAGCTGCTATTGATTCTGTTAAAACTGCTATCACAATCTCTCAAAAGGAAATATCTGACAAGCTTCAAAAGTTAAAACCATTTTTTAAAGAGGGTGTGAATTATCTAGATGGTCAAATCAGATTTCAGAAGGAGGATCTAAGAGATCATGTTACTAGAGAAGCCATAAAGGGGGAGAGGATGTTAGTTCATGCAGGCTCAGAGCACACCAAATGGGTGACCAATAGTATTCGAGCCACATTGGGATATCCACCATTGTGTGATGATGCTATGGTGGCTGAGTCAGGAATACAAACAAGTCTACTTGAAGGCAATCAACCTGAGGTTGGTCAAGTCATTTACCCTCCTCCAGATTATGATATGATTGATCAGCTAGTTCAAGGAATGTATAGTCCTCCAAAGGAGGTTACTAATGTTGTGATTGGGAAGGTTGATAAGCCTGAGGCTACTTTGAAAGACCAGCAAGATGCTCTACTATCTAAGAAAAGATTTAGAGAGCAGGCTGAACTTAAACCAGACTTTGAGCAGTGGAGTCCTACTTCCAGAAATATTATACTCACTGCATGGAAGGCTGTCAAAGACCAAGTGCAGGAAAGAGGCAAGTGGTACAATGAGATGGAATGGCAGAAGTATGAAGCCAGGCAAGAGGCCATAGTACAGTTTAGAAGAAAAGCCAAGATGGGTAGGCTGCCTCCAGATGCTCAGGAGCCAAGCAAGTACTTCCCAAAGCCCTTTCATTATTTTGAAAGGCAAAGGCTCAAGGAAGAAGCAAAGAAGAAGGCTGATCTAAAAGGCAAGAAGCCAGCTGAAGATTCTGAAGCTCCTGTGAAGGCTCAAGTTCTATCAGGCAAAGGGATTGTCATAAAAGAGCCTGATCAGTCTTAATTCTTAGTTCTTTCAAAGTGTTTTGTAATGTTTTGATTAAATCATTAGATGTAAATCTCTGTATTCAAACATTATCAAGTTATAAACAAAATGTTGTGTGATATCATATAATGTTCATTCTGTGATGTATGGTTTTTATTTTGTTTATATTAAGTATTCCTGTTATGTCTTATATCATCAGTTTATACTTTTTATAAATGGTGTATATCATTGGCTATAGGGTTATGACTTCTCCAAATAGGGGGAGATTGTTGGGTACATTGGAAAAAGTGTACCTGATTTGAAGAAGCCCAACTTAGCTCAATGATATACATCAAGGTGTATTTGATGTTGTTTTGAGTTGACATGTGCAGGTGAAGAAGTATTAAAGAATGCAGAAAAATATTCTAAGTCCACATGTCGACACTTGAAGAAATTGTGCCGACACTTCTGAATATTTGTGTCGACACTTCAGAAAATCAGTGTCGACACAGAGAAAGATGGTCGACCACATTTATGTCGACACTGGGAAGCAGTGTCGACACATAAAGAAAATCGTCGACCTCAGCACTGGGAAGCATAGTCGACACAGAAGAAGATAGTCGACTAGTGAAAGATAGTCGACACAGAAGAAGATAGTCGACTAGTGAAAGATAGTCGACACAGAAGAAGATAGTCGACTAGTGAAAGATAGTCGACACAGAAGAAGATAGTCGACCAGAGAAAGATAGTCGACCAGAGAAAGATAGTCGACCAGAGAAAGATAGTCGACTCACAGAAGAAGATAGTCGACCTCTACTGTGTCGACACTAGGTGGATGTGTCGACACCTTGAGACTGAGTCGACACATTTTGGCAGAATTGAAGATTGATGTGTCGACACCTGAAGGCTGAGTCGACACATACTGAGTTCTGAATCTACAACAACTGTGTCGACACACAGGACTTGTGTCGACACACTACAGAGTCTAGACCAAGTTATTTTCTGAAGAAGCTGTGTCAACTTAAAGGCAACTTAGTCGACATCATCAAAGACTGTGTCGACACCAAAGTCACTTATGTCGACACAGATAGACAGATTGGTCTCGACACTTTCTAACAGACTGTCTCGACATTTTGCTGTCCAAGGCTAAGGTACAGGAACTGTTTGAAGACTTGACAGCTGTGGGTTGCCACCGTTTAATTGAAGCTGTCAGACCTGTCAAAAATCAGTTAGAAACCGGATCAGCCGGTTACCATGAAGAAAGTCTATAAATAGACATATTCAGAAGGAAAAAAAGAAGAAGAAACATAACTGAAGAAGATCTAAGAAGAAGAAACAAAAGGATTATGATCCTATTGAAGTTTCAATTCAAGAAAGTGCTAAGCTCTAAAGAAGATCTTCATCAGAAAATCTAAGAAGAAGTCTGAATTATCAGAAAAGGTGTTGGATAGAGAGGGATCCAGTCATCTTGAAGAAGAAGAAGGAAGCCATCAGTGGTTTCTCAAGAAGCTGTTTGGAAATCAACTCAGCTAAGTTCAGTTTCAAGAAGCTTTGAAGAAAGCTCAGATTCAGTTGATTTCATCAGCTGATCAAGAAGTGTCTTGTCCTCTTCTCTCTCAACAAAGGCAAGACATCAAAATATCTTTTCTAAATTTCTGTAGGATCTGTTTACACAGATCTGAGTTGTAAGCCTGTGTTATAAAGGCTGAGTGTAGGAGAGGTAATCTCTGAGTGGTAGGGCTATTTGCCTGAGTGTAGGAGAAGGTTATTCTCTGAGTGGTAGGCCTTGAGGCAAGGCTGAGGTAGGGCTGTTGAGCCTGAGTTGTAGGAACCTATCCAGGTTCTGAGCTGTAGGATCTGAGGATCTGAGAATAGTGGAAGTTTGGCCGAATCTAGCACATTGCTAGATATGTGAAGGGGGAAAGTGGATGTACCCAGATCTTGGGGAACCACTATAAAACATTGTGCAATCTGTGATGCTTAGTTGTCTGTGAATGCTGTGCTAGATAATTTAATTTATAATTGAATTCTGCCTAGATTTATAAACAAGAAATTAGAACCTATTCACCCCCCCTCTAGGTGTTTAGGTTGTCTTGAAAGTAAAACTATCATTTGTGCTCCCTTGGAGAATTGATTAGTTGGTAAAATGACCACGTACATCAATTCCTTCCATAATTTTTTGAAATTTGGGACGCATAATCGGTTGTATTTTCACAATAGACCATCGTCAAAGAAGAAATATGTATTTGACCCATCCACGCTCTCTGATACATAACACTTTATGCTTTATCCAATTCCACAGATTGCCAGATTCAATCCGCAAGACCACATTAAACCTCAGTCCAGTTCAAGCATGCATTAGCATTTATCGTCTGATCGGAACAAGTAATCACAAGGGACTCCAAGTCACTGATTAGGTGTTTATCATGCATCTGAATCTAGTTGGCTTGCACATGAACCCTCCGAATTAATGCGTCTACAAAAATATTTTCCTTCCCATGAGTGCAATGAATATCAAAGTTGTAGTCCCTAAGGAACTCCATCCACCTCCATTATCGTATGTTCAACTTCTTCTGTTGGGTCCATTGATCCCAATGTCCTAGATTTGTAAGAAGTCAAACAGGTCAATGGTATACACATAGTTGTATTTGATGTATGTTAAAGTTCATGCATACAGGTTGGTCTTTGTCACAATGATTGGATATGTAGCTCAAGAGACAATGACAGGTGGACTCAAAGTGATAGGCTGGAAAGTAAGAAGTTTGGCTAAGTTCACAGGCATTGAGTGAGGCAAGCTCACTCAACGCTCTCAACGCCATACAACTAATAGCGCTGAGTGAAGACTGGCAGTCAAAGCTTACAGTATTGACAAGACAGAAATTTGGCTAAGTCCACAGGCGTTGAGTGAGACATATACACTCAACACTCTCAACGCCATATGGCCAGAATCATTGATACAAGGATATCATGTCAAAGCCTAAGCAGTGGAAGCCAGAAAATCGACTAAGTCTAGAAGCGTTGAGTGAAGCTTGATCACTCAACGACATGCTGAGTCTGTCAATGCCAAACTTCAGCAAGAAGGCAAGTTTGCAGAAAATCGACTAAGTCTAGAAGCGTTGAGTGAAGCTTATACACTCAACGCTCTCAACGCCATCAGGCAGAAAGTTGAAGAATATGGCTAAGGCAAAAAGCATTGAGTGAGGGATATACACTCAATGCTCTCAACGTCTAAGTAGAGCAGAAATATTTCTAAGTCCAGATTCATTGAGAATGGCCTATTCACTCAATGCCACTCAACGCCTAACAGAGCTAAAGAAAATTCTAAGTCTAGAATCGTCGAAGTATTGCTTATCCAGTTTTCGTCGAGTTGAGCTTTGATTTCGTCGAGCTAAGTTCAGATTTTGTTGAACTCAGCTTTCACCTGTTTGTCGACCTGAGGATTTATGGAATGATACTTGATTTCGTCGAGCTGAGTTCTAGATTCGTCGAACTAAGTTTTGAGTTCGTCGAACTGAGGGTTTCTGAGATGATGCTTGATTTCGTCGAGCTGAGCCCTGGATTCGTCGAACTAAGTTTTGAGTTCGTCGAATTGAAGTTTTCTGAAGAATTGCTTGATTTCGTCTAGCTGAGCTCTGGATTCGTCGAACTGAGTTTTGAGTTCGTCGAACGGAGGATTTCATAAGTATTGTTTGATTTTGGCTAAGTCCAGAATGATGCTGACGTCAGCAAAGTCAACAAGTCAACGATTTTCTGATTCGTTATGTAATTGCTGCAAATCGACATTAACGTCGTCGTCAGTCTACAGTGGATCTCAATTTGATTAAGCTGAAGTTCTAATCACCGTTAAAACTGGGACACGTGTCAAACATCCCACAAATTGATAAGGTTATAAAAAATAGCTGAGATTAAGATCATATTAGTGATTCTGATTAACATTCTGAAAAAATGAGAAGGGAGAGTTCATCGTCTTCATCCGCCATTGTTACAGAACCAAGAACTTCAATTGAAAAATCAGAAGGGTTTCTGAGTTCGCTGGTGCAATCAACATCTCCTACAGCTATATCAGAGGATTTTTCTGAGGAAGACGAATCAGTCTAGGCAAACCTTAACTGAAGTTGATTCTTGATCTAAGCTGAGCCAAATTTGAAGATCAATTTATGGATTGTTGAAGAAGAAGAAGAGATCTGCA
The DNA here is from genome assembly GCA_039513925.1 of Platanthera zijinensis. Lineage (NCBI taxonomy): Eukaryota > Viridiplantae > Streptophyta > Magnoliopsida > Asparagales > Orchidaceae > Platanthera > Platanthera zijinensis. Next base: position 70,416,797 of record CM077090.1, on the reverse strand, counting down.
TAGAGTTTTCTCTGGACAGAAGGAGAGGCAAAGGAATTCATTTCTCTGTCAATAAAGGTTAGCTGATTGAAGATTTTAATTCTGAATCTTCCTCTTTCATCAGCAAGAATAGGATCAAGGTCCTGAGGAACTTCCAGCACAAGCAGCAGATAGTTAAAGATTATCATCCTTATTGTTGGGAAGTAGATAGGGCTGAGAATTTCTTAGCATAGAAAGAAATTGACTCAGAGAATAATTTCTCTTGAGTCAAATTAACAAACACTTTCAAAATCAGTGGATCTGTGAAAGATCTGTGTTGAGGCCTAGATTGATTAGGCTATTTGTGAGATCTATGAGATCTAATTGTAAAGACTAAATTATAAATACCATGTGATTGGATTCCTGTGTGAATCTGTGTGAGGCTGATTCTCCGAGTCTGTGTAAAGGGCATTTGTGCCAGTGTGTGGTTATCAGGTGATTACTGTGTGGAGGGCTGTGAGCCAGTATTGTAAGTCTCAGTGGAGACTGACTGATCTAGTGGGATCATGTTGTAATCTCTGAGGAGCCATAGTTTTTGGAGAAGAGCATTTTCTAACATACTGTTAGAAAAGCGGAGAGAGACAGTGGATGTACCCATACACTGGGGAACCACTATAAATCTGGTGTGCTGTGTTTTGTGTTGTGTTGTGCTGAATATTGTTTTCTTGAAAACTGAAATAAGTATACACATTAGGACATAAGTCATAGAAGATTTTAAAGACTCAAGAAAAGACTGCAATAACCTATTCACCCCCTTTAGGTGATTAGCTACCCATGTAATCATAGACTTTCACCTTCTGACTTAATATATACTTTAGGCTCTAATGATTTGTAAAGATGTCGATCTTATAAAAATAATGTCTCCATGGCATAAGAGCGAATACCACGACCGCCAACTCCACGTAATGGATCGGATAATTCCTCTCATACACTTACAATTGGCGAGATCCATATGCAATTATTTTACTAAATTGAAGAAGAACACAACCCAAGACATTCCCCGAGGCACCACTATGGACTTTATAGCCTTCCATACAATATTGTGAACATAATATAAGCATCATGGTCAGACGAATCTTTAGTTCCTCAAAAGATTGCGCGCACTCTAGCGACCAAAAAAACTTCTGCTCCATTCTAGTACGTAGTGCGGGGGAGAGCTGTCCTTAAAAGGTTCTCTGTGAAGCGCCGATAGTAACCGACAACTCAAAAGAATCTTTGGACTTCTTCCACAGTTATCAACACAGGCCACTCTCATATAGTAACTATCATCACTAGATCTACTATGATTCCCTCTCCACTTACCATATGACCTAGGAATTCCACTGATGATAGCCAAAATTGACATTTAACGGACTTGACATATAGCTAACTCTTCCTCAAGGTGCTCATAATTATGCATAAGTGATCCACTTGCTCTTCTTTTAACTAAGAGTAAACTAGTATATTATCGATAAAGAATATTACAAATCGGTCTAGATACTCTCAAAATATTATGTTCATCAAGTTCATGAATTTTGATGGTGCATCTATTAGGCCGAGCAATATCACCATGAACTCATAGTGCCAGTAACAGATACTGAATGTTGTTTGGGAATATCACTTTGCCAGATCCTCAATGGGTAATAACTGGACTTTAGATCTAGTTTTGAATACTCAATTGATCCAACTAACTAATGAAAAAATAGTCGATTCTCCAAATCGGATTTTTCCCTTCTCTATCAACTTATTCAATTCTCGGTAGTCGATAAATAGATGCAAGCTTCTATCCTTCTTTTTTTACAAAGAGGATCAATGCACTCCATGTGGATGAACTCAGACCTACAAAGCCTTGTTCTAGTAGCTCTTGTAATTGAAATTTCAATTCTTTCATTTCCTATAGCGCTATTTGGTACGGGGAGAGTGATACAGGTTTGCACCTGACACCAACATAATAGAGAAATTGATCTCTTGCTAAGGCAAAGCTCTAGGGAGATCTTTTGGAAATACATTAACATACTTCGACATGATCAGAACATCACTCGACCTGGGCTATGGCTCTGCAGCCTCCAATAAAGTGAAGAACAAGTTCATACTTTTCCGAACCACATTGACCACTTGGAGAGCAGACATTAGTATCTTGCTCTATCCTTGCATATAAAAAAAATATAGTCTTTGCATTCAACTTTTTGCCCTAGTGTTAATTTCCTTAGATTCCAATCGATGCATGCATGCTGTTTTGAGAGCCAGTCTATTCCAAAGATCAAATTGAATTCGGATATCGGTAGCATTGATGTTTCCAATTCAAAATCTTGATTTCTTAACTGCAACATCACACAGCTTCTGTTATCCGCGCTCAGCCTATCAACTTTTGTCTATGCTACATCTGATTAATTTTTACCTAAGGTAGACAACACTTCGATACAAGTCATGAAGTCCTTAGATAGAAATGAGTGAGATACTCCAATGTCAACAAGAGCTTTAGCCAGATTGGTGCGTATCAGGACAAATCTTAATTATAAACATGTGAAACATGCGATCATATACACGGTATAAAGTACAAGAAGCTATAAAAGCTACATACTAACTCATACCTATATTGACATTTTGCCGACAGGCCTTTAGTTGGCCAAGGGAGTAGATTCTTGGTTGGGTCGGAGGGCGTTGGGAAGAGGTAGATTCCACTGCCTTCCCTTTCTCTATATAGCTTGGACTCACCGTACGAGTGTGCTCCACTGCTCGACTCTCTGGTTTAGGAGGGCCACTTTGATATTCCCAGGCTATATACCCCCACTTTGCCGCAAGTATAGCATGCCATATAACTCTGTCCATTGTAGATACCAACACATCAGAGGGAGATGGCTTCAAACACATGGATTTCTTTCTATGTCCTTAATACATAGATGTTACAAAGGCCGATACTTTGAACTTAGGCTTTTTGGCCACTAAAATTTTCATTTGATGGACTCTCTCCAAGTCCATCTCCAAAGATCTATTCGACTTCACTAAGATATAGAATCTGAATAGCCTCGGACCCATAAGAAATAGTCGTAAGTCATCTCGCAGACCATTAGAGAACTCTTTAATCTTAGTCTCCTCATCTTCCAACTTTGACCCCGCACAACAACCCAGCCTGGTAAATTTATGTAGGTATTCATTTACTGTGTGCCCGCCCTGCTCCAGATGTTGGAACTGGTTTTATCATTCAATATACATGGCAGGGGTATGTACCATAGACCGAATAACTCTGAGAAATTTCCCAATAAGATTTGAGTTAGTCGTCTTCCACCATATGTGCACACCACTTCTTCCCACCAAAGCCTTACTTTGCCAACTAGGAGGAAGGTGTCCAAGGTGACCAAATTATCTTCAGTAGTATCAACTGACTGTAAATTCCTCTTTATTATTGACAACACCCGATTGCTGCCATCTAGGATTTAGTACCCAAGAAATATGGAGAGTTGAATCTTAAAAAGTGTTTTAACTGTTGGTTGGATGCGCGTTTCACAACTACCAACTCATTAGGCACCCGCCTCGCAATTACCATCTCTACTACAACAATTGACATTGGGGCCAACCTAGGGGTAAGAGGTTGTACAAGCCATCCTGGTTGTGCATTGATCATTGCAAAGACCGTCTCTACAACCCACTGTATTATTTCTGTAGAAGGAGGGGATGTTGACACCTCAGCAGATGCAACACATTCAGCCGAGTGATGGTGTTGGGACTGCCCCACACCGGTCCTAGTCATATATAATCCTGTCACACACAATTTAATGACTTCAACTATAACAATACAATTAACTTGGAACGCTTAGGTTTCACAAACAATGTTACAAACAAGTGTGTTTTTCATTCATAAATGAATATTCACTGGTGATTTAGACATTTTAAGGTGACACATTAAACCTGCACTCCACCCCTTAAAAGAATTCGTCTATGAATTCGAAAGAGAATGGATCGTCACCCTAAGCTAATACTAAAATATAACACTATGCCCGTGCAAACAATATAATAGTAGGTCCGGTCGGGACCCTATGCCATATGAAGCGCACAAGCTAAGTGTTATGTAATGATAAATAGAATATATAATTACTCAAAACAGAAGACTAAATGCTAGCAGAAGCATTTTTATAAATATCAAACCATGAATGTGCATATTAACACTAGGATTAATCAAGTAACAAGTAGTCTTGGCTTTAAGGCCTTACATTATCCAAATGTAATAAACTTTACATGATTTGCATGCTTCGGTACGTAGACTTGCAATACATGAAAAGTTATAAAATAGTTCGGCCTTCGAGGGCTAGCTCAGCAGTGGGCTTCTGCTTGCTACGTCCCACTCTGCTCGCCAGTACCTGTACCATCCACAAATAAAAGGTAAATGAGGGTCAGCTATGAACTGACCACAAACTGCATAACTATCCCACCCCATCCATTTTAGCTAACTCTAGGGTGGTGGTATCGTACTCCTGCAAGCAAGCTATAACAAGCAAGAAGTATATATAACAAAAGAGAAAGTGCAACCACTTTAAACAAAGTGAAATTTCAAGCTTCTATGTTGAGCATCAAAGTAAGGTGTACCTTGATATGCTCTTGATGTTGATTGGTTTACTTATAGTTTTCTTCAATTTTCTAAGCATGTGTCAAATATAATAAACATCATGTGACAAATGATGGTACCCACAACCACATGTTTCATGCTCTTAAGGCATGCTTTTGGTGTACTCTCTCCTGAGTCCCACCTCCATCTTAAGTTATGCAAATCTAGATGGTAATTGAGCGATTGCTGGTCACAGGATATTACACATCCCAAACATAACTCATGTTTAGGCGGTGTCCATGAGGGGCAAGCTCTCACATAAATGCATGGAATGGTTTTAGATCAGATTTGCCCGTGCTTAAGTCACAAGAATCCCTCGTCACTGTAGAAGTATAACTTCACCTCGACCCGTACACATGATAACCCATATTATCTCCCATCAAGTTAGGCACTCAAGTATTTCAAGCTATGGTATCTTATGCTACGCACCTAGCCTGCTAGCGAGGACCTAGGCTTCACATAAACTACCAAAGTAGGAGGGCCAAGATGACTCGATTAATATTTTATGGTGAAGGTTTTCATTCAACCACATCACAATTATGGGCCTTTTGCTAAGTGCTTTAAGAGCTCTCTTAGTCCCCCTTGTAATGCGATAATGCATTTCTCGGAGTCTTCTCTGGCACACAAATCAAGCATCACCAATTCTGATCAACGATCATAGATAGACTTCATACTGAATGCTTAAATTATAAACCAATCGGATTTCTATATGAAATAAATGTCGGGGATGTACACAATCGACCCGATGGTTTGTATGAACCTAAGAAGGTTAGACCTTCTGCTAATTAGTGGAAGAGACTCTTCCTATACAAGTATAATAACACAATAATAGACAAGTACGTTCTTAGACTAGAGAGAATGATCGTTACCCTTAATGATCGTTTAGGTGGCTACATGAAGTAAAACTATAGCCAGATGGAAATGATCGCAACAGACCGAATTCCCTGGATCTGAACTCGGCTTGTGATTCGAAGCTCTGAAGCTCTAAAAATAGCATCAATAGGGTTTCCTTTTACTTCCTTCTCTTCCAAACCAAAGCTATCCAAATCTCTCACGTTAATATAATTATTTAGTAATGGTTGTCAACTACTTTTATATTAAAGGATGGACTATTCTAAACCCTTTGATCATATTCAATAAAGAATTGAACCACTTGGATTATATATTTATGAATCTATTTCTGTCAGCTACCACCTGACGGTAGCTACCGTGTCGCGCTATCCCCTTAGGCAATTGTGGTGATCTTATCCAGAACTGTCAGTATATTGGTTGACGACTTACTAAAGGCATCATCTATCAGTATGGCCTTGGCTTCTAGGTGACACGACAAGCATCCAATTAATGGACTTGAACTCAGTACTATTAGTTTGAAATCTACCGCCATAGGTATCACTATTGCACGTCATTAGCATCTAGTCGATCGGGTAGACATTTAATCAACACGAGCCTCATCTAGATGATCTAGGACTCTTCAAGTAGATTGTTACAACCCACGACATCCCCCACCGCTCGATGTTAGCTTTTTACTACAAAATTCTTTTGATTTCTTACTATTGTGAAACTGGGGTGTAACACATATATCCAAAGGAAAAAGGAACGCTTTATACAAAGCTAACTAGGATACCACTGGCATTATCGCTGATGCCCAATGGTAGGCATCATTTATATGTTTTCTCCCAGCTGTGCTGCTCCATATAATGAAGGTGGCATCTCTTTCCTTGTACTCATAAGCTAGCATAGAGCAGTAGTGCTGGCATTTCTCAAAAGTGATTCTTGATTAGGCGCGTGCATAGCTGGTCTTCTGCAAATAAAGAATATGGTGACTCTTTCCTTGCAGGCCTCTGTTACCGTAGAGCAGTAGCGTTCTTTCCTTCTATGGTCACCACCACTTTCCTTCATTAAGCACATGGATCACTAACTTTGACTTCAAAGGTAGCGTGGTGAATTATCAGTAGCTGTTGGGAACATTGACTACAATGTCCTAGATTTGAAGAAACCTCATAAGTCAATAATATACACAAATTTGTATTTGATATTTCTCTGAGTTAAAATGTGCAGGTTATTAGTACTTAATGATAAGACAACTTGGAATTATCAAAAATTCAATTGGAGATGAGTCAGCATACTTTAGAGTGAAGGATTTTTGCTTAAGCACAAATGCATCGAGTCATCTCACCTCACTCAATGCTAAAGGTCCAAATGTGCTAACTGAATGTTGTTCACTCAAAGATACTGCTGAGAAGCAGAAAATCTGTGTAAGTAAATGCGTTAAGTGAAGACCATTCACTCAACGCCTCAGTGGAAAAGCAGAAAATCTGTCTAAGTATAAATGCGTCGAGTGAAGGTCATTCACTCAATGCCTCAGTAGAGAAGCAAAAATTCTGGTTAAGTGCAAATGCGTTAAGTGAAGGTCATTTACTCAATGCCTCAATGGAGAAGCAAGAAAATCTGTCCAAGTGCAAATACGTCGAGACATAAGACTTCACTCAATGCCAAAGCTAAATGCGCTGAGTCAATCTCAGTCACTCGACGCATCTTGAGAAAGTCAAGTATTTGATTAAGTTAAATGGCTTCACGTCAAATTCAATCACTCAACGCCTCTACAGAAGCACAAAAGTTTATTCTAAGTCAAAGGGTACCAAGACATTCTGCTGACGTTATGCTTAATTCAAATTGACACCAATTGCACACTAAAAGATGAAAACCGCCGCATTCTTCCGACACGCAATCTTGGGAAGATACAACTGTTAATATTGGCCACACCGCATACCTAAACAAGATTATAGCCATTGCTGATGCAGAGATATATAAACTAAGTGCATGATACTTTTACAAGAATTTTTTGGAATATATTTTGCAAACCCTAATTCAAAAAAGTCGTCGCCAACAAAAAATATCAATTCATTTGTCTTCAAGCTCCATAAGTCTTCACAACAATCTTTTTGAAGCTTGAAGAAGGAGATATCTGCAAGATTTCAATACAACATAGACTATTCAAAATCTGAAGATCATTTCCTATTGCTGTGGGTGAAAATAAGTTGTTTGGTGAAACAGCTAGAGAATAAGGCTCCAGAGCATCTATTCTTGAGTGTTTGTAAAACAAACACTCTTTTAATCTCTATTGTAAGATCTCCTTGAGATCTGAGTGTAGGGCTTTTTCCAAAGTCTGAGGTAGGATTCTTGCATATAATCTTAGGTAGGCTTGTGTTTTAAAGGCTGAGGTAGGGCTTGTTTGTGATCATGAGGTAGTAGACCTATTACTGTCTTTGAGGTAGGACTGAGAAAAGTCTGAGTTGTAGGAGTGGAAGCCACTCTGAGGTGTAAGATTTAGGGAGAGATCTGAGTTATATGATCAGTTTATCTGAGTTTTGGAGAAGTTGGCCTAGTCTAGCACACTGCTAGATAGATGAAGGGAGAAAGTGGAAGTACCCTAGATAGAGAAACCACTATAAATTGCTTGTATGTTTTTTGTGTTCTTGAAAGCAACTAACCTAACATCAACACACCAAGTAATATATAGAAAAGATATATAAATCCAAAAGAAACCTATTCACCCCCCATTTAGGTGTTTAACTATCCTTAAAAATACTTTCAAGTGATATCAAAGCGAGATTATTCAATAAAGACCTAACAGTCTAAACAAGATCTCCAAGGGTACTAAAAGAAAATTATCATGACTTCTGATGAGAACCACAAAGAGCTGAGTTTTATGAAGTTTCCCATTTGCTGGAAAGAGAACTTTAGGATATGGAAGAAGAGGGCGAGACTTTTCATGGAAGCCTCAGACCTTAGAATCTTCGTTATAGTGAAAGAGGGACCCTTCATCCCCATGAAGATCTCAGTATTAGATGCTAATATCAAAACCCCAAAGAAGTACTCAGAAATGACAAAGGATGAGTTAGTTCTAGGCACTATGGATAAGAGGGCCCAGAACATTATAGTTAGTGCTATTGATGACTGAACATTTCAAAACCTTGTTCACTACAAGACATCAAAAGAAATGTGGGACTCTCTGGTGGTCTACATGGAGCAGACCAAGGAGGTAAGGGATGACAAAAAATCACTTTTAAATAAGCAATATGTGGCTTTCAGGCAAGATAAGGACTTCATAGCTGTGTGTTATGAGAAATTCTTCAAAATTGTGAATGGTCTGAAGACCTATGACAGACAATTTTCTAACAATGAACTGAATGAAAATTTTTGAGGTAACTAAATAAAGAGTGGGACATCAAGATTTGTGTCATTAGGGAGATTGATAACTTAGCTAATATTCTGCCATAAAACCTATTTGACAAATTATTGTCTCATGAGCTTCAGCTGAACTCCAAAAAGGCTGAAGAAGAATCTGTCAAGTCATTCAGTAGAGAGAAGATAGTGGCCTTCAAAGTTGAAACCTCTAGAAAGAACAGAGAGAAGACTCCTTCTCGCCCAAGAAGGGATGCTGAGTCAAAATGCTTTGGACCCAGTTCATCAGAAGCTGAATTGTCTGATGGAGAGCTAACATTGTTCTCCAAGCAATTCAAGAAGATGCTGAGCAGAAGGAGGCAGTGGAAGAACAAGGCCCTTGCAGGCTCCAGCTTAAGGAAGCCCCAAGCCACCTATGATAAATCCAGAAAGGACCTCATTGGGGGAAAATATGATTCTAAACAGAAAAAACTCTTTAAAATTGATATGGTTTGTTATTGTTGCAACAAGTCAGGGCATGTTATAGCTGACTGTTCTATTAAAATAAAAGAGAGCAAGAGGTTAGATGACAAGATGCATTATAAGGAGAAATGCTGACAAGAGTTTCTTGGCTAAAAAACACTTAAGCCTATGTTGTAGTGATTCTGAGACTTCAGAATCTGAAGAAGTGAATGCTTACATTGGGCTGTTCTCCATGGAAGAAAATACAGATCACCCAGCTGCCAAGGTTGGCATAAGAACACCACTGTCTTCAACTGACAGTGACTCTGAAGATGAAGAAGGTTGCAACCTTATGGCCATGCCTGATGAAGAAGCTTAGGATGACAATCATCCTGATGAGGTATATACTAGAACTTCCATTTCACCTTCTGACTCAAACTATGAAACAGGTGAAGACTCAGATTCATGCTCATCAAATGTTGATAAATGTGAATATGAATTTGAAAAAGAATTCAATGAGGTCAATGAAAGATATGGGTTAATTCTAGAGGCTCTCAAGATAGCAAAAAGCATATTAAGAAACAAGCTAGGGAAATTAAAACCCTCAAAAATCTGGAATGTAAACTTGAGATGGCTACCAAGAAGATGACCCTCCAAACATAAAAACTTTCTGAGCTTACAAAAAGGATTGATGGGCAAACTGATTTGCTGGCACAAAATGGAAACACCATTAAGGATTTGCGAGCAAAGCTCCTGAATGAGAGGAAGCTGGTGGAGAAATTCTCCAAGCCCAAGACTGTACTGTCATTTATTGATACCTTCTCTTCTCAAAATAATAGAAGAGGATTAGGGTTCAAGTGGAAAGCTGGATTAGCTAATTCTAAGGGAAAAGGCATGACTCTAGTTGTATCTCAAACCACCTTTCACAAAGTCTTGATCCTTTCTAATAGGTATGACCATGACAACATATATGGTCACTAGGAGAAATGAAGTTCCTCAAGTAAGGTCAATAGTGCTTTGAAAGCTCCCTATGAAGAAATCCAAATGGCCCATCATGGACCATTTATGTTAGTTGCTCCAGCCCCTACACTCAAGGATAAGGAAATGACATCCTCCCAAAAAATCCTAGCAGAGAAGATGGCAGGTGGTAAGACTGTAATCAACACTCACAAGGCCATATCTGATGCCATCAAAACCATGTCAGCTACAAAGCAGACATCTATTGCTGACAAATAGAAACAATCAAGTCTATTTACCGTCAAGCTTTCCACCAAATTATAGCTGAGAGAAACAAAAAAAATATTGTTATCTTCTTTGCTGAACAGAAACTTTCTGCTACCTTAAAGAATGTTTTGAAGAGAAGATACAACATCCATGAGTGCTGGTACTGTAGTAAGGTGGGATACATTGTCATTGATTGTTGGCATAACCCTAATGTGTCAAATAAGAAGATGAGCTTTCCTACCAAGGCTGCTATTGGCAGAAATATTTCTTATTATGCTAACAAAAACCAATGGCCTAAATTTCTTTGGCTGTTTAAGGTAAATTAAATCCTTCTTACAGGTATGCCCAAGCACTAATCAAATGTCTATCTAGTACTTGGACAGTGGTTGCTCCAAGAACATGACTAGAATAAGAAGCCATCTGAAAAAATTCACTCCAGTAAAGAATGAGCCAAAAATTATCATTGAAGGCTTAGATAGAGGAGTGACAAAAGGCTATGGTATGATCACCAGCGGCATAGTCACCATCAAAAAAGTGACATATGTGGAAGGATTGCAACACAATCTTATTAGCATAAGTTAATTCGGTGATCTAGTCTATGTCATTATTTTCCATAAGGATAAGTGCCTAATCAAAAGGTCAACTGACCAAGAAACCATTCTGACAGGCACTAGGAGTGGGAATATTTATTGTCTTAACTTTCTTTGCTTAGATTCTAAATATCCAGTCTGCCTTGTAGTAAATGCGAAAAAACTCTTACTGTGTGCAATGATAAAAGAGGCTTGCTTACTTGAACTACAAGTCTATCAACAAACTCTTCACTGAAAGGCTGGTTAAAATGGACCCAACTTGAAATGCACCAAAGATGGAATTTGTCCTGCATGCCAAAAGGGCAAGCAAGTAAAGGTCATCTTCAGGAGCATTGGGTCCAAGTATTCTAAAATATGTCTCTACCTTCTTCATATGAACTTATTTGGTCCTATGCAAATTCATAGTCTAGGTAGAAAAGTATATATTTTTGTGATAGGTGATGATTACTCCAAATTTTCTTGAGTAATCTTTTTAAAGAAAAAGTCTGATACCTTATAAGCCTTGTGATCTTTGTCAAGCAAATTCAGAATGAAAAAGACTGCACTGTGGTCAAAATCAGAAGTGACAATGACATAATTTCAGTATGAATGTATGACAAGCTTCTGCAAAGAGCATGGTATCTTTCAAGAATTCTCCTCTCCAAGAATGCCCCAACAATTGCTGAGAGGAAAAAATAGAACTCACATTGAGGTTGGAAGAACCATGCTGAGTGACACTTCTCTCCTAGGATACTTTTGGGCTGAGAAAGTCAACACAACATGTTATGTCCAAAAATAGGGCCTCTATCAACAAATATCATAAGAAGACACCTTATGAGCTAATGAAGAGCAGAAAACCAAATTTAGCCTATTTCAGAATTTTTAGAAGAAATGCTATGTTCTTAACAATGGAAGTCCTACTTGACCAAATTTGCTGAAAAATCCTATGAAGGCATTTTTGTTGTATATAGTAGTCATAGCAAAGCCTATAGGATTTTCAACTTGAAGACTCAGGTTATAGAAAAATCTATTAATGTTATATTTGATGAAACTTCCATGAATTACAATGAGTTGCCAAGCTCTTTTAGTGTTGTATGTGCAAATTTGAGAATGAAAAAAATAAGCTTGGAAGACACCACTCTATCAGACCAAGAAAAGGAATATAATGTGCATATCCTAGAAGAAGGACCAGCTAGAATGCAGATAGAGGAAGAACTCCAACCCACTGAAGCTGAAAATCAAGGAGCTGGAGATAAATTACCAGTGGCTGTTAGACATTTAAGAGACCATCTCAAAGATTTAATAATTGGGGATGCAAGCCAAGGTGTGACCATCGGGTGCAGAAATCTTAATGTAGCTTTGTACTATAGTTTCCTGTTTCAGATAGATCCTAAGAAGTTTGAAGAAGCCAACATAGACCCATTCTGGATAGTGGCTATGCAAGAAGAACTGAAGCTGTTCAAAAGATGTAATGTCCGAAAGCTGATCCCAGACCTCAAGGACATAAAATCATAAGGACTAAATGGATATAAAAAAACAAGCTAGATGAAAATGGTGTTATAATTAAGAATATAGCTAGGCTTGTTGCAAAAGGATACATACAAGAAGAAGGTATTGACTCTGATCAAACCTTTACACCAGTAGCTAGACTTGAAGCTACAAGACTATTCCTTACATAAGATACCCACAAAGGATTTAAGGTCTACTAAATGGATGTGAAATCATCCTTCCTGAATGGTGACCTAAAAGAAGAGGTATATGTTGAGCAACCATCAGGTTTTATCAAATCAACTTTTTCTAATCATATATTTCTTTTAAGAAAAGCTTTATATGAGTTAAAACATGTCCAAAGGGCTTGGTATGAAACCTTGTGTAGCTATCTCATTGAAAATAAATTCTCAAGGGAAAAGATAGACAAAACATTATTCCTAAGGAAAATCAAGGGAAAGATTATCCTAGTCCAAATATATGTTGATGACATAATTTTTTAGTTTATTAATGATTGTATGTGTAAAAAGTTTGCTAAACTTATACAAGGGCAATTTGAGATGAGTAATATGTGTGAGCTAAAGTATTTCTTCGATGTCTAAGTTAAGCAATCTGAGGATGGACAATTTATCTCTCAGTCCAAGTTCACCATAAAATTAATCAAGAAATTTGGGATTGAGAGTGCCTCCACCATGAAAATACCTATGGGGTCAAGCATGCCACTAGACAAGGATGAGAGTGGCAAGCCAGTTGATGAAACCTTGTATAGAGGCATAATTGGCTCCCTCCTGCATTTGACTGCTATTAGACCAGACATTATAGTTGCTACATGTGTTTATGCTAGTACCAGGCATGCCCTAAAGAATCTCACTACTCAGCTACAAAGAAAATTTTGAGATATCTTAAGGGCACACCAAATCCTGACCTATGGTACCCTAGGAATGATGATTTTGAACTAACAGACTATTCAGATGTAGATTTTTTAGATTGCAAAGAGGATAAAAAGAGCACATCTGGTACTTTCCAGTTTTTAGGAAGAAGGCTGGTATCATGGAGCAGCAAAAAGCAAACAAATGTAGCAATCTCCACTATAGAATATGAATACATCTTAATAGGGAGTTGCTGTGCACAGCTCCTGTGGATTCAACATCAACTTCAAGACAATCATATTCAGCTAAGTAAAACTCAAATGTTCTATGACTCTTCAAGTGTCATTTTAATAGCTAAGAACCATGTGTCATGCAAAAGGACTAAGCATATTGAAATACGATACTACTTCATAAGAGAGAATTTTGAGAAAGAAGACATCAACCTTGAGTTTGTCCCCACAAACAGACAAGTGGATGACATCTTCACTAAACCTCTTGATAAAACCAAGTTTAATCTTTTCAAGTTTGAATTAAGGATGTTAAACATGAATTGATTAGAATATTATATATATATATATAGTAAGCAATTCTTGGAATGGAAAATCGATATCTCTATATGTGCTTTTGGAGGCTAATCATATTGTAGGAGAAATGAGAGAAGAAAGGATAAGCTGAATTGGCATCAATAAAGCAACTATTGGCGTCGAGTGAGAAATACTGGCATTGAGTGAGAAGTCCAGCCGTTGAGTGGAAACCTTTGATGACGAATGGACTCGATGCAAATGTTCTAACGGGTCGGAAAGCATCAAATTTATCAGGCTAAATCAAGGCCGTCCAACAAAATTATCAATCACGCCAAGGTATGCACCTCTCCATCTTCTCGAGTAGAGTAGGGTAACATCTGCCTAGAATCTACACCTTTAGAGCCCTTTCAAAATTCTGCATCCCGAACCCTAGATTCCTCGCACAACCCTGTACTCCTCATTCAATTTCTCTACATTAATACCTCCCAAGGGTATTGACTTTCTGTTTGAGGGCTGTGAACTTGTGTGCAATGGAAAAGGGGGGTACTAGAACTATTTGCAAATGCCATAGTGGACTCTTCCTCCACCAAAATCAAGACCTTCATAAATGGAGAAAAGATTTAGATCACTGTAAGGAGGATAAGCAAGGCACTAAGGTGCCCAAGTTCGGCTCAAGCAAAGAGGAAGATAAGCTTCATGAAGAAGATATGAAGACTGCTCTTGATTGGTGTGGTCTTTCTGAGGACACATGTGTCACCTTGAAAAGGAAAGACATGAATCAGATGGAAAAGTTCTTAGCTGATGTAATGGGAAAAGATCTGATATGCAAAACTGGCTCTCATGATAAAATCTCAAGGAAGATGTTTGAGCTAATGGTTAGATTGATTCTGACCAAGAAAACCAATTGGGGCAAGGTTATGTTTGAAAAAGAAATTGAAAGCATCCCTGTGCCTAATATGGGAAGAATTTTGTCTCTGTTCCTCATCAACTCTATACCAGAGATTTTTAACTTGAGGCTGGGAGCAATGATCCACCATATGAGGAGAATGGACATAAAAATGTTTGAATGATGGGATAGGGTGCTGACCAAACACCCTCTGTAGTTAAAAACATGAAAGAAAAGGAAAACTGAGTCAGTTGTAGAGGAAAGCTCCAACAGTTGGTCTGCAAACAATAAGAGCACTGAACATCATAACCCTCACTTGTCCAGTTCAAGTGATTATGAGAGAAGACATGTAAGTGCTCAAGTATCAATCTCATCTAACCTTGCTGCAAAGGAAGTTACCAAGGAAATGTCTCCCACTATCTTTGAAGAGAACATTGCTATGGAACATGTTTGAGGTTCCCATGCCAACTGATGTGGATAGAATCAATGCTGATATTGAGGGGGAGACCCTAGGATAGGTTGAACTTGTTGAGGGGGAGTGCAAAATAGTTAGTGCAACTGTTAAGGAGGAGACTCACCCTGAGCTCCCTCCTCAAGAAGCTGAAGCCAGAGTAGAAGAATCTAGAAAAGAGGGCAAAATAGATGATGTCATGTCTCCCGCTAAGGATCATGAATGGGGGGCATTCAGAGAAATGAAGAGATTCATGCTGATGAAAATCAAGATCACTCCTTAGAATATTAAGTGGTTGATTCTCAAATAGGGAGTGATTTTAGGAAGGGAAATAAAGAAATTAACTCTCTGACATCTGCTCAAATGAATGATATATTTCCCACATCCTTTCTGGCATAGCTAAGAGGGCTCTTTGATGAACAAAGGAGAAGAATTGAGATGTATGCGAATGACTCAAGCAAAGACCTAAGGAAGGACCTCACTTCTGAGATCTCTTCTATCAGATTTGAAGTAAATTTGCTAAAAGAGAACACTGCCAAATTCTTCATGAGAGCTGCCCCTGCTGTAGACTACACATCACTTCAACTTGATCAAATTCAAAAGGTATAGACATATATCATACAAAAATAATGCATCACTACTGAAAACATTCAAATGGTTTATAATGTAACAAAAACCAACATGGAAGAGCATAGGAAAATCATTGAAAGTAGAATGGATGCTTGCACCCAAATCTTAGATGATCATAAGTTGGAAGTCAAGAATCATATCACAGCTGGTATAAACCACTAGGACAAGAAGATAACCTCCTCCAAGAGATTCCTGAGCAATCTAATTACAGAAGAAGTCATAATGGGGGAGATGTCAATGATAAAGGCTAGTGGGACCATGATATCTATACCTCTAATGTGATCAGGGAAGCATTGTGCCTAGATGTCATCCAGTATTATGAGTCTTCTATTCCTGAAGATGATGCTGAAGCTGATGTTGAAGCTGTAGTTCCTGATGATGAAGATGCATTGAGCCCCACCACTCAATATCTATTAAAGGGCAAGGGCAAAGAAGTTGTTGATGATGAAGAGGATGTGAGGCTTAGGAAAAAGAGGCACAAAGAAGAGCTAAAAATAATGCCAGATTATGTGCAGTGGAGCCCAACCTCCAGGATCATCATTATGGATGCCTGGAATCAAATCAAAGAGAACAAGTAAAAAAGAGACAAGTTGTACAGTTCTCTGAAATGGGCTAAGTATGAGAATTGAAGCAGGAAGAGATTAAGAGAAAGTTCAGAAAAGACAAGTTGGCTAGAGCTCTACAAGTAGATGTCTTAGAACCCTGCAGATACCATCCAAAGTCCTATAACTACTTTGAAAGACAAAGACAAAAAAAGAAGGTGGTTGTAAAGAAGGTTGCAAAGAAATCTGGGGGGGGGGGCATTGTAATTAAGGAATCTAAACCTTAACATTGTTTTAAAGTTATAGCCTTATAGGTTCCTAAGGGCTTTTGAATGTAGAATATTTATTATAGACATACTTGAAACTGTTTCATTTATTAGATTTAATATGCTCTATCATAGTTATTTATGTGTCTGTGTTTCTTTGGTTCAATATTGTTATCTGTTACGAAATAGTGTATATCATTGACAAGGATTCTGATTTCTTCAAATATGGAGAGATTGTTGGGAATATTGATCACAATATCCTAGATTTGAAGAAACCCCATAAGTCAATAATATACACAAATTTTTATTTGATATTTCTCTGAGTTAAAATGTGCAGGTTATTAGTACTTGATTGACAAGACAACTTTGAATTATCAGAAATTCAATTGGGGATAAGTCAACATACTCTAAAGTGAAGGATTTTTGCTTAAGTACAAATGCGTCAAGTCATCTCACATCAATCGATGCTAAAGGTCCAAATGCGCTGACTGAATGTTGTTCACTCAAAGATACCGCTGAGAAGCAGAAAATTTATCTAAGTATAAATGCGTCGAGTGAAGACCATTCACTCAATGCCTTAGTGGAAAAGCAGAAAATTTGTCTAAGTATAAGGCTCTATTTGGCTCAACTACTGCGACTGGAGAAGTAGTGGTGGGAAACAGTGGTGGAATAATTAGTTGTTTTGCAGAATCGTGGCAGAATCTGTGAAACTGTTTGGAAATACAGATTTCTTAGTGTTGTTCAGAAATAAAAAAACTATTTCAACTGTTTGGAAGAAACAGTGGTGAGAAAAGCTGCAATTTTTTCCATATAGTTAACAAAAACCAAATTAAAAATGATAATATTATATTATTATAGATATAAAAGTCATAACAACATATCATAACCAAATACATTTGTCCTCCACCAATGATGTACATCACAACCTTTTACGCATTTTGAATTTGATCTGCTATGAAATCTCGTAATGCTGCCATATTAGTTGACCCAGACCCTTTGGTGTTAACAAGATATATGTTAGGATCGGCATTACTTAGGTTTTCCTATGTTTTATGCTCGTAAGATTCTAGGTATACCAAATTTGCATCTTCATCACATGGACCAAACTCTAGATCAACGCGTGAAGGATGTCTTCGTATGTAGTTGTGTAGAACCATTGTTGCAACCACAATTACACATTGCTTTGAGAATTTGTATGGTTACAATAAAAAAGGACATGAGAGGATTCCCAGTTGACGGAAATGCCTCCTTCCTTAGGTTTACCCATAATCTATGAACATACATAAAAATAGACGATATACATTAGTTGGAAAAACACAAATAGATCTACCGCCATATTTCTACAAAAAATATACAAAGGCTTGGCTACACATTTGGGGATTAGACACTGATTAGGCCATGGATCTACCGCTATATATGGTTCAACACAGAAAAAGGAAGGAGGAAGCTATGGATATACATAAATCTACCACATCGGAACATCACAACTCCATGGAAAACTATGAAGAACTATAAAATAAGACCTAAAAAAATCTATCCATAACACAAAAATGGAAGGAGAAAGCTATACCAAGTAGAATCGGAGAGAGTGGGGGCTATACCAAGTAGAATCAGAGAGAGTGGGGGTTGGAGCTTTGTCGGGCAGCGAGGCCTGCTTCGTCGGTGAAAGAGGCGAGGCCTTCTTCGTCGGCGAGAGAGGCGAGGCCTGCTTCATGGCCGAGAGAGGAGTCTCGATTCGCCAGTAAGATGGGAGAAGCCTGCCGATGGGAGTAGTCGTGCGCGGAGGAGGATTCGCGAGATGCCCTAATAGGCGCAGAGCGGGATGTCGCGAAAATGAGAATCCGAAAAGCAATTTCTGATCGTAGGAGGAGAGGAGCGACGGGAGAGGTGCCTAAGGCTCTGTTTGGCTCAGCTGCAGCGACTGCAGAAGCAGTGGTGGGAAGCAGTGGTGGAATAATCAGCTGTTTTGCAGAGTGGTGCCAGAATCTGTGAAACTGTTTGGATGAACAGCTTTTGCAGAGCTGTTTCAAACAGAGAAGCTGTTTAATCTGTTTGGCAAAACAGCTGTGCGGTGGACAGTTCATTTTTTTGAAGATACACACAATAAACAATAATATTACAAAACAATTTAACTTAATGAAAATAAAATGCCCAGTTCTAAATTTTAAAAATTCAAAATGTTTTCAAAAGGAATATTTTATTTCTGAAAATCATAAACGTGCTCCGTCATGCGGATGAAAGGTATCCCTCGATCATCGAGCGTTAACTGCACATCAACAATAAATGTAATTAATGATCTTTTTATATACGTTAAAAATGAAAACGTCATTATGGTGTATACCTGTGATACTCCGTGAGTTGATCTGCAATGGTGTCCCTTATATTGGTCATTTCTGCAGCTCCCGTCCCCTCAAATGAGCTTGGTGTTGTGTTCGGATTAGAATCAATAGTTCTTCGGCGATTGTTTGGTCGCAACTCATATGCCTCCGGATGAACAAAGGTTTCGTTTCCGTCACATACATCAAACTCTGGGTCAGCCCTCGATGAATGTCTTCTAATAAAGTTGTGGAGCGACATCGTAATGATCACAACCACGCACTGCTTCGAGAATTCAAAATGAGGCGTTTTGGTGAGTATGGGCCACTTTTTCTTCCATACACCAAAGCTTCTCTCGATGACACTACGCAGTGATGAGTGTGCTTTATTAAATATTTCACGTCTTCCTTTTATTGGCCTATTTCCCCGAGCAAAATCCGGCAAGTGATATCTCGTTTCCGGATATGGCTTCAGGAGCCCCTTCTCCAATGGGTAACCAGCATCGACGAGATAATATTTCCCTACAGTAGTACGAAAGGGTTTAAACATTTGAAGATAAATCAACATAACGTTCTTCGCATTGGGAATCATCTACAAATTAAAAGAAGTATGATTAATAAATGCACATCCTAATGAATTCTTCATTGATATTATAATACATTTATATTTAAAAAAACTAACCTCAATACGTTCTTTCCACCAATCATCAGACGCGTCAATTGTCCGTTTACTTGGATTCCAACCAAGCCCTGTCTCCCCTCTTTTGAGTTCACGCCATAATTTCCAATCACGTTTCAGTTGATCCCATTTGTTTTTCATTTGTGCCCGACTGTACTCCAAGCCCGTGCGATCCTTGAAGTTCTTCACCAAATTTCCCCAGCCTTCTTTATTGAAGTGGGTTGTAGGTCTATTCCCTAAATCTATCTCGCGACTACAAAGATCACAAAATAGCATAACATGCGATGTCTCCCAATTTGCACAAATTCCACCTTCCTTTGACTTACCCATCTAGGAGAAAAATTTAAATTAAAACACAAACATAAATATACAAACACAAGCAAGCCCAAACACACAATATCATTCATACACACAAGTGAATGTCCATTCATACACACAAATACACACACTCCCAATATCATTCATACACACACACGCAAGCCCAAACACACACAATTCAAAAACACACACACACACACAATTCATAAGAATATACACACACACACAAGCACATTCATACACGCACAAACACCCCCCCCCCACACACAAGCTAAACATACAAAGACACACAATTCAAACACACACACACACAATTCATAAGAATATACACACACACACAAGCCCATTCATACACACAAACACACACACACACACACACACAATCTAAACATACACATACACACAAATCAAAAAAAGACACACAAGCTCATTCATGCACGCACAAACACACACAAGCTCATTCATGCACGCACAAACACACACACACACATGCCCATTAACAATCTAAACACCTAAACACAAACATAAACAACAACAAAAAATTTATACAAACAATGGATGTATAATGATTACAATTAAAGTTAAAAATTCAACCACTATAGTTCTACTACAAATACAAAATGGCTAATTACATATAGAAAAGAAATGTACCGCAAGAAATCACAAATGGAATGGCCGGAAGTATGGAGAAGAATCCAAGAGCTATGTAGTTCCCCTGAATGGCAATCCTGAAACAAAATCAAGCAAAATAAAGGTTAATCAATGGAATCAGGAACAAAAAAGAAAGAAGAAATGAAGACTGATTAGCCCTAATCGGGAAGATGACCAGCAAGGTTAGGAGAGGGTCGGCCATAACATAAACATAGTTTTTCGGAGAAGGAAGAGGAAGGCTACTCGAAGCAGTGGTTGGAGGCGTGATCGGCGACGACGACATCAGGAGAGGGTCGGCCATAGCAGTAATCGGAAAGGGCCTTACCTGCGCTGGAGAAGAAGGATTTTCCGACGGCTTGGAGACGAGCTTGGTGTGGAGGCTAGCACGAAATCGGAGCAGAAATTGGAGGCGAGCTTGCCGTGGAAGATGAATCGGGAAGGAGGAAGATCGCCGTGCCCTAATCGCGCAGTTTCCGCGATCCACGAGTCGTGAAAAATTTTCACGACTCGGGAATGCCGGAAATAGGCGATTGATGAGCAGTGGCGACTGGAGACGCGGCCCTTGTAATTCTGTTTGGCGCGGCTTTTTCAAATGCCGCGGCACCCCACCCCCTAAACGCTCCGCCAAACAGAGCCTAAGAATAGATTTTCAGGCAAAATTCTCTTTTCCCACTACTTCCATAAACTAAGAGGGCTGTTATCCGCACAGCAGTTTTGGCTATTTACACTGCACTTTCTCCTAATTTTTCGTACTTTTTAGAAACACGTCTTTTACATGCATTTTTAGGAAAAATATTCAACACGAAAGTTGTAGATCTCGATGAGATCTACAAATTTCGTGTTGAACACTTTTCCTAAAAATGCATGGACAAGGTGTACTTTGAAAATACGCTCAGATTTCGCGTCTTTTGGAATTACGCCTTGTACATGCATTTTTAGGAAAAGTGTTCAACACGAAAGTTGTAGATCTCGTAGCATGGACAAGGTGTACTTTGAAAATACGCTCAGATTTTGCGTCTTTTGGAATTACGCCTTGTACATGCATTTTTAGGAAAAGTGTTCAACACGAAAGTTGTAGATCTCGTAGGGATCTACAACTTTCGTGTTGAACACTTTTCCTAAAAATGCATGTACAAGCCGTGTTTCCAAAAAGCACGAAAAATTAGGAGAAAGTGCGGTGCGAATAGCCAAAACTACAGTGCGGATAGCAGCGCCCTAAACTAATATTTGGGGCAGCTTAATGAAAAATAGCTGTGTACTGCTCTTAAAACGTGGAGCCAAACAAAGCCTAAATATGTCGAGTGAAGGTTATTCACTTAACGTCTTAGTGGAGAAGCTGAAATTCTGTCTAAGTGCAAATACGTCGAGTAAAGGCCATTCACTCAACTCCTCAGCAGAGAAGCAGAAAATCTCTCCAAGTGCAAATACGTCGAGATACAAGACTTCACTCAACGCCAAAGCTGAATGCGCTGAGTCAATCTTAGTCACTCGACGCATCTTTAGAGAGTCAAGTATTTAACTAAGTTAAATGGTTTCACGACAACTTAAATCACTCAACGCCTCTATAGAAGCACAAAAGTTTATTCTAAGTCAAAGGGTGCCAAGACATTCTTCTGACATCATGCTTATTCAAATTGGCACAAATTGTGCACTAAAAGATGGAAACCGCCGCATTCTTATGACACGCAATCTTAGGAAGATATAACTGTTAATGTCAGTCATGCCGCATACCTAAACAAGATTATAGTTATTGTTGATGGATAGATATATAAGCTAAGTGCTTGAGACTTTACAAGAAGTTTTGGAATACATTTTGCAAACCCTAACTCGAAAAGTCACCGCCAGCAAAAAAGATCAATTCATTTTTCTTCAAGCTCCACAAGTCTTCATAACAATCTTTCCGAAGCTTGAAGAAGAAGGAGATCTCTGTAAGAATTCAACACATCATAGACTATTCCAAATTTGAAGATAATTTTCTATTGTTGTGGGTGAAAAGAAGCTGTCTGGTGAAACAGCTGGAGAAGAAGGCTCCAGAGCATCTGCTCTTGAGTCTTTATAAAACAAACACTCTTTTAATCTCTATTATAAGATCTCCTTGAGATCTGAGTGTAGGACTTTTTCCAAAGTCCGAGGTAGTATTCTTGTATAAAATCCAAGGTAGGTATGTGTTATAAAGGCTGAGGTAGGGTTTGTTTGTGAGCCTGAGGTATGATACCTGTTGCTGTCTCTGAGGTAGGATCGAGAAAAGTCTGAGTTGTAGGAGTGGAAGCCACTCTGAGGTGTAAGATCCAGGGAGGGATCTGAGTTGTAAGATCAGTTGATCTGAGTTTTGGAGAAGTTGGCCTAGTCTAGCACACTGCTAGGTAGGTAAAGGGGGAAGTGAATGTACCCTAAATAGGGAAATCATTATAAATTGCTTGTGTATTTTCTGTATTCTTGAAAGAAACTAACCTAACATCAACACACCAAGTAATATCTAGAAAAGATATATAAATCCAAAACAAACACTCTATCTGGTCGATACAACCCGTCAAGTCGATCCTTGCTTGTAGTCGATATGGCTTGTGTTACCACTAGCTTTTCCACTTTAGCTAGATTTACAGCTAAGCCCAAGCTTCCTGTTGATATGTGATGTCAACATTCCCTTCTAGTTGAGATCAGTATTCTAGTCGATTCATACTTCTGGCAGACATGTTTAGCATATGACATTAGTGCTAGCTCCAGTAGTAGTACTTTCCAGTCAATATGTGCTTTTTGGTGGACATGCTCCTTTAATATAGTCATCTGGTCGATCTAAGACTTGTCTAGTCAAACTAAGACTAGTCTAGTCGATTTGAGCATGTCTTGCAAATATGAGATATGTCTAGTAGATATGTGATATTTTTAATCAATATGAATCATGTTTAGTCGATGTGAGGCATGTTTATTCTATATGATACATGTGTAGTTGACATTTACCTTAGTCATGAGCAGGTCTAGTCATCATGTATATGGTGCCAGGAGGCATTGCTAGTTCCCAACGATATTACTAGCGCTAACGGTAACACAAACATTATAGTTCCTGTATGACTTCACACCTGTAAACTTGAATACTATACCCAAAACATGTATGATCAAATACAACTTGAGATTTGTTATTATCAAACCTAAGAGAAGCAAAACGCATTTTCAAACACTTCCTTCTCAGCATGTGGGGGAGTCAGACATCGTCACTCAATCAGGGCATAATTGGACAATTATCCACTCTTATTGATTGTGATGTTTCCGCTCGGTCTTAGAACTGTAGGGTTGTCACTAGGGTGAGCTTCTTTCTTGGCGCATGGAGGTGCTGGATATTGTCACTAAATTAGGTCATAAAGGGACCATTGTCTACTCTTAATGGTTATGAGCTTTCCAATTGGTGTATGTAGCAAAGGTTTGTCTCTCGGGAGAGCTTCTTGCTCAGTGCATGGGGGCTCCAGAGATCGTCACTCAATCATGGCATAGAGATACCTTTGTCCCCCTTACCAGTTATGGATTAACATCTAGAGAGCTCTATTGTAATAAATTCATAAAGCAGTTGAATTAATGTTGAAAGAAAAATAGATATATGTGCACATGCTTGGACTTGTATCTTTTTGCTGTAAGATAAAAAAATAGGAAAGAAAAATGTCGGTAAAATGGAAGGCTTCTACGCTTTACGTTTATTGCCTTTTTGTCCAAGCCTTGGAGGGGCCCCATACTAGTCTGTCATGCCGCAACGCGAGCGCATTTTATGGGCTAATCTTACTGGTGCAGGGAGTTGTGCCTTGCCAAGGGTAAGCCTGGTGCAGGTAGAAGGAACGAGCTTCTTCTTAATTTCCTCAAACGGCTCCTATTCCACTAGGCATAACAAAACTTCATCGCTAAGTGTGAAATAGAGGGTACCGCTTTGAACTTGGTCTAGAGAGGGCGGTCTAAGGTGGAGTTATACGCAGAGTCCGATTTTATGACCAAGAATGGACGTTGTGCTTAAATTTCTTTATAAATTTACAAAGGGTGACGGTTACAATGATCATCACTTCCTTCGGGAAGGGGTTGTTGTCGAAGTCGTAGATGAGTCATATGGCCGGTCTCGGAGGGTGGAAAAAAATAGGACATCTACTGGTAGAGTTTCCACTTGTTATCAATATTCTCTTAATATTGAGCATTGGTCATCAATCCTGGCACTGATGGCGAGGGGGGACTTAGTGTGGTACACGTAGTCCCTCCAAGTTTTTGTCTCCAAAGCATATAATGTCATTCTTCTATGTCTTCTTCTCTTTGAAGCTCATCTAGCGCTGTGCAATGGAGTAAACTTGAGCAAAGAGAAAGGGGGTTGAACTATGACCACAACTTCCCTAATCATTTTTCTGCCCCATATGGGCCCTAAAACATGGTATGTTGATCTCTTTCGAGCTGGGGCGGTGCTGGTCAGTTTGGAGCTTGATTCTGTAGGAATCTTTTGAGAAGCACTTACCAAACAAGGCACTCGATCTCCTCTTTTAGCTTGTTGCAATCCTCCATGATGTGTCTATGCCTACAATGATAATCTCAGCATCGTGTTTGGTCAACTTGATTTGGGGGCAATGACTTGGGTCGACGAGGTGTGTCATTGTTAGGGAAGTGTAATCCTGGTGTTGGTGTGGTCCTTGTTATTTATGAAGGTAACTGTAATACCCATCATTCCACCTATTGAAATTATTGAAGTGGAAGTGGGTGTTTTGAGAAAGACAACCGCACAGACTGTAGTAACCATTGTCGGTTAGCACGGTTAGTTGTTGGCGGATGGCCGATTTCAGGATAATGTTTTCTTCCTGTGGTCTGTCTTATCAAGCACCTTGGAGGTAACTGGGCAGTTAGAGTTGAGATAATTGTGGCTTATGCAATCTGAATTGGGAGACTGTAGAGACCGCAGAGTTGGCGGGTTCTCTGGTTCTTGTGGAAGCTGCGTAGCAAGCGCGAATAACAGAGGTTAACCATAGAGATCGTTGTGGTCTGTCCGCACTGTCTATTACCAGAGTCCGCTAGGTTTTTGGGTTTGGTCATGGTGGTACAGAGTCTCTATTGTTGCCTAGTTAACGAAGACCACATGGTTTGCGCGGTTTGGCGCCAGGTTCTAGTTGTGACAGGGCTTTGCAGTCTGGTTATGGTATCTGCACTAGTGTGCGGTCTATTGCTGCTAGCCGTAGGATGATGGGCGGTTACCTTATTTCTTATGGGCGGTGATCGCACTCCTATGATCGCCTATAAATAGGGGTTCCCAGCTTGTCATATAAAGAGAAAATAGTGAGAACTCAGTTCACATTTTGAACTTGCGGTTAGACTAAGTGAAGATTGACTTGTGTTGTGTAGGCTGTGCAGCTAGCACCGAGCGACTGGACAACTAGTTAGAGGCTTAGTGTGGAATAGTTACGGATAGTAGTTTGTGGTATATAGCATGTCACTGTTTGTGCGACTAGAAGTCTTCTTCCTCAGGGTTGCAGATAGTTCAATAAGGCAGTTCGCCCGGTCTCAGCTGGTAGACTGTTTCCCAGTTAATCAGCACCTGTTCGTAGTTAGCTTCAACGGTCAAGTGACCTTACAGTCGGGCGATTAAGAAGTGGCAGACAGGGTTGTTTTCATCATTCAATAAAAAGGCAATATGTGCGGCTAGAGAAGCGGTTTGACAGTTTGGCGATTTCGGCGGTCTAAAGCTGTTAGCAGCGACTTGGCGATTTTGGCGGACAGCTTTGGCAAATAGGCATCTTTGGCGGTTACTGGGTTTAGTCTGCCAGTTTTACTCTTACTTGTATTTTTTTCTTCTATCTGGTGCATTATGAAATCATGTCTCGCAATGTATGTCTCGCATTGTAAAGAAGATAGTTGATTTAATTACATCTCTTCTTCTTCTAGTGCTTCTGGTTACTTGGCTTGGTTTGGTTGAGTCTTCCTGCAACTTTTCCCAGCTTCTAGAAATTTTTCATGATATTAAAGGGATATAGGAGTTAGAAGTGATCAACCTCAGAGGTGTGCTTTGCCTTTCGAAGTCTTAAGTAAACTAGAGTTACAACAATGGAAGCCGATTATGCAAGAGGTTTGAGAATTGAGCTTCTGATGCAGACCAACTTTAAAAGTAGGGGTAGTGCATGAAGAGCTATCTTCTAGGTGAGGACCTTTGGGAGGTCGTCGGTGGAGACAACAGGTAAGAGGTTGTTGCTGCTGGAGGGAATGTTGAGGCGGTGAGAGCTTGGAGGAGAACGAATGTGAAGGAAGAGTTCACTCTAAAACGGGTAATCTCACCGGAAATTTTCGACCCAATCATTGAATATCGGTCGGCTGCTAAGATTTGGACGGCCTTGGATGGCCTGTTCAATAAGAAGAATGTAGCTCGGTTAGAATTTTTGGATAATGAGTTGGCGAAAGCAACTCGGGAGGACTTATCCACATCATCCTTCTTTTTGAAGATGAAGAACCCGTGCGCTGAAATTTTAGTATTGTACCCGAAAGAGCCTATCTCAGAGGCGAAGCTGAAGAGACACATTATATGTGGCTTGTAGAAGGAATATGTTGCATTCGTTACTTATGTGCAAGGCTAGGCCAATCATCCATCGTTGCTTGAGCTGGAAAATCTGATGGCTTCGTAGGAGAGTTTGGCGAGGAAAATGGCTGGTGTTTTTATCTCTAGAGGAGATAGTGAGGTTCTTTACTCTGGAAAGAAGAAGAGATGAGACAGAAAAAAGAAGTCACCTATTGGAGATAGTCCCTCTACTTCATCGCAGTAGGAGAGGAGTATAGCTCCTAAGCAAGATGGAGGGAAGATGGGAGGACCAAGGTGTTACAGGTTCAAGAAGCTTGGTCATATTAGGAAGGACTGTAGAATAAATCTTCAGTCAGGGCACGCTGTAGAAAGAGGAGAGGCTGAATCTAGGGATGAAGAAGAAGGATGGGGGAATGCATTCATGACATCTACATCTATTTGTGCATTGGAATCCATCAATTATCAGGAGGACAGGATCGTTGACTCAGGGTGTGGACATCATCTCACCGGTGACGAGTCAAAGTTTTCTTCTCTACAAGCGTATAAAGGTAATGATGCTATTATTACTGCTTATAATATTATGCTTATAGTCGAGAGGAGGGTACGATCTCTTTAGGCAGTGATATGGGTCCACTCACATTAAAGAGTGCATATCACATGTCGGGAAGGAAGAAGAACCTCTTCTCCGTGATCAATATGACGGATGCTGGGTATCACGTTTTGTTCGGCCCAAAAGAAGTGAAGTTTCTCCGTAATGTGTCAGCCGTAAAGGCTGACTTCACTCATGTTGGGAGGAGAGTGAGAGACTTGTTTGTGCTATCGACAAGTTCCTATGTTGAGAAGATGAGGGCTAACAATAACACTGTTATTTTTCATGAAAGACTTAGACATGTTGGAATGGATAAGCTGAAGGCTATGGTTGCGAGAGGCTTGGTGCATGGTCTGCCTAGTATTTCATCATTTAGTGATAGTCATGTCTGTACGGGGTGTCAGTATGGAAAGGCTCATCGCGTTCCATTTGACAAGTCATTGACCAGATGCAAGGCATCATTGGAATGCATCCATGGTGATCTGATGGGACCGACTATCACCCCATGTCTCGGAGGTAGAATGTATATGCTACTTATAGTTGATAACTTTATCTGGTATACTTGGGTATACTTTATGAAGGAGAAGTCAGAGGCATTCGCAAAATTTGGGGAGTTTAAGGAGCTCGTGTATGGCCGGCTCAGCCTGCGGATAAAGATGTTGAGAACATATAATGGAGGAGAGTTTACTTCAAATGAGTTCTCCAACTTCTAAAGAAAGAATGGAATCGTGAGTGATTTACTTATGCACATATTCCACAATAGAACAGAGTTGCAGAGCGGAAGATCTATCATTTGATGAAAACTTGCAAATATTGGCTTCATTCTAAAAAAATTCTCAGGGCCTATTGGGCGAAGGAAATGGCCTGCGGATCTTATGTCATCAACATAATGCCCTTAAGTCCCAACAATATGTAATCTCCACATAAACTAATTGAAAGTGAGGGGATAGATCAAATCTACTCTAGGGGGGTAAATAGAGTATTAAAAACTTTTAATTAATTTTTATAGCGGAATTAGATAAGTTTTACTTATAAGTATAAGAGAAGTAAAAACACAAGCAATCACAACACAACAGAAATAAAGAAAGATGAGCAACCAGACGACACAAGAAAATTATAGTGGTTCCCCAAATATGGGTACATCCACTCTTCTAACACCGTGGTAGGAATCCACTTAGGTTTTTGATCAGATGCCCTATCACCACAAGATCTGCTTTAGGTAGATCTAGAAACCCTTCAGACTTTTGATCAGGTGCCTAAAAACCAATAGGTTTTTGATCAGGTGCCCTATTACCAAAGAGTTCACTTTTGAAGGGAGTAATAACCCTGTACAAGAGAGGTAAAAGAAAATAGATGCCGGTCTTCTTTTTCTCAAAGTAAATGAGAAGACTATGTGGATTTTGATGATATCCAAGCTCCCCCTAAGATGAAGAATGGTTCAAGAGTGGAAGCTTTGCTCCAGGGTGTAGGTCTTCAATAGACTGGTGTTCTTGCTCTTCAGAGTCTGTAGAAAGATGTTGATTTTCTGACTCTGTAGATTACTGAAAATTAAAAACTGAAGAAGACTCAAGATAAAGTTTTTGTTGTTCTTCTTTTGTTTCCTGAGAGCAATAAAAGTTCTTGAGAGCTGAGAGAAATTTGTAAGAGATTAGAGCTGTGGCTGGAAAAATTCTCTCTGAGTATTTCTCTCTATATCTTGATCAGTCAGAATGTTTGTATTTCTTTCTCTAACTGAATATCTGTCTCTCTTGTTCTAGAGGACTGGAATAAGAATGATATATTTCATTTGAATTTCAAAAACTATTCCATTATTTACTGCAGAAATCGAGGAGAGAAACGATTACTAATTCTGGCAATTAATTTTCTCCCAATTGGTTTGGCAAATAAGTCAGAATAATAACTCTATGAAATACCATAGTTAATGCTGTAAAGAAACAGCTATATGCCTTGAGAATGTCAGCATTAACTACCAGAGATTATTTGACATAAATAAAATCAATGAAGTAGGAAATAAATCTTCAAGACAGCTGCTGAAAATATAAGAAGTCGGACACAGAGAATGATCGTCGATCTGAGCTGGAAGATCGTCGAGCTGAGATCAACTATTTGCGATCTGAGACAACTGTGAACAAATGAGAAATCGTCGACCTGAGCTCGTAGATCGTCGAGCTCAGTTCAGAGACTAATCTCTTAGATCATCGATCGGAGATCGACGATCGTCGAGCTGAGTTCGACGAAAGTCGAACTGATATGAAATTCACAGATTTCTTCTGAGTCTGAGATCTTTGAGAGAAATCCAAAGCTGGTCTTAAGAAGTCTGACCTGTAGAGACTAACTTAGACATAGACCTTGACCCTGACTATAAATGTGGGTCAACACCTAAGAGTTGACCTAGTCCAAATCAAACAAGGGTTCCAACAATCTCCCCCTATTTGGGTGAGGTCACTCAAAGTAGAATAAAACTAAAAATACATGTGTTGGGATTTGTCTCCACAATACCTCAGATTTGTAGGAAGTCAGACCTTGAACTAAGATGAATTAAGGTGTATTTGATATTGTGTTTAAGTTGTATGTGTGCAGGTTTTATTGCCAAGTGTAGACCAATGTCAGCCTATAATGGGTCACCAAACACAGGACCATACAATGTAATCCCTCATTGTGTGATCCAAAGTGTTGGCCCATGTATAGCCTCTCTATTGGAATACACTTCCTACATGCACTTGGATTGGTGGACTGAAGTATTGAAGTTTATTCTTTTTTCAAAAGAATTTTTTTTCTAAGTCCACATACTCGAGTAGCTTCTTTCATATACTCGAGTAAGTGACTTGGTACTCGAGTAAATCCTTAGACATACTCGAGAAGACTCTATATACTCGTGTAGGTAAGCTTACTCGAGTAAGATAGTTAGTCACTCGAGTAGATCATATTTTATACTCGAGTAGATCCTTCTGTCCTTAAATCAGAAATTTTCTTCAAGTCCACATACTCGAGTACCTTGTTTGTTCACTCGAGTAAGTGAGTCTGTACTCGAGTAAGTTGGATTACATACTCGAGTAGACTGTATTGTACTCGAGTAGGTGATAACTTGTACTCGAGTAGTTGGTTAGTTAATCGAGTAAGTGTTCTGTTGATACTCGAGTAGATCTGCATTTTCATCTCAGAAAGTTTCTAAGTCTACCTACTCGAGTAGTTCCCTATATACTCGAGTAAGTGACTCTGTACTCGAGTAGTAGTTTTTCATACTCGAGTAGCTTAGTGATTACCCGAGTAATCTTCCCCAGATACTCGAGTAGTTCACTTTCCCCTCACTCGAGTATCTCCAACTCTTCTACTCGAGTAGTTCTTCCTATTTTATCTGAGAAATTTTCTCTAAGTGTTTTTACTCGAGTATATACTCTCATACTCGAGTAGTTCTAAAATCACTCGAGTGTTGATCTCTGAATCACTCGAGTAGCTTCTCTTCTTATACTCGAGTATGCTCCTCCTATCCACTCGAGTATATAACATCTTGTACTCGAGTATGTCTCTTCTCTGTCTCGAGTATATCTGTTCAATTATTCCTGAAATTCTCCAAGTACAATTTCGCTGTGTATTTCGAATTAATCATTTCTAATTGGTCCACGTGTCATCCCTAATTAAGTTTCTGACCGTTGGAGTCCACCTATAAATAGGTCCTTTCAGATTTGACTAATAACAAGTTTTCAGAGATTATTATTTTTAAGAAAGAGAAAAGTTCCCGTGAACCCTAGTTTCTCACGCCGCCGCCATTGCCGTTCACGGAAGAAGGTCTGGATCGACGATCTCCGATCGCTGCTTTCAACTTTGTTTCTCCAGCGATCCAGACGAAAGATAATCACTCAATCTCGCCGAGCCTCAAAGATCTCTGATCTATTTTCTCGATCGAGGTGATTCCGTTTTTCAGATCTGTGGATCTCTCTCAAGTCATCTTCAACATATTCTGATCAAGCCAAAGTTCTTAAGGAAGAAGACTATCAAAGATCCAGATCTGTGCAATATATTTTTTGTATTTTCTTTTCAAACAAATTTCTTTGTAGGAGTTTTTCTCCGAGTTTTGTAAGAAGGCTTTATCTTCCGAGTGTAGATCCGATTTGGATCGAGTTTTGTAGGAACGTGGTTCCGAGGTGTAGGATTGTTTTCAATCCGAGATAGTGGAGTAGCCGAGTCTAGTGGTTTGCTAGATCGGTGAGGAAAGTGGACGTACCCACGATTGGGGAACCACTATAAATCTCTTGTCGTCTGTGTGATTGCTTGATCTTTGTTGTGTTAATTTTTATTCCGCATTTGACACGCACTTCACCTATTCACCCCCCTCTAGGTGATTTAGGTAGACAACTTAGTTTTCTCAATTGGTATCAGAGGCAGGTTGATTGTTAAAAGGTTAACACCTTGATCTAATCCTTACCAAGTTGTCTCAAGAGAAATTTCAAGCATGAGTAAGACCAAGGATTTTGCTAAGCTCCCTATCTGCACCAAGAACAATTTTCCTATGTGGAAGGAAAGAGTTAAATTCTTTATGGAAGCAGTAGATCCCCGGATCTTCATGATTGTTGAAGAAGGTCCCCACATTCCTATGACCACCTCCTCCATAGATTCATCTAAGTAAGTTCCAAAGAAATTGATGGATCTGGATAAGGACGAGATTGCACTTGTCTCTTTGGACAAGAAAGCAAAAAATATTATCGCAAGTGCAGTCGATGACTCAATGCTGCAGAATCTGATTCATTGCCAATCTGCCAAGGAGATGTGGCAATCCCTAGTGACTCTAATGGAAGGTACAGAAGAAGTGAGGGATGATCGAAGGTCCCTACTGAACCAGAAATATGAAGCCTTCAAGCAGGGTCATAAGGAAGCCATAGCTGACACTTTTGAGAACTTCTTCAAGATAGTAAATGGCCTCAGAGTTTATGGACGTGTCTTCACTAATGGGGAACTCAATGACAAATTCTTAAGATCCCTAACCATGGAATGGGACAATAAGGTATGTGCCATTCGGGAGTTTGGAAGGTTAGCTGAGACAGACCCGCAGAATCTGTTCGGAAAGCTTATGTCTTACGAGCTGCAAATCAACTCAAGAAATGCTGAAGAAGAGATAAGCAGGTCCGCATCCAAGGAGAAGTCTGTCGCTCTAAAGGCATATAGCTCAAGGAAGACAAAGGCTAGCCCTCCTGCCCCAGTTCCTGAAGCTGATGAAGAAGAATCATCTGATCCAAGCTCATCTGGCTCAGAATTATCTGAAGGAGAGTTCTCATTGCTCTCCCGGCAATTCAAGAAATTCTTAAATAAGAAGAAGCAATGGAGAGGCAAAGATGCCTCATTCAGAAGATCACGACGTGACGGTGATCAACGAAAAAAAGGCTCAAGTAGCCATGACAGGTATAACCCTAAACAGAACAAACAGATTTCGACTGACATCGTTTGTTATTGTTGTAATAAGCCAGGTCACGTCATCGCGGACTGCCCTCACAAGAAGAAAGAGGGCGGCAGACGAGAGGAAAAGAAATCCTCATACCACAAGAAGAGGACAGAGAAGAGTCTAGTAGCCAAGAAGAGCAAAACTTTCAGCGACTCCGACTCATCTGAGTTAAGTGAAGAAGAGGAAGCTTACTTTGGGCTCATGGCTCACTCAGATGATGAACAAGTCCCCCAGTTCACTAGGGAGGTAAAATCTCACACTCCTC
This sequence comes from Platanthera zijinensis, assembly GCA_039513925.1. Classification (NCBI taxonomy): domain Eukaryota; kingdom Viridiplantae; phylum Streptophyta; class Magnoliopsida; order Asparagales; family Orchidaceae; genus Platanthera; species Platanthera zijinensis. The sequence continues at coordinate 70,383,357 of CM077090.1, read as the reverse complement.
TCTCTGATTCTGATGATGATAATGAGCAAGAGGGCTATTCCTCTGAAGATGAATCTGAACTCATGGCCCAGTACAAAGAGTTGCTCATGACCTATGAAAAATGTCGTAGAGTAGTGAAAACTCAAGCCAAAGAGATAAAATCTCTACAGGCTAGTGAGAGCAACTTGAGAGAAGAAGTCGCTAAGACTAACTCTCTTCAAGAGAACGTCAATAGTGATATGGATGAATACAATCAAGCTCTCAAGCACCTCGACCTTAAAGAGGAAATCATCAAAGAGTTGGAACAACGACTTGAGGCTGAGAAGAAACTTGTTGAGAGTTTCTCAAAGCCTAAGACAGTTCTTCCACTCGTTGCTGAATTCTCAGCTAAGGCCAAGGGTGCTGGTTTAGGCCACATTGGTTCTTCTAGTAAATCCTCTAGGAGAAACAAGGCCAAGAGAAAGAATAAGGCTGCCCAGAAGGCTCTAACTGAAGAAAAAGGGAAAGCTCCCTTGGAACCTGTTCTGTTCAAGAAAGTTATCTTTCCTACGAACGAACTCGACTATGAGTCTACCTATGGACACTTTTCTAGGCCGATCCCTGAGAAGCCTAAGTCAAGATACCAAGGTTGTACTCGTCCTCGTAACTTTGGCGAGAGTGTCTTCAAAGCACCCTATGAAGAGATTCAACTTCAAAGCTATGGACCTTATGCTCATGGTCATAACATCAAGAAGACACCAAAGGTAAAACCTATTGTGGAAAAGCCTATGAAGAAGAAGACTTCATGTAGCTGTCTTCATCATGAAGCCTCCTCCTCCAAAATCAAGGTTCCTGCTAGACCATCACTTCAGAAAATCAAGCAGGAATACACTAGGCAAAGATACAACAGGTTCGACTGTTGGTGTTGTGGCAGAATTGGTCACTTTGCCATCGATTGTTGGTTCAATCCTAGTAATGCTGCAACCCCTCAAGTTAGCAACGTGAGAATGACCACTCATGAGGCTAATACTCGTAGGGGGAGTTTTCTAACTCGAGACCAAGGACCCAAACGTGTTTGGGTTCCTAAGGCTAAGTGATTGTAATTGCAGGTATGTCCAAAGGCCACCAAAATGCCAATCTGGTATTTGGACAGCGGATGTTCTCGGCATATGACCGGGACAAGAAGCCTACTCCAGAATTTCACCTCAGTCTGCAATGGACCAAAGGTCATCTTTGGAGGTTCAGATCGAGGGATAAATAAAGGCTATGGTATGATTTTTAACGGTAGCGTTTCCTTTTCGGATGTAGCCTATGTTGAAGGATTGGAACACAATCTCATCAGCATAAGCCAACTATGCGATAAAGGATATGTAGTTGAATTTCATGCTAACAAGTGTTTGATAAAATCGGTTAATAACCAGGAAACTATTTTATCAGGCACTCGAAGCAGAAATATTTTCTATTTAAATTTCATTTGTATTGACACTTCTACACCAGTATGTCTTTTAGCAAAAAGTAGTGCATCTCTTGCTGACCAATGGCACAAGAGACTCGCACATATTAATTTCAAAACTATTAATATATTATTCTCTCAAAACTTAGTACGTGATGCCCCCAATGTCAAGTGCGTTACGGACAGCCCTTGTCATGCCTGTATCAAAGGCAAGCAAACAAGGAGTTCATTTAAAAGCATAATAGGCAAGGATTCCAATAGAAGCTTACAGCTTCTCCATATGGACTTGTTTGGTCCACTGCAAGTTAGAAGTTTGGGAGGTAAGGAATATACGTTGGTTATTGTGGATGATTACTCGCGCTTTGCGTGGGTGTTCTTTCTGAAACACAAGTCAGATACCTTCAGCATTTTCACAAATTTTGTTAGGCAAATCCAGAATGAATACAACTGTTCCGTAGTCAAAATCAGGAGTGACAATGGAACGGAATTCAAATCTGGAGCCATGACAGAATTCTGCGAAAGTCAAGGTATCTTTCATGAGTTTTCCTCTCCTCGCACTCCACAGCAAAATGGAGTAGCTGAGAGAAGGAACAGAACACTCATAGAGGCTTGCCGGACCATGTTCAGTGATGCCTCACTTCTAGAGTACTTCTGGGCTGAAGCCGTCAACACCGCTTGTCACGTGCAAAATCGAGCTCTCATCAACAAGAACCATGATAAGACTCCTTACGAACTTTTGAAAGGCAGGAAACCAACCGTTTCGTATTTTAGAATCTTTGGCTGCAAGTGCTTCGTACTTAACAACGGTAAGTATCACACTACCAAGTTTAGCGAGAAAAGCTTTGAAGGTATTTTTGTAGGTTATAGTAGCCATAGTAAGGCCTATAGAGTATTCAATAGAAAAACTTTGGTATTAGAAGAGTCGATACATCTTGTATTTGATGAGACGAGTCTGCTGCACAGCAACTCGTCTAGTGTGCCTAGTGTAGATGCAGGTACAAAGTTGAAGGAACTTAGCTTGGATGAAACTACTAAAGATAAAGACGAGACGTTCATCAAGATCACCTCTACAACCCCTATTGGAGAGATAGATGATCAAGATGAAGAACACATCCCAGCTGAAGATGCAAATCCAGTGGCTGAAGAGATCCCAGATGCAAGGACTTTAGAGTTCAGACATTTGAAGGATCATCCCGTTGATCAAATCATAGGAGACCCTCGGGATGGAGTCAGAACTCGTCGAGGTACAACTAATGAGAATTTACACTTAAGTTTTCTTTCACAGGTTGAACCAAAGAAGTTTGAGGAAGCCAACTCCGACGCATCCTGGATCCTAGCCATGGAAGAAGAACTAAATCAGTTCAAACGATGCAAAGTTTGGACACTTGTTCCTAGACCCAAGGGTAAGAACGTCATTGGTACAAAATGGGTCTACCGAAACAAGATGGACGAAGATGGAACCATCATAAAGAATAAAGCCAGACTTGTCGCAAAGGGATATCGTCAAGAAGAAGGAATTGACTTCGACCAGACTTATGCTCCAGTGGCAAGACTGGAAGCGATCAGGTTATTTCTTGCCTACGCTGCACTTAAGGGCTTTACCGTTTATAAGATGGACGTTAAGTCCGCCTTCCTAAATGGTGACATAAAGGAAGAAGTGTATGTAGAGCAACCACCAGGTTTCGTTGATTCAACTTATCCTAATTATGTTTACTTATTACAAAAAGCTTTATATGGTCTTAAACAAGCTCCTCGAGCTTGGTATGAGACGCTGTCCACCTTTCTTCTTGAGAACAAGTTCACTAGAGGAAAGATAGACAAGACATTATTTCTTAGGGAAATAAAAGGCAAGATTTTGCTAGTGCAAATCTATGTCGATGACATTATTTTTGGCTCTACAGATAACAACCTCTGCAAGAAGTTTTCTAAACTTATGCAAGGGAAGTTTGAAATGAGCAGTATGGGAGAGCTGAAGTATTTCTTAGGGCTTCAGGTGAAACAATCTGAGGATGGAATCTTCATCTCACAGACCAAGTTCACCAAAGAGCTACTCAAGAAATTCAGAATGGAGAATGCAACCTCTATGAGGACTCCAATGGCCTCAGCTATGTCTCTAGACAAGGATGAGAAAGGGAAACCTTTTGATGAAACCAAGTACAGAAGCATAATTGGGTCCTTGCTCTACCTTACCGCAAGTAGACCAGACATAATGTTCTCAACATGTGTATGTGCTATATTTCAGGTGAACTCTAAGGAATCTCATTACATTGCTGCAAAGCGAATCTTGAGATACCTCAAAGGTACACTAAATCTTGGCTTATGGTACCCAAGAAGTAATGATAGTGAACTAATTGGATTTTCAGATGCAGATTTTGCAGGAAGCAAAGACGACAGGAAAAGTACTTCCGGGACTTGTCAATTCCTCGGAAGGAGACTTATTTCCTGGAGCAGTAAGAAATAGAACTTTGTTGCCATCTCAACAGCTGAATCAGAGTACATCTCTACAGGCAGCTGTTGTGCACAGCTTCTCTGGATCAAAAATCAGTTTGAAGACTACAACATGAAGTTCTAGAACATTCCTTTGTTTTGCGACTCATCCAGCGCTATAGCAATCGCCAACAACCCAGTCTCCCACAGCCGGACCAAGCACATAGAGATTCGTTATCATTTCATCCGGGAGCATGTGGAAAATGGAGACATAGATCTACAATATGTCTCTACAGACAGGCAAGTTGCAGATATATTCACCAAGCCGCTGGACGAGTCCAAGTTCTCATTTTTCAAAACAGAACTCGGGCTACTCAACAAAGAAGACTAGCGATGGAATCACAAATCAAGAAGATATCAGTGATGTTGGCTACTCAGAGTTAAAGACTTCAGTGGCAACATATATCTTCCAAGGAAAATTGTCCTTCAAAGTAAGATACCCGAGTATATCAAGACAGATACACGAGTAAACGGAAAATACTCGAGTAAAAAGTTTGACATACACGAGTAGTTGACACATACTCGTGTATGAACTTGACCTACTCGAGTATGCTCCGTCTTATACTCGTGTATGAACTTGACCTACTCGAGTATGCTCCGTCTCATACTCGTGTATGACAAATCTACTCGCGTATACGGACTTCACATTTTGGATTTCTCAATTTTTTTTCTATTCGCACCAAGCTATTTGCCGCTTCATTCAGGTATGAATTTATTCCTTTTAACCTAATTAGAATCATATATATATAGAAAAAATCAGGAAACCCATTTCCACTTCTTATTCACTCGAGTAACCGCCGTCTCTTCATCTTCCAGAAAACCGCAGAGCATCGTCGTCTTCGCCTCTCCCGTCCTCCAGAATCGCAGATGGCCCCCTCTTCTAAAATCGGCATAGGCTCAGAACTTGCCCCCGCGGGCATAGCCGATCTTTCAGATGATTTCCGAAATCTTCTGATTTTGTTCGAGATCGCCGGACTGTCGTTCATTCTCCAGACGCCGTGGCAAGTTATTTTCCCAGCTATTGAAGAGTTCTATCAGAATCTGAAGGTAAAACGCAATGGAAAGCTCCTGAAATACAAGGTCAGAGGGATAAAAATCTGACTGGACAAAGGCGCATTAGCTGCTCTATTAAAACTGCCAGTAGTAGATGACGATGACAAAATGACTGCTGAAGATTCAGTAAGAACTAATTTATTCTGTGGAGCTAACCCTCAAGCCCATTCCTTTAGCAGAGCTGATTTCAACTTAGAAGGAAAGTTCCTAGTGGATGTCATTGCTAAGGTACTGCTATGCAAAACTTACTCCATTCGAGACATCTCTATGGAAATGTTTGATATAATGCAAGCCATTATCTGCCGCAAAAGATTCCAGTTTGGACTGTTGATCCTAGATAAAATCAGAGAAAGCATTAAGCATCCTAGTTTTGCAAGAATTATTTCCCTCCTTCATGAAATCAATCCTTCAGTCTTTAACTTATCCAAAGGGACTCCACTGCATCACATGAAAAAGGTTTCTATATCCTCCATCCAGCGATATGAAATTAAAATTCTGAACTCAGCCCAAACATCCAAAGCTGCTGTCCCTTCAGTAGATTCCCAAGAAACCAGTGTACTTGACGACAGGATTCCATCTCCTCCTCCACATCACACTGCTGCTACCTCTAGTGCAACAGTTGAGGGGGAGCCTGCCTCATCTCATTCCCAGTACCCAGCTTCATCAGAACCCTCACAGCAAGCAGAAGTCAGGGACTCTCTCCCTCCAGTTTCTCCTCCTCCAGCAGATCCCCACTCAGAGATTCCAGATCCAGCAATCCTTCTATCTACTGCAGAAGATATCAATAAATTGATTGATGAGCTCAGCTCAGATGCACCCCTATTTCAAAATGAATCAGTTGTACTGACTCCAGAGGCTCAGATTCCTGCTCAGTCTCCTGCTAAGACTCCAGCACAGTCTCCTGTCCAGTCTCCTGCTCAGTCCTCTGCTGCAGAGGAAAGCCAGCCTGACGATATTCTTTTGTCTGATGATGAGTAAGTATCTCCAGAACAAGTGGAGGCTCCTTTGAGGACTTTGGACTTCTCTATTCCCTCCTTCATTAATACAGAAGAATCTGCTCAGATAGAATCTTTCAAAAGAGCTGAAAGCTCAGTGGAAATTACTGAAATCCCTCCATGGGTTGTTCCTGCTCCTTCAGTCCCTCTCCCCACTTCAACTCCTTCTACTTCTTCAGATCTGGTAAGCAAGATTGAACAGCTACTCAGTGAACAAAGAAAGTACTTTGATGACTCTCTAGCCTCAGTAAATAACAAAGTCTCTACTCTTGAAAAGGAGATGATTAGAGGCTTTGCTGAAATTCAAGCCAATACTGATGAGCTCAAGAGATTGTTTCAATTGGGTGGAAAAGATTTAGATCACACTATTACAAGTATAGGTGAACTAAGGAATCAAGCTGAAACTGTTGCTCATAATCAGATAATATTGGACAAGAATGCTGAAGCAAATGTGATGAAAGTATGTGAATAGGTTGGCACTTTCAGAGATGAAGCAATTGCCCAGCTAGCTGTAGATATCAGCAAGGGGGAGAAAGTTGTCAAAGAACAAGTTGAAAAAGTAGTTGAAAAGCTGTCTAAACAAGCTCAAACAACTGTGAATGATCTAGTCAAGAATATGAAAGCAGATATTCTATCTCAACTCCAATCTATCAAGTTCTACATTTATGATACAGCTGTATGGGTAAATAATCAGAACTTCCCAAATTCTCAACTCAACCCTACCATCATTCCCAAGTTCTTGGACCCTCTTGAAGAACATCCTCCAGCAGATGCTCCAGCTCAGGCAAACATTCCAGGAGATGTGCCAGTCTTTTCACCCAGACCTGCTGGTGATGTGACTGAGCCTCCTCTCTTTTATACTGATATTTGGCAAGATGAACTTCCTCCTAGTTCTCAAGGTGTCCCAAAGAAGAAAAGGAAATATGGTGACGGCTCTTCTGCCAGCCGTTCTGCACCTAGAAAAGAGCCTGCCCCAGCTTCTGAAGGTAGATCAGAAATTGTTCATTCTGAAGTTTGGAGTCCAACCTCCAAATCTCTGATCCTTGATACCCTGAAGCAAGTAACAGATCTTGGTGAGCACAGAGATTAGTATTACAGTTATTCAGAATGGAAAGCTTATGAAGCATCCCAGATCAAGATCAGTTTTCATGACAGAAATTGGGGATACAACAACCCAGCTGCTCCTCCTAGGCCCAGAACATATTTTCCTAAACCATTCAGTTATCTAGAGAGGCAAGAGCTGAAGAGAGAAAGAATGCACAAAGGAGCCCCCTCTTGAGTCAATGAGAATGTGGAAATGGACTTTTCAAAATGTTAAAAACATTTCTATATATATACATTTTTGATTCTGATTATGGCTATCTTATTATTTATCCTGCTTCAGTTTATTTGTTTTTAAAGTATATGTGTGTTGTTCTTTTTTACTCTAAGTAATTCACCTTAGTGTAGAGGGTGCTGACATCTACAAATAGGGGGAGATTGTTGGGATTTGTCTCCACAATACCTCAGATTTGTAGGAAGTCAGACCTTGAACTAAGATGAATTAAGGTGTATTTGATATTGTGTTTAAGTTGTATGTGTGCAGGTTTTATTGCCAAGTGTAGACCAATGTCAGTCTATAATGGGTCACCAAACACAGGATCATACAATGTAATCCCTCATTATGTGATCCAAAGTGTTGGCCCATGTATAGCCTCTCTATTGGAATACACTTCCTACATGCACTTGGATTGGTGGACTGAAGTATTGAAGTTTATTCTTTTTTCAGAAGAATTTTTTTTCTAAGTCCACATACTTGAGTAGCTTCTTTCATATACTCGAGTAAGTGACTTGGTACTCGAGTAAATCCTTAGACATACTCGAGAAGACTCTGTATACTCGTGTAGGTAAGCTTACTCGAGTAAGATAGTTAGTCACTCGAGTAGATCATATTTTATACTCGAGTAGATCCTTCTGTCCTTAAATCAGAAATTTTCTTCAAGTCCACATACTCGAGTACCTTGTTTGTTCACTCGAGTAAGTGAGTCTGTACTCGAGTAAGTTGGATTACATACTCGAGTAGACTGTATTGTACTCGAGTAGGTGATAACTTGTACTCGAGTAGTTGGTTAGTTACTCGAGTAACTGTTCTGTTGATACTCGAGTAGATCTGCATTTTTCATCTCAGAAAGTTTCTAAGTCTACCTACTCGAGTAGTTCCCTATATACTCGAGTAAGTGACTCTGTACTCGAGTAGTAGTTTTTCATACTCGAGTAGCTTAGTGATTACCCGAGTAATCTTCCCCAGATACTCGAGTAGTTCACTTTCCCCTCACTCGAGTATCTCCAACTCTTCTACTCGAGTAGTTCTTCCTATTTTATCTGAGAAATTTTCTCTAAGTGTTTTTACTCGAGTATATACTCTCATACTCGAGTAGTTCTAAAATCACTCGAGTGTTGATCTCTGAATCACTCGAGTAGCTTCTCTTCTTATACTCGAGTATGCTCCTCCTATCCACTCGAGTATATAACATCTTGTACTCGAGTATGTCTCTTCTCTGTCTCGAGTATATCTGTTCAATTATTCCTGAAATTCAAGTACAATTTCGCTGTGTATTTCGAATTAATCATTTCTGATTGGTCCACGTGTCATCCCTAATTAAGTTTCTGACCGTTGGAGTCCACCTATAAATAGGTCCTTTCAGATTTGACTAATAATAAGTTTTCAGAGATTATTATTTTTAAGAAAGAGAAAAGTTCCCGTGAACCCTAGTTTCTCATGCCGCCGCCATTGCCGTTCACGGAAGAAGGTCTGGATCGACGATCTCCAATTGCTGCTTTCAACTTTGTTTCTCCAGCGATCTAGACGAAAGATAATCACTCGATCTCGCCGAGCCTCAAAGATCTCTGATCTATTTTCTCGATCGAGGTGATTCCGTTTTTCAGATCTGTGGATCTCTCTCAAGTCATCTTCAACATATTCTGATCAAGCCAAAGTTCTTAAGGAAGAAGACTATCAAAGATCCAGATCTGTGCAATATATTGTTTGTATTTTCTTTTCAAACAAATTTCTTTGTAGGAGTTTTTCTCCGAGTTTTGTAGGAAGGCTTTATCTTCCGAGTGTAGATCCGATTTGGATCGAGTTTTGTAGGAACGTGGTTCCGAGGTGTAGGATTGTTTTCAATCCGAGATAGTGGAGTAGCCGAGTCTAGTGGTTTGCTAGATCGGTGAGGAAAGTGGACGTACCCAAGATTGGGGAACCACTATAAATCTCTTGTCGTCTGTGTGATTGCTTGATCTTTGCTGTGTTAATTTTTATTCCGCATTTGACACGCACTTCACCTATTCACCCCCCTCTAGGTGATTTAGGTAGACAACTTAGTTTTCTCAACATGGCCATACATATCTGATAAAATTTAAATTATCAACAGATAAAATATAATAATATATTGCACATTCAGTTCAGATAAAACAGTAAAACAGTAAGACAATAAAGTAATAACAGTTCAGAGAAAGACTTAAGAATTAGCAGGAGGAGGAGCAGAAGAAGTTTTAGCAAAAACAATCTTCCTAGTTGGGTCTTCTGCTTCCTTATTTGACATCTTTAAGTCTTGCTAACCAAGGGTTTTCTGAGAGGTGGCTCATGGTACAACTGCTTCAAGATGAAGTGATATATATTTAGCAGGATTGAATACTTTCTTACTTACTTGCATCCTTTTAAGTTCTTTTTCTCTTTAAGAAGACATAGTAGTAAACTGTGAGTGATCTTGTCCTTCTTTTCTGGCTTTATTAATCTGAGACAATCCAATTAGCTCATTAAGTCTGGCCATCCTGATGTTAGGATCAAGCTCTAGATCAGCAGGAGGAGAGGAAGGTCTCTCTGAATCAACATCCTGTGATAGCTTCTGAGATAAACTTCTAAATTGGGTAGATTGAGATTGAAAATTTGTTGATACAAGATTTTGTTGCTGTTGACTGGAGTAGAGAGATCTTGGAGGAGGAGCTTGAATGAACTTGTCTTTGGAACTAGAAGATTTAGATGAAGAATGCCTTTGAGATCCAGAAGGAGCTTGCTTCTGATGCTGAGAAGGTGCTGGCTCCTGAGCTTGAGAAGGAGCTGACTCTGAAAACTTAGAGATATTTGAACTTTGAGTCACATTGCCTGAATCTCCTGCAGGAGGAGGAGGAGGAGGACCTCTCCTGAACTTTTGAGGAGGAGGAGAGTACCTTCTTCTCTTATTCCTAGCCTTTTGCTCATTCTTGGAAAGCATCATCCACTGAGGCATACCTTGATAAGGCTGGATATTGTTCAAAATATAATATGGTGTGTCATTTTTTGGATTGGGTGTGGGAGCAGCCTTGGGAGTAGCTTTTCTTTTCCTTGACGCTTTCTTTTTATTGGAACAGGAATCATCAGACTCATCTTCATCCTCATCATCATCAGATGCAGGAGTATTGTCATAAATGTCATCAAGCTGCTTAATAAGATTGGATTGAGCTTTATCTTGAGCATTCTCTAGGGCAATATCTTGAACAATCAAGTCAACCAGACTTGGCATGAGGCTATCATTAATAACATAGGTTGCACCAGAAGATCTTGAAATAGGAGAATCAGACTTTTCTGCTAGAGGAACTTCAACTATCAATTCTTCATATACATGAACTTCAAAACTTGCCTTTAGTTGTCTGACAACTTCAGGACTTATAGAGGGAGTACAATACACAATAGCCAAAGATGGCTTTATACTTGGAAGACAATTTAGAAAAAGTGTACAGAAGGAACTCAATAACCCAAAGATATCTACTGTGGGATTGATGCAACAATCACCAACAGTCAAAACTTCTGGAAGAACTATTTCTTCTATTTCAGTATCAATATCAATAATCTCAGTATCTGAAGCCATCTGATCATCTGAGGAGTCACCTTCCTACAAATCTGCTGAATCTGATGCTGCTGGAGAGAGCATAAGAGCTTCTGTAAGTTATCTAGTGTCAACTAACTTCACCTATGGGGGAGGGGGAATAGGTGATTTGTATTCTTTTGCGGAATAAAAAATAACCTGCACAAGAAAACAACCACAACACAGAAAAGCACAAAAGCAATTATAGTGGTTCCCCGATTTGGGTACGTCCACTCTCCCCCTTCGACTTATCTCCCAATAAGGGACGACTCGGTCACTTCACCAACCGGATTGAAATCCAATCCTCACACTATGGAAGAAACCCTTCCACCCGAAGGAGTACTACTACTCCTCCAAGGGTTGCACCCAACCCTTGCAACTAGGAATCACTATTCCTTTACAACAACACGAAAATTAGAATGTACAAAAAATACAAACTTCAAGTATGGAGAACCCGATGTCCCTCTTTGTTCGATGAAGCGTTCCTGATGAAGATGAAGAGTCCTTGACCGGAGCACTCTCTTGGAGAGGATCTTCCCGAGATCGGCGGTGGCGATTCTTTGTAGATCCAAACTTCTTGACGAAGCAAGCAAGGTCTACCAATGATCTTACTCGGATCGAAAGTCTCAATCGATTCGGAGGGGAGAAATGCTCCCGTTCAACAAACCGAAAGACAAAGCATCTCGAGAGAGAAACGCGAGACGCGTTACTTAGCTTCGGTTCTGTCGTCGAGCGATAAAAGGAAGTCTCAGATCGGCAGTAGCGACAGCTTAGCGAGCAGCGACGACGACAGAAGATGATTCGCGATCCGCTAGGTTACGCTCGGCGGCCATATGCTCTTTTTTGTTTTTCCTATTTGATTGCTTTCGTAATGTTGGAGTTAGAGACCGGGCGGTCTGTCGGTCTGGCTTGGCGGTTTACTTACCGGGCGGTCTGGCGGTTTGCCTTCAGCGGTTTGGTTGCTGTGTTGAGGTCTGAGGTCCATGCGGTCTAGCGGTCTGTTACTGGTGACCAGGAGACCGGGCGTTCTAACGGTCTCACATGGTGGCTTGTCTCTCACTCTGGCAGTGGCCGAGCGGTTAGCCCATCTGTCTAACCGCGCGGCTTGTTCCGGTCTGTTGTTCTAGCCGCCCAGTTTCTTTTGTATAGTTTTAGTCCCACATCTCTTATTTGTATTCTCTCTTCTCTCCTCCATTCTATATAAGGGAGGCCATACCTTTGTAATAGATACCTTTTTCTGATAATAAAATTTCAGTTATACCATTTCCGGCTTGTTTTAGTTCGCTTCTCACATGGTATCAGAGGAATCAATCCTTTCCTCCTGATTCTGTGCTTCTCTCTGTTCGCACGGCTTGCTTCTCCAGCTTGCGCCCTATCCGCGCGGTCTCCTTGTCGTTTCCCTCTGTGTGCACGACCTGTTGCCTTGTTCACTGCGATCTGTCGCCTTGTTCGCCGCGACCTATCGTCGTGTGCCTTGCCCTCTCTTGTGCTTTTGTTCGAGCGGACTGTCTGCTTGCCGCTCGACTTCTTCCCCTTTGCTTGATACTGCGGCTTGGTCGTGGTCTTTCTGGCCGCTGGTGTTTGTCATCCTGACCGCTGCAGTTCCTCTTCTGCCTATCCGCGCGGCTTGTTTTCTAACCGCGCGGCTTCCTGTTGGTTTGCTCTTATGGCTCTTTCTGATGCTTCAACTGCCACCACTCCTGCCGCCACCCCTGTAGCCAATCCGACTCCGCCTCTACCTCCTACTCCTTCCGGGAACCTTGGCACCGTTTCCAAGCTTGTAGGCTCCAACTACCCGGATTGGAGCGTCTCTTTCACCTTTCTCCTTCGCTCGCAACGCAAACGCCACCATCTCATTGATGACCCTCCTCCTACCACTTTACCTCTCTTTGATGACTGGGATGCGAGTGACGCTCTTGTGCGTACTTGGCTCGCTAACAGTCTATCCGATGAGTGCCTTCCCGTCATCCGTCATGATGAGACGGTGAAGGACGCTTGGCTTCATCTTGCTGCTTTGTATTCCAAAGGGGCTCAGACGTCCCGCATCTATACGTTGTATGCGGACCTCTTTGCCCGGCCTACCTTGTCTCCTGCTGCTTCCTACCAACAAGTTCAAGCTCTTGGGGCTGAGATTCTTCAGAATCGCCCCTTTTCTGCGGATCTGACTCAACAACACAAGCACTTCCAGGAGCTTCTGGTTGTGTGTTATCTGCTCCGTCTTCCTGACACTTATGACATGATCCGCCAACAAATTCTGGGTGAGGCGGAATCTCCTACTTTAGATGCCACCGCTGCTCGCATCGCCGCTGTCACCTCTCTCCTTCAGCGCCCGCTTCTGCCCGCTCCTTCTCCTCCGAATAACTATGCTCATCAAACTCAGCGGAGTGGCTCTGGTAGCCACAGTCATCAGTCTGGCGGACGTCCTTCTTCCCGCTATCTCTGCTCTCACTGCGGTCGCACCGGACACACTCTTGACTGCTGCTGGACAAAGCATCCCCATCTTCGCCCCTCGGGTGACTCTTCCGCCTCTTCTTCCAAGCCATCTGCTTCCGTGGTCACATCATCAGGTAGTGCCCATGTAGTCACTCAAGGTAAATGGCTTATCGACTCCGGTGCTACTAATCATATGACGGGCAATCCTCAGTGCTTCTCTCTCCTCGAACAGCATGATCGGTTGCCCCCGGTCCTCATTGCAGACAGTTCTCCCTCCCCGGTTCATGGGTCGGGAGTGGTTCATGTTACTCCGTCCCTTCGGCTAGAGGACACTCTCTATGTGCCCAAGTTTCCGTGCAATCTGTTGTCGGTTACTTCTTTGTGCAAGTAGCTTCAATGTTCTGTAACGTTTACTCCATCTTCTTGCTCTTTTCAGGATCGAGCTCCAAACGGATGATTGCTACTGGGACTGAGAGCGGCGGCCTCTACTTCCTCGACAACGTTTCCGCTTTGTCCGTCTTCTCTTCTTCTTGTACGGATCTTCTCCAGTGGCATCTCCGTCTCGGTCATCCTCCACCACGGCTTCTACATCAGCTTCTGCCCCACCTCCCTCCCTCCACTACTCCTCTCCACTGCGAAGCATGTCAACTTGGCAAGCATCATCGTTCCTCCTTCCCGCCGAAGCAAGGTCGGGGCTCTACCCGTCCGTTTGATCTAGTCCACTCCGATATCTGGGGACCTGCTCCTACCCTTACTATTGGTCGGGGTAGTTCTTATTTTGTAACCTTTATTGATGATTTTTCTAGATGTACTTGGGTGTATCTCTTACGAGATCGCTCTGAACTTTTTAATGTATGGACCTCCTTTTATCATTTAATCAAAAATTAGTTTGGTGTTAGTGTTAAAACTTTTCGCTCTGATAATGCAAAAGAGTACTTAAGCCATGCTTTTACCTCTTTCTGTGTGCAACATGGCGTTATTCATCAGACAAGTTGTGTCTATACATCCCAACAAAATGGGGTGGCAGAACGCAAAAACCGTCACCTCCTCGATGTTGCTCGCACATTAATGACTCAAATGCATGTCCCTCGCTCATATTGGGGCTATGCTGTTCTTCTTGCCTGCTATCTCATCAATCGCATTCCCTCCTCCGTTCTCAAGGGCAAAACCCCTTTTTCCATCCTTTATCCAGGCAAGGAGCCTTTTCCTTTCCCTCTCCGAATCTTTGGGTGCACTGCTTTGTGCATGTCCTGTCTGCAACCCGTGATAAGCTCTCCCCTCGCTCCACCAAATGTGTCTTTCTGGGGTACTCGGCCACTCAGAAAGGCTACTGCTGCTTTGATCCTGTTCTTCGTAAGCAGTTCGTCTCCACTGACGTTACCTTCTTCGAGAATGCCTCCTACTTCTCGGATGCCTCCTCTTCTCTTCCCCCCACCTCTGATTCTCCTATTATTCCGTTCGTTCCCTCGTCTCCTACTGCGATATCCGCTCCTCCTCTGTCTCCACCCACTCCTCTCCCTCCGCCTCTCTCTCCGCCGCCATCTCCCTCATCTCCGCTGCCGTCGCTCTCTCCTCCCGGGCCAGCTCTCTCTGCCACGGATGCTCTGGATGCCGAGGAGCCCGCCGACCTGGATCTTCCTGTAGCTCTTCGCAAAGGGGTGCGGACGTGTACCCTACACCCCCTTGCTGCTGTTGTTTCATATGATCGTCTTACTCCTTCTCGCAGGGCCTTTGCACTGGCTATCTCTGCTACTACCACACCTCGTTCCTACCAGGAGGCCCTTGACATTCCTCACTGGAAGCTGGCCATGGATGAGGAAATGGCGACCATCACAGAGCGGGGTACCTGGACTCTTGTCCCTCCTCCCCTTGATACAGATGTTGTTGGCTGTCGCTGGGTCTTTGTAGTCAAGTTTGGCCCAGATGGCACTGTGAACCGTTACAAAGCTCGCCTGGTGGCTAAGGGCTTTACTCAAACCTATGAGGTTGATTACTTTGACATCTTCTCTCCCGTGGCTCGTCTTAGCACTATACGGGTCCTTCTCTCTGTGGCGGTCAACAAAGACTGGCCACTTTCCCAGCTGGATATCAAGAATGCCTTCCTTTATGGTGATCTTCAGGAGGCCGTCTACATGGAGCAACCTCCAGGGTATGTTGCTCAGGGGGAGACACGAGTATGCCGGCTACAGAAGGCAATCTATGGCCTCAAGCAGAGCCCTCGAGCTTGGTTTGACAAGTTCAGCGGCATCGTGGCGGCCGTTGGTTTTGCTCGCAGCGCTACTGATCACTCTCTATTTATTCGCAAAACCTCTTCGGGACTGGTGGTTCTTGCAGTATATGTGGATGATATTCTTCTCACTGGTGATGACCAGGAAGGGGTAGCCTTGACAAAGCGGCATCTTCGCCAACATCTAGTCACGAAAGATATGGGTTCTCCGAAGTACTTTTTGGGGATCGAAATCTCTCGGAAGCCCAACTCTTTAGTCCTCTCTCAGCGTAAGTATGCTCTTGATATTTTAAAGGAAGCAGGATTGACTGGGGCCAAACCTGCCCGATGTCCCATGGCTGTTGGAGAAGACAAAAGCTGGACAGATGGTTCGCCTCTTCTTTCAGATGCTTCGCGGTACTGGCGTCTAGTTGGTAAGCTCATATACCTCACCGTGACTAGGCCTGACATTTCCTATGCTGTGGGCAAGGTGAGTCAATTCATGCAAGCTCCCAGGGAGTGCCATCTGCAGTCCGCCTTGCGGATCTTGGAGTACGTCAAAGCAGCCCCTGGGAAAGGATTGCTCTTTCAGAAGAATGATCATCTGAGGGTTGAAGCTTACTCAGATGCGAGTTACGCTGATGACAAAGGGGACCGCAAGTCTACCTCCGGTTTCTGTACCTTTGTTGGGGGCAATCTGGTAAGCTGGAAGAGCAAGAAGCAATCTGTTGTCTCCAGGTCCAGTGCTGAAGCTGAGTATCGAAGTATGGCATCGACCACTTGCGAGCTAAAGTGGCTACGGGCTCTCATGTTGGATTTAGGAGAGGTCTACAACCATCCTCTACCTATGTTCTGTGACAACAAGGCTGCTATATACATCTCCAAAAATCCAGTCTTCCATGATAGAACCAAGCACATTGAGGTCGACTGTCATTTCATTCGTGAAGAGATTCTGAAGGAACAGATTTGCACTCCCTTCGTCACTTCTGAAAAAGAGCTGGCTGGCATCTTCACCAAGCCAGTATCCGTCTCGTTTCTTCATATATGTGACAAGCTGGGCATGATCGACATATATGCTTCAGCTTGAGGGGGAGTGTTGGAGTTAGAGACCGGGCGGTCTGTCGGTCTGGCTTGGCGGGTTATTGACCGGGCGGTCTGGCGGTTTGCCTTCAGCGGTTTGGTTGCTGTGTTGAGGTCTGAGGTCCAAGCGGTCTAGCGGTCTGTTACTGGCGACCAGGAGACCGGGCGGTCTAACGGTCTCACATGGCGGCTTGTCTCTCACTCTGGCAGTGGCCGAGCGGTTAGCCCATCTGTCTAACCGTGCGGCTTGTTCCGGTCTGTTGTTCTAGCCGCCCAGTTTCTTTTGTATAGTTTTAGTCCCACATCTCTTATTTGTATTCTCTCTTCTCTCCTCCATTCTATATAAGGGAGGCCATACCTTTGTAATAGATACCTTTTTCTGATAATAAAATTTCAGTTATACCATTTCCGGCTTGTTTTAGTTCGCTTCTCACACGTAACTTCAAAATAGGCGAGTATATATACTGTAGATTAACCCTATAAGACCGTTGTGGGCCCCACAAGAAGAAACCCTAAGCCCGGTCTAATCAGCGCCTGTTATCTTGGTTCTGTCCAGCAAGCAGATAAAAATCGCCTAAGGCAAATTCGGCGGGAATCATTGGTGATTCCCGTCGAAGTCGGCGGGAATCACTCATGATTCTCGTCGAATTATCCTTGGTAAAGTTTTAGTTGAAAAGCTTGTCATCCGGAGGGAATCGGCGAGAATCAAGACCATTCTCGACGAATCGGTGAGAATGCAAAGTCATTCTCGACGATTCAGCGAGAATCAGTTAATGATTCTCGTCAATTTTGACTTAGCATAATTTTTGAAGGCGAACTGTCAGTCGGATGAAGTTGGCGGGAATCGGCGAGTGATTCCCGTCGAATCGGCGAGAATCACTTAGTGATTCCCGTCGATTCTGACTTAGCTGATTTTTCTACTTTCTTTCCATGACTTGGTCTTTGACCTATCCTTGCTCCTTCTCTGCTCTTGAATTATCTCAACCCTGTACTTGAAAATAAGTACACTCCAATAGAGAGAGCACACATGAGTCAACACACTGATCTGCTTAATGAGGGATTACGTTGTGCAGACCCATGTATATTAACCCACTGCACCCTGACATTGGTGTGTACTTTGCATAGAATAACTGCAAGCACAATCTTGAAGAAATATCGTCAAATACATTGTCAATTCACCTTAGCTGGTTCATGGGCTTCTTCAAATCAAGTACATTGTGGATATAATACCCAACAATCTCCCCCTATTTTTAGAAGCCTAAACCCTACAAGCTAAGGTGAATAAAACAGATGAGAATAAAACATAAACTGAACAATTCAGTTGAGAGTGAAATTCATTACCATTTTCCTGAGAGCATACTTAACGTTGGCAGCCACCTTAGCCTTAGCCGAGAGGGTATTCTCCCCCTTTTCGGCTTCTGCAAATCTTGGACTTCACTTAGAGCCACCTGCTCCCCCTCAGATCTTGCATCCGTGCTCGAACTTGAGTTCCTTGCCGATGCTCCCCCTTGATCCAAGAGCCTGGAGCCTTACAGTTTTTACTCTTCATAGTTCAACATGCCGAGTTCAGTTTTGAAGAAACTGAACTTGGCCTCATCTAAGAGCTTTGTGAAGATATCTACAACCTTCTTATCCATGGGGACATAGCAGAGAGATATGTCTTTGTTCTCCACATGCTCCCGAATGAAGTGATAGCGCACTTCAATATGCTTTGTTCTACTGTGCGACACAGGATTGTTCGTAATTGGTATTGCGCTCGAGGAGTCACAATACATTGGAATTTCGCTGAACTGCAAGTCATAATCTTTGAGCTGATTTCTGATCCATAGAAGTTGTGTGCAACAGCTGCCTGCTGAGATGTACTCAGATTCATCTGTGGTGGTTGCGACACAATTCTGCTTCTTACTGTTCCAAGAAATAAGTCTTCTTCCTAGGAATTGGCACATCCCAGAAGTGCTTTTTCTATCATCCCTGCTTCCTGCAAAGTCAGCATCTGAAAAGCCTATCAGCTCGACATCATTATTTCTTGGGTACCACAAGCCAAGATTTGGTGTACCTTTAAGGTATCTAAGAATTTACTTTGCAGCGACATAATGAGATTCCTTAGTGTTCACCTGATATCTAACACATACGCATGTGAAAAACATAATATCCGGTCTACTAGCACTAAGGTAGAGCAGGGATCCAATTATGCTTCTGTATTTGGTTTTATCAAAAGGTTTCCCTTTCTCATCCTTGTCCAAAGACACAGTGGATCCCATTGGAGTCCTCATAGAGGTTGCATTCTCCATTCCAAATTTCTTGAGGAGTTCATTTGTGAACTTTGTCTGAGAGATGAAAATTCCATCCTCAGACTGTTTCACTTGAAGTCCCAAGAAATACTTTAGCTCTCCCATGCTGCTTATTTCAAACTTTCCTTGCATAAGTTTAGAAAACTTTTTGCAAAGATTGTTGTCCGTAGAGCCGAAAATTATGTTATCGACATAGATTTGCACCAGCAAGATCTTGCCTTTGACTTCCCTAAGAAACAATGTATTATCTATTTTTCCTCTCGAGAACTTGTTCTCAAGAAGAAAACTAGACAGAGTCTCATACCAATCTCGAGGAGCTTGTTTTAAGCCATATAATGCTTTATTATGAAAATAAACATGATTAGGGAATGTAGGATTAACAAAACCTGGGGGTTACGCGACATATACTTCCTCTTTCAATTTTCCATTGAGGAATGCAGATTTCACGTCCATCTGATAGATAGTGAATCCTTTGTGCGAAGCATACGCCAAGAACAATCTGATCGCCTCGAGCCTTGCAACTGGTGCAAAGGTCTGGTCGAAGTCAATCCCCTCCTCCTGTCTGTAATCTTGAGCCACCAGCCTAGCCTTGTTCTTTATGATGACACCGTGTTCATCCAGTTTGTTTCTGAAGATCCACTTGGTGCCGATCACATTCTTGTTCTTTGGTCTGGGAATAAGCGTCCAGACGTTGCATCGTTCGAATTGATGCAGTTCATCTTGCATGGCCAATATCCATGCTGCATCTTTGTTCGCTTCGTCGAACTTATTTGGCTCAACCTGTGACAGGAAACTAAGGTGCAAAATCTCGTTAATAGTACCTCTCCGAGTTCTGACACCGTCACAAGGATCTCCTATGATCTGATCTCTGGGATGATCCCTCACGTTTCGGAGCTCTAGGAGTCTGGCATCTAGAGCTATGACATCTTCTCGGGCTTCTCCTTCTTCTAGGAGATTTTCTCTAACCTGATCTTCAACTTCTCCAGTTGGCGTTGAGGTGGAGACCTTGACGTACTTGGGAGTTACATCTTTAGCGGTCTCATCGAGACTTTGCTGTTCAAGTCTTGCACCTGCATCTTCAAGAATGCCACTGGAAGAATTGCTGTGAAGCAAGCTTCCTTCATCAAAAACAACATTAATGGACTCCTCTACCACTAGGGTTTTCTTATTGAACCCTATATGCCCGACTATGGCTGCTATAGCCCATGAAGATGCCTTCGAAGCATTTTTCTCCGAATTTAGTACGTGGGTACTTCCCATTATTGAGTACATAGCATCTGCAGCCAAAAAATCCTCAAATAGGACATGTTCGGTTTCCTGCCTTTCAATAGCTCATAAGGCGTCTTGCGATGATTCTTGTTGATCAATGCTCGGTTCTGCACATGACAAGCCGTGTTGAAAGCCTCTGCCCAGAAGTACTCTGGAAGAGAGGCGTCATTCAACATTATTGTATATGCTTCAATGAGCGTTCTATTTCTCCTTTTCGCAACTCCGTTTTGTTGCGAAGTACGCGGGGAGGAAAACTCATGAAAGATACCAAGTTCTTCACAAAATTCTGTCATAGCACCAGACTCGAATTCTGTTCCATGGTCACTTCTGATTTTGACCACTAAGCAGTTAAGTTCGTTCTAAATCTGCTTGACAAAACTTGTAAAGATATCAAACGTATCTGAATTTCGTTTCAAAAAGAACACCCACGTAAACCGAGAGTGATCATCAACAATCACTAGCGTATACGATTTGCCTCATAAGCTATGAACTTGCACTGGACCGAACAAGTCCATATGCAGAAGATAAAGACATCTGGAGGAGTCTTTGTCTGCAATGCCCTTAAAGGTATCCCGAGTCTGTTTGCCCTTCTGGCATGCAGGACAAGGGCTATCTTTGATGCACTTAATAGTAGGGGCATCCCTTATTAAGTTCTTAGAAAATAACATATTAATTGTCTTGAAATTAATATGTGCTAATCTCTTGTGCCATTGTTCACAAAGATATGCACTGCCTTTTGCTACTAGGCACACGGGGGTATAATAATCTACGCTAAGAAAATCTAAACAAAATATATTTCTGCTCCTAATGCCAGTTAATACCGTCTCCGAAGAGTCACACAATATTATCAAGCACTTATCCTTGCAGAACTTAACGTCATAACCTTTATCACACAACTGACTTACACTGATCAGGTTATGATTTAACCCTTCAACATAGGCCACGTCGGTGATAGAGATTATACCATTGGAAATCATACCGTAACCTCTGGTGACTCCTCGATCTGATCCTCCAAAGATGACTTTGGGTCTATTTTTGACTGGAGAGTACTCACGCAGCAGGCTTCTTGTCCCAGTCATATGCCGGGAACATCCACTGTCCAAGTACCAGATAGGCATTTTGGTGGCCTTTGGACATACCTGCAAAACAAAATCTGTTTCCCTTAGGAACCCAATCGAACTTGGGTCCTAGATTCCTTGTTAGCATACTCCCCCTCGTGTGGTTAACCCTACAAGTGGTCGTCCTCGCATTGCTAACATGAGGAGTCTCGTTGAATCTTGGATTAAACTAGCAATCCACGACAACGTGACCAACTTTGCCACAGCACCAACAGTCAAATTTGTTGTACCTTTTCCTAGGCTCCTGCTTCACCCTTGGAGCGGTGGGTCCAGCCGGGGCCTTGGATCTGGAGGTGGAGGCATCATGATGACAACACTCACATGATTTATTCACATCCTGTTCCTTCAGTATAACAGGCTTGGCTTTTGGTGCCTGCTTCCTATTATGGCCGCTAGAGAAGTGGCCATAATCCTCCACTTGGATTTCCTCATAAGGTGCCTTGAAGACTTTCTCACCGTAGTTGCGGGGGAAGGCCCAGCCATCATACCGGCTCTTGGGCTTTTCAACCGAGGGCTGGAAGAAGTGGCCAAAGGTTGACTCAAAGTCCTGTTCATTGCAGGGAAAGCTAGGCTTTCTGAATACAACAGGGTCGAGTGGGGCCTTTTCCTTGTCTGCAGTAGAGGCCTTCTTAGCAGCCTTATTTTTCCTCTGCTTATTGTTAGACCTGGATGATTTACCAGGCAAACCCACATGCCCTAAGCCAGCCCCCTTAGCCTGAGTAGAGAATTCATCAACCAAAGGAAGAATGGTCTTGGGCTTGGAGAAACTTTTGACAATCTTCCTTTCTGCCGCAAGCTGTTCTTCCAACTTGTTGATTTCTTCCTGTTTTAGGTCAAGGAGCCTTAGAGACTCTGAGTGCTCAGAAGTCAGGCCCAGGTGTTCCTGTCAGAGAGAGATCAAGCTAGTGATCTCTTCTCTTAGAGACACACCCTCAGCCTTAAGGAATTTGACTTCCTTTTTTTGAGCCCTCAACCTCTTACGGCATTCCTCAAAGGTATTGAGCAGAAACACATACTTTTCGAGGAGCTCAGCTTCACGGGCAGATGGGCTGTCCTCGATATCATCATCAGGAGACTCATAGTCAGAGTCAGAGAGGGGGTACGATGTTTTACCTTCCCAGTGAATGGGGGGCAGTCTCCTTCTGAGTCAGAGCGACCTACTAGCCCGAAGTAGGCTTCCTCATCATCACTGGAGTCCGAGGAATCAGACTCACTCAGTGTATTTGGCTTTTTGTCTATATAGCTCCTCTCCTTCTTCTTATCTCTAGAGGACTTGTGCTCCTCTCCCTTCCCCTTATCTCTCTTGCCTTGGTGGCAGTCAGTAATGACGTGACCTGGCTTATTGCATCCAAAGCAAATAATGTCATTAGAGCGATGTTTGTTCTGTTTGGATTCATACCTGTCAGAAGAATAATTCTTCTTCTGATGTCTGGAGGAGGAGCCGTCTCTCTTTTTTTGATTCCTCAACTTGAGGAACTTCTTGAACTTTCGAGTGATGAGGGAGAAGTCTTCTTCAGATAGCTCTGAGCCGGAAGAGCATGGCTCAGATTCTTCTTCCTCATCCATTTTTCGAGAGCGGGATGAGGCTGCACCCTTGCCTTTCCTTGAGTGATTGGCTTTTAGCGCCACAGTCTTCTCTCTGGCAGCGGCTTTATCGGATTCTTCTTTAGCTTTTCGAGTGTTCAGCTTAAGCTCATAGGACAGAAGTTTCCCGAACAGAATCTGGGGATCTATTTCTGCCAGCCTGCAAAATTCTCTGATGGCGCAGATCTTAGTGTCCCATTCCTTAGTAAGGGATCTAAGGAATTTGTCATTTAGTTCACCATCGGTGAACACTCTGCCATAGCACTTCAGGGCATTGACAATCTTCAGGAAGTTCACGAATGTCACTCTTATTTCTTACTTGGGACCTTGCCTTAAGGCCTCGTACTTCTGGTTCAGAAGGGATCTTCGATCATCCCTTACTTCATCAGTGCCTTCCATCAAGATGATCAGACAGTGCCAAATGTCCTTGGCAGTCCTGCAGTTGCAGAAAACTTGCATCATGGAATCATTGACGACGCTTACCAGAATGTTCTGAGCTTTCTTGTCAAGTTCGACAAGCACCATCTCATCCTTATCCATTTCAGAAAGTTTCTTGGGCACTTTCTTGGTTGGATCAATGGTGGAGGCCTTAGTGGGGATATAAGGTCCCTCCTCCACTATCATGAAGAGTCGTGGGTCGACTGCTTCAATGTAGTACCTGATCCTTTTCTTCCAGATAGGAAAGTTCAGCTTGGTGCACACTGGGATCTTCCCTGAATACTTGAGTCCTTCCATTTCAGAGATCTTCTTTCTTATTGACACTAGATGCTGAAACTTACTCAAGGTGTTAACCTTATTGTTGAGTAACCTCCCTCTGATACCACTTGTAAGTTATCTAGTGTCAACTAACTTCACCTATGGGGGGGGGTGGGAATAGGTGATTTGCAGTCTTTTGCGGAATAAAAAATAACCTGCACAAGAAAACAACCACAATACAGAAAAGCACAAAAGCAATTATAGTGGTTCCCCGATTTGGGTACGTCCACTCTCTCCCTTCGACCTATCTCCCAACAAGGGATGACTCGGTCACTTCACCAACCGGATTAAAATCCAATCCTCACACTATGGAAGAAACCCTTCCACCCGAAGGAGTCACTACTCCTCCACCACGGGTTTCACCCAACCCTTGCAACTAGGAATCACCATTCCTTTACAACAACACGAAAATTAGAATGTACAAAAATACAAACTTCAAGTATGGAGAACCCGATGTCCCTCTTCGTTCGATGAAGCGTTCTTGATGAATACGAAGAGTCCACGACCGGAGCACTCTCTTGGAGAGGATCTTCCCGAGATCGACGGCGGCAAATGATTGCGGCGACGATGCTTTGTAGATCCAAACTTCTTGACGAAGCAAGCAAGGTCTACCAACGATCTTACTCGGATCGATCGTCTCAATCGATTCGGAGGGGAGAAATGTTCCCGTTCAACAAATCGAGAGACAAGGGATCTCGAGAGAGAAACGTGAGACGCGTTACTTAGCTTCGGTTCTATCGTCGAGCGATCAAAGGAAGTCTTAGATCGGCAGCAGTGACAACTTAGCGAGCGGCGACGGCGACGGAAGATGATTCGCGATCCGCTAGGTTACACTCGGCGGCTGTATGCTCTTTTTCGTTTTTCCTATTTGATTGCTTTCGTAACTTCAAAATAGGCGAGTATATATACTGTAGATCAACCCAACAAGACCGTTTTGGGCCTCACAGGAAGAAACCCTAAGCCCGGTCTAATCAATGCCTGTTATCTTGGTTCGGTCCAGCGAGCAGATAAAAATCACCTAAGGCAAATTCGGCGGGAATCATTGGTGATTCCCGTCGAAGTCGGCGGGAATCACTCATGATTCTCGTCAAATTATCCTTGGTAGAGTTTCAGTTGAAAAGCTTGCCATCCGGAGGGAATCGGAGAGAATCAAGACCATTCTCGACGAATCGGCAGGAATGCAAAGTCATTCTCGACGATTCGGCGAGAATCAGTTAATGATTCTCGCCGATTCTGACTTAGCAGAATTTTTGAAGGCGAACTGTCAGCCGGATGAAGTTGGCGGGAATCAGCGAGTGATTCCCGTCGAATTGGCGAGAATCACTTAGTGATTCCCGTCGATTCTGACTTAGCTGATTTTTCTACTTTCTTCCCATGACTTGGTCTTTGACCCATCCTTGCTCCTTCTCTGCTCTTGAATTATCTCAACCCTGTACTTGAAAATAAGTACACTCCAATAGAGAGAGCCCACATGGGTCAACACACTGATCTGCTCAACGAGGGATTACGTTGCGCAGACTCGTGTATATTAACCCACTACACCCTGACATTGGTGTGTACTTAGCATAGAATAGCTGCAAGCACAATCTTGAAGAAATATCGTCAAATACATTGTCAATTCACCTTAGCTGGTTCAGGGGCTTCTTTAAATCAGGTACATTGTGTATACAATACCCAACAGCTTCTTGATTGGATATCTCCCCCTGCCTGGCTTCAGAGGCATCTGTAGCCAGGCCCCCAGAAGAAGGGACAGAGGAGAGGGCAACAACTCTATTGGAAAGAGTTTTGATGGAGGTAGTGAAAGGAGCTATAGCTTGTGCTATAAGGTGCTCTAAGGAGGGAGAAATGAATTTCAGAAGATCTTGAGCTATATCTGAGAAATTTAGGTATAAGGGTTCAGGCTCAGAGGAGGTGTAAGGAGTTTGATGTCCACAATTTGAACAAACTAAGAAGGCAGAAGGGAAGTCTGTATGGGTGAACTCAGGAAAAGAGGAGGATGGAGGAACACTAGAGGGAAGAGATGATGATGGAACATCCTTTTGGATGGGCTTAGAGGGAATCTGAGAGGGTAAGGATTGAGGAATGATGGGAGAAGCAATGTTCTGAGGAGATTCATGATGATCTGCATGAGGAGATGCATGAGGAGATGTAGGATGATCTGGGGAGGTCTGAATTTGGGTAGGTGAAACAGGAGGTGGAGGTGAAGGAACTGGAGAGGATTGGATTTAGGAGGTAGGAGCTGAGGGGACTGAGGTTGAGACAGAGAGAGGAACATATTCTGGGGTTGGGGAAGCAACTGCATCAGCTCTTATACCCTCAGAAGTCCTGGAGGCACTGGAAGGCCTAGGAATGGTCCTCTTCCACTTTGCAAATAGAGAGGAGTCCAACCTCTTACTGAAATTTAAGAATTGGGTCTGGGAGACAAGCAATTCAGGAGCCTTAGTCTGGAGAAATATTCCCAATATTCTCCCAAAACAAACCTCTTTCTTAGAGTTTTTTCCTTCTAATCAACTCAAAGAAAAGAGCTGCCCAGTTTATAAATTTCCTATTAACTAGAGCAGACATCACAGAGAACTGTTGCTTGTTAATGTTATCATGAGTTATATGTTTGCCCATCAGAACTTTACCAACAACATCTGCCAAGAATTTAAATTCTACAGACAGATTTTTCTTAAGCAGTTTTGATGGTGTTCCTTCTAGATGACCCATTCTTATCAGCATTGAACTATACTCAAAGGTATCTAGTTCTAGAGAGCATCTTCTCCATTCATTAATCCAAAATTTTCAGAAAGTATAGTTGGAGTTAGAATAACCTGGGTTCCAGAAATAGTTCCAAGCATAGTCGATTCATCTGGAGATGTTGAAGAGAAAACCCATTCTTTAATTTCAGATGCTAGAATCTTGATCCTGGTGGACATTATCTTCTTCAGATTCTGTTCTTTGAAGAGATTCGGTATATCCAAGAAGATTTGATTGCAGTGGTTGAAGGAATCCATGTCAATGTCGAATCCTGTATCGAACTTCATCGAAGTAAGAACGGCAGCTGAAATCGCCATTAGAGTCCTACATAGAAAACAAAGATCAAGTGCAAGAGAATTTGGAAGGCGCGGGATAGAGAACGACGAGAAACCTTAATATAGGTTTTTAGAATACAAAAGGTCAGGTTTTGTCCTACGATAAGAAAAAAAACTTTGATCTTAAGTCGACGATGTATTTATAGACAAATATTATCGTCGGCCTCTGAATGAAGAGGGAAAACAGATCGTCGATCTCAGGTCGAAAATTTATTTTCTGAAGAAAAAAGTCTTCTAACTCTGGTCGACGATTTTTGCTTCACACAGAGCTATCGTCGATCTCAGGTCGACGATAGAGCTCAAGATGTGTTCTCCGATCGTCGATCTCCATTCGACGATTTGTGAATAGATCTTCAAACATAGACAGAAATTAAATTAATCCACTCCATTTATCATTCCAAGCTAATTTAAGAAGAATAGATGTTTCTTTTCATCCAAAGGCTTGGTGAAGATATCTGCTCTTTGAAAATCAGTGGAGATAAAGTTAAGATTAATTTTCTTTTTGTCTACACTATCTCTAATGAAATGATGTCTTATTTCTATATGCTTAGTTCTAGAATGATGAACTGGATTCTAAGCAATAGAAATTGAACTAGTACTATCACAAAATATAATTGAATTATTTAGATTGTATCCATAATCCAGCAGTTGATTTTGAATCGACATTATTTGTGAATAGCAACTGCTAGCTGCAATATATTCAGCCTCTACAGTTGAAGTTGACACTGATATTTGCTTCTTACAAAACAAAGACACAAGTCTATCACCAAGGAACTGGCATGTTCCTGATGTGCTTTTCCTGTCTACTCTGCATCCAGCATAGTCAGCATCTGAGTATCCAGTTAACTCAAACTCTGACTATGTTGGATACCAAAGTCCTAGATTAGGGAAACCATTTATATATCTTAAAATCCTTTTTAGTAAAATGTAGTGAGATTCTTTTGAGTTCACTTGGAACCTAGTACAAAGACATGTAGAGAACATGATGTCTGGTCTACTTGCTGTGAGGTATAATAGGGATCCAACAATAGCCCTATAAGTTTTCTGATCAACAGGTTTCCCTTTTTCATCAGAATCAATCACAACATTGGAAGCCATGGGTGTTTTCATTGATGAGACATCAGCCATCCCAAATCTTTTCACTAATTCCTTAGCATACTTGGACTGAGATATGAAGATGCCATCAGGTGATTGATTTACTTGGAGACCAAGGAAGTAAGAGAATTCACCCATGCTACTCATTTCAAACTTAGAATGCATCAGGTCAGAGAACCTTTTGCAAGTTTGGAATCAGTAGAGTCAAAAATAATATCATCTACATAAATTTGTACTAACAAGATTCTATCATGATGATGTCTAATAAATAAAGTTCTATCTATTATGCTTCTAGAAAATTTATGATCTAAGAAAAAGCTAGCTAAGGTTTCATACCAAGCTCTTGGAGCTTGCTTTAGACCATAGAGAGCCTTATGCAATCTAAAAATATAAGAGGGATGGGTTGAAGAGATAAAACCTGGAGGTTGTTCAACATAAACCTCTTCCTTTAGTTCTCCATTGAGAAAGGCACTCTTGACATCCATTTGATATACTTTGAACTTCTTATATGCAACATAAGAAAGAAATATCCTGATTGCTTCTAGCCTTGCAACAGGAGCAAAGGTCTGATCATATTCAATTCCTTCCTCTTTCCTATAGCCATGAACTACTAGCCTTGCTTTATTACTTATGATAGTTCCTTGTGCATCCAACTTGTTTCTATATACCCACTTAGTTCCAATGACTGGGTAGTCTTTGGGTCTTGGAACTAAGTCCCAAACTCTGCATATCTTAAATTGATTGAGCTCCTCTTGCATTGCAATAATCAAGTGTGGATCTTGCTCAACATCTTTAATGGATTGGGGCTCAATTTGAGATAAGAAGCATGCATGTATCAAGTCTTGGTTGAGTTGATGCCTTGTCTGCACACTAACTGATATGTCTCCAATCACTTGAGATCTTGGGTGATACCTTAGTGTGACAAAATCAGTGGGTGGACTTGGTTAAGCAACAGCTTGGGGAAATAATTCCTCTTGTGGAATTGAGTTAGCTGTTGGAGGAAGTTCAACGACTTCCAAATTTTCTTCTTCACTTTCTTCATCAACTTGTGAGGAGGAATGAGATGTAACCTTTTGAGTAAGGTTGAGATCATCCCATTTTTCACAAAGTTGGGGTACCTGCAAAGAGTTACTGGTAGAAGCTTCCTTCTCTTTGTAAAACATATTAGCTTCATCAAAAGAAATATGAACTAACTCTTCTATTTTCAAGGTTGATTTATTAAACACCCTATATGCCTTGCTGACTTGGGAATATCCTGGAAAAATTCCCATTGCAGCTTTGGCTTAAAACTTTCTAAGATGTTTCTTGTTATTGTTGTGAATGTAACAAATGCAACCAAATACTCTAAAGTAATCTATTTTAGGTTTCTGCCCTTTGAGCAATTCATAGGGAGTCTTTCCCTTAAGTTTGTGTATCAAACTTCTATTCAGGACATATTTTGCTGTGCTCACAGCCTCTGCCCAATAGGATAGTGGCATGAAAGCATTAACAAGTAATGTACCTGCAGCTTCAATGAGTGTTCTTTTCTTCCTTTCAACTACCCCATTTTGTTGAGGAGTTCTAGGAGCAGAGAAACAATGCTTGATACCTTCCATCTCACAGAATCTTTGCATGGGAAGAGATTCAAACTCAGTACTATGATCACTTCTGATCAAAACAACTGGAGTAGAATACTCAATCCTTATGCCTTTAAGAAAGTCTGTAAGAACCTTGAAGTTATCAGACTTGTGTCTCAAGAAGAAAACCCAAGTGAACCTTGAGAAGTCATCTACAATAACTAAAGTATAGAACTTCCCTCCTAAGCTTTGTACATCAATGGGTCCAAAAAGATCCATATGAAGCAGATACAGAATCCTAGGTGAATCACTCTTATTAACAGATTTAAAACTATTTTTTGTTTGCTTGCCTACTTGACAAGCCCTGCAAAGGATTTCCTTCTTGTAGGGGCAAGATGGTAATCCTCTAACAAGGTTGTCCCTAGATAACTTGGAAATGTTTTTATGGTCTATATGACCTAGTCTTTTATGCCAAAGAGTATTATTATTACTAATCTGATTAAATAAAAAAATTTCTGAGCTATCAGAATTAAAATTGATAAGATAAATGTTACCTTGTCTAAATCCTGTTAGAACAGTTTGGTTGTTTAAAGAAATAATGCATTGAGATTCAGAAAAGCAAACCTGATAGCCTGCATTACATAGCTGGCTTATTGATATGAGGTTATGTCTCAAACCACTCACATAGGCTATCTTGCTGAATGTAACATCTCCAATGCAGAAATCCCCATATCCTACTGTCTGACCAAAGCTGGAATCACCAAAGATTACCTTTGGACCTAGCTTGGACTTATAATTGATTAGCTTGTCCTTGCTTCCTGTCATGTACTTTGAGCACCAACTATCCAGGTACCACTTGTCCTGTGTGGTAGGATAGTTCTTTACCTGCAAGAAAACAGATTAAATATTCTGGACTCAGGTGACCTTGGGTCCTTGTCTTTTTTCATACTTGAAACTGGAAATAAAGGAACATACAAGTTGGCATTTATAACCTAAGGGGTGAAATTTTCTATGTGGAATTACCCAATTTGAAAATGGATTAACATGTTTTGGTTTCTGGATATTGTTATTAAAATTTTTGTTACAGTTATGGTTTTGGTAAACATGATCTGAGTTCGACGATTTATATAGAGATCGTCGATCTGCGTTCGACGACCAGTGGTGATCTCGTCGATCTCGATTCACTGAATAATAGTTGCTACTATCTGTGTTCCACGATCATCGATCTCTGATCGACGATGTTTGATGATATCGTCGATCTCCCTTTCCTAAGTAATTAAACCCAATCTCTGGGTTCAGAGATCGTCGGTCTGCATTCGACGAAAAGTACTGCGATCGTCGATCTTGGTTCGACGATTTCTGTTTAGACTTATTTTTTTGATCTTGTTTCTTCTGCTTTTCTAGTTCAATTTATTCTAATACCTTATTAACTTTTTCTACCTACTCTGTATTCTTTTTATCTTTATCTGAAATAAAGTTTACTGGTTGAGATAAGCTATTTTTCTTGATTATTGGTGGTTCACTAGATGAAGCACCTAAATCTAGTTTACTTTGTTAAACCTAGCATTTAGGGTACTAGTCATTTCAGCCATTTGTAGGCTTCTTCCATTTAGGGTTTCTTCAAGTTGTTTTGCTTTGCTTAGTTCAGTTTTCAGAAAAGTGATTTGATTGCTATACTCAATTAATTCATCTTTCATTTTTAAATTTTCAAAGATTAAGTTTTCATATTCAGGTTGTCTTTCTCTGAGAAGTTTGATTTCCTTATCAGATTTTATAAGATCATTACATAGTGATTTGAATTCTATTTTAAAATCTTCAGAATTAAAATCAAAAGATGATATTACCTGATCACAGTTTGAGTCTTCTCCTGAATCTTCTGCTT
Source organism: Platanthera zijinensis (assembly GCA_039513925.1). Taxonomy (NCBI): domain Eukaryota; kingdom Viridiplantae; phylum Streptophyta; class Magnoliopsida; order Asparagales; family Orchidaceae; genus Platanthera; species Platanthera zijinensis. The sequence continues at coordinate 70,352,187 of CM077090.1, read as the reverse complement.
CTGATTCAGGGCTTGAAGCATTAATGTCCATTAGATATAATTCTCTTTCCTTGGTTTCTTCCTCATCCTCACTGGAGCTGGAGGAGGAATATTCTTCTTCTGTCTCACTCCAGGTGTCAGCTACAAAGCCCTTTTCTTTCCTATTGTGCTTGCTGGAGGATGGCTTGCTGGAGTGTTTCCTGGATTCTTTTTCTTTTCTCCTTTATTTGTGTTGTTTTTCTGGACACTCTGGTAGAATGTGTACAGGCTTCCTGCAACCAAAGCATATAATTTATTTAGTTGGAGTTTTATCATACCTTGGCTTGTCTTCATTTCTGGATGACTTCCTTCTGAAGTCTTTTCTGCCCATTTTGAAGAACCTTTTGGCAAACAGACTCAATAGCTCTTCATTTGAAGGTGTTGCTTCTGATTCTTCAGAGGCTTTGAATGCAATGTTGTGCTCCTTCCTTGCTGATGGAGGAGTCCTTTGTTCTACAGCTTCCCTGGATTTGATTACCTGCTCATAGGATTTGAGCTTTCCCAGGAGAGATTCTGTGAAAATTTCATTCAAGCTTCTGGCCTCTTTGATTGGCCAGATCCTGGAGTCCCATGAGCTTGGGAAACACATTAGGATCTTGTCATTCACCTCTGTGATAGAGATGTCTTTATCTAAGGTCTTGAACTCACTGATGATAGAGCTTAATCTGTTGTACATGTCACTGACAGATTCAGCTTCATCTTTCTTGAAATTCTAATACTGTGAGATGAGAGTTGATCTTCTATCCTTTCTCTCATCTGCTGAGCCAACAACCCTCTGGTTGAGATAATCCCAGATTGCTTTTGCAGAGGTGAATTCAGCCACCTTTTGGAAGATTTCATCTGACATAGTTGTAGCTAGAACTTTGCCTTTTTCTCGGCATCAGTATAATCTGGAGGTGGGACTGCACTCAGATTTGTTGAAGTTGAAGGAGTGGAGGCCACTGGAGTTGGTGGTCATGTCAAAATTGAATTAAAAATATCTTTATCAATGGAATTCATGTAAAGCTTGATTCTTGCCTTATAGATGCCAAACTTGTTCAGTTGCATACTGGAGGTCTGGTGCTTGCATAATCTTTATTTTGTGTCATGGTTTATAAAAAAAAAAGAAGTAGAGAAGAGTATCTATCAAGGATCTTCGGGTTCAGGTGTTAGCCTGTTCAACCAATAAAAACTCACCCTCTGATACCAATTGAAAGTGAGGGGGTAGATCAAATCTACTCAAGGGAGGGGGGGGGGAGGAATAGAGCATTAAAAACTTTTAATAAATTTTTATAGCGGAATAAGATAAGTGTTACTTATAAGTATAAGAGAAGTAAAAACACAAGCAATCACAGCACAACAGAAATAAAGAAAGATGAGCAACCAGACGACACAAGTAAATTATAGTGGTTCCCCAAATCTGGGTACATCCACTCTTCTACCACCCTAGTAGGAATCCACTTAGGTTTTTGATCATGTGCCCTATCATCACAAGATCTGCTTCAGGTAGATCTAGAAACCATTCAGGCTTTTGATCAGGTGCCTAAAAACCAATAGGTTTTTGATCAGGTGCCCTATCACCAAAGAGTTCACTTTTGAAGGGAGTAATAACCCTGTACAAGAAAGGTAAAAGAAAAAAGATGGCAGTCTTCTTTTTCTCAAAGCAAATGAGAAGACTATGTGGATTTTGATGATATCAAAGCTCCCCCTGAGATGAAGAATGGTTTAAGAGTGGAAGCTTTGCTCCAGGGTGTAGGTCTTCAATAGACTGGTGTTCTTGTTCTTCAGAGTCTGTAGAATGATGTTGATTTTTTGACTCTGTAGATTCCTGAAAATTGAAAACTGAAGAAGACTCAAGATAGAGTTTTTGTTGTTCTTCTTTTGTTTCCTGAGAGCAATAAAAGTTCTTGAGAGCTGAGAGAAATTTGCAAGAGATTAGAGCTGTGGCTGGAAAAATTCTCTCTGAGTATTTCTCTGTATCTTGATCAGTCAGAATGTCTGTATTTCTTTCTCTAACTGAATATCTGTCTCTCTTGTTCTTGAGTACTGGAATAAGAATGATATATTTCATTTGAATTTCAAAAACTATTCCTTTATTTACTACAGAAATCGAGGAGAGAAACGACTACTAATTCTGGCAATTAATTTTCTCCCCAACTGTCTTGGCAAATAAGTCAGAAAAATAACTCTATGAAATACCATAGTTAATGTTGTAAAGAAACAACTATATGTATTGAGAATGTTAGTATTAACTCCCAGAGATTATTTGATATAAATAGAATCAATGAAGTAGGAAATAAATCTTCAAGACAGTTGTTGAAAATATAAGAAGTCGGACACAGAGAATGATCGTCGATCTGAGCCGGAAGATCGTCAAGCTGAGATCAACTATCTGCGATCTGAAACAACTGTGAACAAATGAGAAATCATCGACCTGAGCTCGTAGATCGTCGAGCTCAGTTCAGAGACTAATCTCTGAGACCATCAATCGGAGATCGATGATCGTCGAGTTGAGTTCGACGAAAGTCAAACTGATATGAAATTCACAGATTTCTTCCGAGTCTCAGATCTTTGAGAGAAATCCAAAGCTGGTCTTGAGAAGTCTGACCTATAGAGATTAACTTAGACCTAGACCTTGACCCTGACTATACATGTGGGTCAACAACCTAAGAGTGGACCTAGCCCAAATCAAACAAGGGTTTTACCACTAATGTTTAAGGAGAAGCTCAGTGTGGAACATCTTAGGGTGTTCGGGTATACCTGCTATGTGTACGTTCTAGATGCTCTCAGGAAGAAACTGGATACGAAGGTGAGAATGCTTGTCTTTATTGGCTATGATAAGAGAAAGAAGGGTCGGAAGTGCCTGGACCCTGAGACACAAAAGTTTGTAGTCTCCAGTGATGTGGTATTTGACGAATTGACGTTATACAAGGGTTGTTCATCGGTGGAACTACAAGAAAGCAAGACAGATAGATGGCAAGGTGAAGCTGCTCGGGATATTCTAGTGGAGTTGTATGTGTCACTAGGAGCTCCAACTATATCTAGCTCTGAGGCTGATGCTTCTGAATATGGAAGAAGGGGAACAATGCTCCGAGTGTGCCTAGGAGAATAGCTGGATCAGAAGAAGCAGCGAAAGTGGTGGATTAGGGTCAAGCCTTGAGTAGGTCCAAAAGGACCATTATTCCACCAGCTCGGTACAGGGACGGGAACATGGTGAGTTTCATCTCATGTTTCTTTGCAGGTCCCTTGGATGTGCTGGAGTCATCATGCTTTGAGAATGTTATTTATATCAAGGAGTGGAAAGATGTCATGGATGAGGAGATGGCTGCCCTTAGGAAGTATGAGACTTGTGATCTTGTGCCAAAAGTCGATGACATCATTTCTATGAACTACAGTAATGAAATGTTAAACTGTAAAAGCACTAAAGTAAAGTGTTGAAATAAACTGGACCAGTACGAGACTGGAGTAGTACTAAATATAAAGAACTGTAATTAAAGTACTCAAAGAATCTAGACTTGTACAAGACTGGAGTAGTACTAAAAATAAAACTGAACTGAAAGTAATGAAAAGAACTGAAACAGTACAGGACTGGAGTAGTACTAATAAGAAAGAACTAAACAGAAAGGAACAGAACCAGTACAAGACTGGAGTATTGATAAGAAAGTACTGAACTGAAATTAATAAAAGGAACTAGACTAGTGCAAGACTAGAATAAAGAAATAAAGAAAATTGTTAGTAGTCCAATAACTCCATTCTCAGGAGGCTTCAGTTTCATCTCCGTTCATAGGAGGAATATTCAGTTCTATCTCCATTCTCAGGAGAAAAGTTTAGTTTCATCTCCATTCATAGGAGGTAAGTTCAGTTCCATCTCCGTTCATAGGTGACAAGTTTAGTTTCATCTCCATTCATAGGAGGAATGTTCAGTTTCACCTCCATAGGGAGAATGTTCAGTTTTTTTTCTGTTCTTAGAAAGCTTCTTTTGAGTTTCACCCATTATTAAAATATGATATTAAGTTCAGTTGCGTCTCTTAAACATGGCTTAATCGGACTTATATTTAGGGATTACAATCTTATTATAATAACTTGCTCCTCGTTATAAAGATTACCAAGAGCTAAATATTCGCAAGAGATTTAACACCATCTCTTAACCTCAATTACTCGCATCAGAGTGAATAAAGTTTATATGTTTAGTCCAATATCATTTTCTTCCGATTTAAACCTCTATTATACAACAAAGAGTCGAAAATCGAGGAAACCAAAACTCAAGGTTGAAATCTCCAAAACATTAATCTCAAGAATTCTTCGAGTCATTTCGAGTTTCGATTTAGCTTCAATAATTCATTAAATCTCCAATAAACCCTTATTTTTATATTTAAAAATAAGTCGTATTTCAAATCACCAAACCACAGCAGTGAGTTTAAATATAAAATACAAGCTTCTCAAAATAATTTGCATTGCTTCTAGGTCTTACATAGCCGGTAACGTGATTTAAAACGGGCTCTAGCTAAATCAATTTATTAAAATTTCAAAAATGTCTCAAAATTTCACACATACATGTCCAAATCATGTATTTTAACTGTCAAGAATCTGTTATAAATAGGAGGCATTTTGATTAGAATGTTTTCTTTGAATAATCCTTAAAAAAACCACGAACATAATTTAAAATCCAAAATTAGTAAGAATGCTCGAGAAAATTCTCAAACTTGATCCAGTAATGTCTTTAGTAATTTCAAATAAAATATATGATTTTAAGAGATTTTCAATCGGAGGAAATCGCCTCTATTAATTCCAAAAATAAATATCATCATTTTAAAAGCTTGAAAAATACAAAAGCTTATCTTAAAATCTCCAAATTATTATAGAGCATGCATAAGAGCTCCAAATATCACTAAGAATTTATGTAGATTTTTATGAGCAATTTAGACCCCCCAAATTTGTTAGATAAACTTTATTTCCACGTTTAAAAATATCAAATGGTCTTAGAAAAATCCCAAATTATTTTGTGGAAATATATCTCATTGAAATGAACAACTTTCATGTTCAAAACTTTTTTATCAGGACCCAATTTACCCTCCAGAAAATAAAATACTCATATTAGTTATAATATTATAATATTCATAAAAATTATAAAATTATAATTTTTATAAGCTTTCTCATCCACTGCCTGTACCGAAAAAAATGAGGCCTTGTACCGAAACCGCCCCCTTACGGGCCCACCCTACTGTGGGCCAGCCTTGGCTCCTCCCCGACCAAGTCCTTGAGGGTGGATGCTCCCTCCGGCAGTGGTCCGGTGCCCTGACACCGCTGCCTACCACCAGAAAAGTGCTCACAAAGCACTTCTTCTCTAAGCACGGTGGTGCCGCGGCGGTGCTCCAGCTGCCAGAGGCTACATGCGAAACATCAGAAAGTTTTGGAGGAAGGAGAGGAGGTATCCACCTTATTTGGGTTCTCCGGCGGCCTCTGGCAAGATTTGTCATTAGAGGTGGCATGGTGGTGGTGAGCTCGGGTAGGAGGATTCAGATAAGGTCGAGGCTTGGGAAGAGCTTTGCTTGGTTTGATTGGGGCTACGAAGAGGAGTGTCTCCACTGAAGCCTTGGGGGGGGGGGGGTATTAATAGGAGGAGGAGAACACCTCCTTATTCCTCTATCACAGCCAAGGCAACCCGAGAGGCTGATTTACCCAACCTTGGTGAGGTAGAGAGGGTGAGTTGGCAGATTATGAGTGGTTGGTTGTACACCCTAGGAGTGGGTAGGGGTTAAAGCATTTAGGCTATGTGAGGGGTTGCTTTAGCCAATAGAAAGAGAGATAAGGAGAGAGAATTTTGGCTCATCCTAGCAAAGCTAGGGCAGATGGCATCCATCTAAATGGACAAGGACAATCACATGTCCTCATCTTGTAGCATACCTTAGGTGGGTTTGGGCTTTGGAATTGAGAAAGAGAAAGAAATGGGCTCTCTTTTTTGGCTTGGCCCAAGCCCTTCTCCCTTGGTTGCCTATAAAGAAATTTGAGAACATGAGTACTCCATTATGGCCATGTGGTGGCTTCAAGTGGGGCACCATTAAAGATGTGCGTATTTTTAAGAAAAATGTATTTTTAAGGGGTTTGACCAAAAGTAAACCATGGGGTGGGTCCCCCATATGGGTCAAGGTCAGAGTAGGTCCAAACTATCGGGGGGCAGGTCAATGTTGGGGTATTATGGTAAAAATGGTGTGTGCATACTTTTCGGTGCATGAAAAAGCTTTGTTTGACTACGATTTGACCACCCATTATTGAAATTGACCAGGACGAATTCCGTTGACTTTGTATTGGTCATACAAATCCAACGCCACTAATCGAGGTCAAATCAGAGTTTAATTGCTCAATATTCAAAAAATTGCGTGTTGCGACGTGCTACGAAACTTAAAATGGTCATATTTTCTAAAATACCTTGGGTTGCATCACAACGCATTCAATCACACTCATATTGACTATACAAAACCATATAAATTAATAGAACTCAAAACGGAGTTCTCTGACTCAATATCACCAAAATAGGGTTATCTCATACCCCTTCTGGGTCTTGGGTAGAGGTTCAAGTCACTTTTATTGGGTCCACTAGGGTTTTAGTGACCCAATAAAAGTTGGGATGTTACATTACGTGCACATTTTAGACACTCTCAGTACAAAGATGGATGCAAAGGCGAGAAAACTTGTCTTCATTGGCTATGATGAGAGGAAGTATGGTTAGAAGTGCATAGATCCTGAGACACGGAAGTTTGTTCTCTTCAGGGATGTGGTATTTGACGAATTGACATCATACCAGAGTAGTTCATCCGTAGAACTACAGGAGAACTGGTCAAACAAAGGGCAAGATGAAGCTGCTCAGGATCTTCAAGTGGAGCAGCCTGTGTCACCAAGAGCTCCAACACATCTAGCTCTGGGGCAAGTGCTTCTAGATCTAGAAGTAGGTGGAGTAATGCTCCAAGTATGCCTAAGAGGAGAGCTAATGCAAAAGAAGCAGCTGGTGTAGTGGATCAGGGTCAAGCCCTGCGAAGGTCCAAAAGGACCATTATTCCATCAGCTCGATACAAGGACGGGAATATGGCGAGTTTCATCTCATTTTTCTGTATAGGTCCCTTGGATGAGCGGGGGCCGTCATTCTTTAAGAACGCCACTGGGATCAAGGAGTGGGAAGATGACATAGATGAAGAGATGACCGCCCTCAGGAAAAATAATACTTGGGATCTTGTGCCCAAGGTCGATGTCATCACTCCTATGACATGTAAGTGGGTGTATAAGCTCAAGAAGAAGGGTGGTGGCAGTATCGAGAGGTATAAGGCTCGCCTTGTAGCTTGAGAGTTCTCGCAGTAGTATATGGAAGACTATAAGGAGACATATAGTGCGGTGGCCATGATGACTTCAGTATGGGTGGTGATTGCCTTGGCAGCTTGCCAAGGATGAAAGATTTGGCAACTCAACATAGAAATATGTTCCACTATAATGAGATTGAAAATGAAATTTTCATGGTGCAACCACCTAATTATGTTTTTGAAGAACATACAAGACACATCTGTAAGCTCAAGAAGGCCATTTATGGATTGAAGCAGGCACCTCAGGCATGGTATAGGAAGATTGAAGAATACCTCCAGTTTTACGGATATTTTGCTTCACACTCTGATTCGAGTCTATTCGTTAAGAAGAGGGAGAGCTTAAAATCTTGGTGTTACTGTACGTTAATGATATGATCGTCACAGAGAACTTAGATGAGGAGTTAGCTAGGCTCAAGGCGGAGCTGGCTATCAGATTTGAGATGAAGAATCTTGGGGATCACCACCATTTCCTTAGTCTCGAGATGGAGAGTAAAAATAGCGGTGTGCTCGTTTCCCATAAAGGCTATACGGTGCGGATGGTTAAGAGATTCGGCATGCGGGAGGGGAAGAGCAGCTCTACTCCACAGGAGGTTGGTCTAAAACTTTGATGTGATAAAGGAAGGGATGATCCCTTGGTGTTGTTAGGTCCATTGATCCCAATGTCCTCGATTTGAAGAAGGCTTTGTATACAATGGTATACACATGTTATAATCTAACATGTACTACAAGTTCTATGTATGTAGGATACCTTCTATGCATTGATTGGACAGGTTGCTTCAAGAGGCCAAGACAGGTGATGACTAGGCAAGCTAGTGGAAAGACATAAAACTGTCCATGTACACAGGCATTGAGTGAAGTTTATTCACTCAATCCCAAATGACTAATAGCGCTGAGTTTAGCTTGTATAGTCAAAGTCAAACAATTGGCAAGCTGAAAATGTGGCTAAGTCCACAGGCATTGAGTGAAGTCTACTCACTTAACGTCATACAACAAAAAGCTATGAGATATACTAAGACAGTCAAAGCCTAAGAAGAAAAAGGCTGAAATGTGGCTAAGTCTACAGACATTGAGTGAAGTCTACTCACTAAACGCCATACAACATAAATCGTCGAGTATAGCTCATTCAGTCAAAGCCATAGAAAAACTATGTAGTTATTTTGACTAAGTCCACAGGCGTTGAGTGAGGCAAGCTCACTCAACGCCATGCGATAAAAAGCGTTGACTGAACCTTAGTCAGTCAGAGACAATATTTCCAACATAGAAACTGTCTAAGGACATTGGCGTTGAGTGAAGTCTACTCACCCAACGACATGTCAATATAATTGACAGATGCTGAAAGCGTTGAGTGAAGAAGCAACACTCAACGCTTCCTAAGCAGGAAAATTGGCTAAGTCCAAATGCATTGAGTGAAGGTTGCTCACTCAACACCAAGTGACTAGAATCATTTCTAAGTGGTATGGCGTTGAGTGAAGCTTACTCACTCAACATCAAGAGATAGAAAGATTTTTCTAAGTGTTTTGGCATTGAGTGAAGCTCACTTACTCAACGCCTAATGACTGAAATATTTTCTAAGTATTTTGGCATTGAGTAAAGGTTGCTCACTCAACGCCTAATGACAGAGAACTTCTTCTAAGTATTTTGGCATTGAGTGAAGGTTGCTCACTCAACACCTAGTGACAAAAAACTGTCTAAGTGTTTTGGCGTTGTGTGATGCTGACTCACTCAACGCCTATACTAAAGTTACTTGATTTTGGCTAAGTCCACAGATGGTGGCTTCAGCAAAGTCAACAGAATTTGAATTCGTTGCGAGAAAGCTACAGTACGTGACAAATGTCTTCGCTTTCCCTAAGTACAGCCATTAATACAAAAGCTGGTAGCTGCCAACTGAATCAAGGTGGGGGCCACTGCTCAAAGAGTCGTTGATGGGCTAGTAATAAAAGACGGAGATCGAGGAAAAAGAAATAGCTTTTGAAAAAAACTTTTGGACTTCATCTTTCTGTCGGCCATTGTTGTAGAGCTTGGAGATCCAGTTCAAGTCCCGATCTAAGAGCAAAACCTAGTTAGTTTGTGACTCACAGACAGTTAGCTGTTGAAGAATCTTTTCACTAAAGAATCAAAACATCTTCAACTGCAAGATCATAAAGTCCACATTTGAGAAAGAAGAAGTAGCTGAATCATCTGGATTCAGTAGTTAAAAAGAGAGAGCTGAGCTTTTCTTGGCTTAAGAAGTTGTTAAGGGAAAGAAGCCCCAATAATAGTTACTCTACAGTTCCAACAAGACTAATCCTGAAGATAATTTTATGGAGCTGAGAAGAAGATAGGACTGAACTTGTGGGTCAGTTCAGGAAGAAGAAGAACAACAGATCTGCAAGGAAGCAATAAGTTCTATTACTGTAATAATTGAAAGCCGAAGAGTGATTGTTGAGGCCATCCACACCTGCACCAGCAAGTTCAGAAGAAACCTCTAAGGAAGAAGAAGCAGCAAAGGGCCAACCCTATATGCAGTTGCTGCACAGTTCAGGCTAACACTTTCTGAACTGTGCAGAAGTAGTCTGGACTGAGATAACTCAGGACATAAATTGATAGGCTCAGAGAAATTTCTCTAAAGTCAAATCAACCAAACTCACTTTCACTGTAGGATCCTTTTGAATCTGAGTTGTAAGGACTTTGTGCCTGAGGTAGGCAGATTTGCCTGAGGTAGGATTCTGTTGAGAATATGAGAGAAGGGTTTTGACCTGAATAGTAGGATTCAAGTGTGAATCTGAGAGTAGGATCCAGTTTGGATCTGAGGTAGGTGATCAGTTGATTACTGTGCTGTAGGGCTTTTGAGCATGAGGTAGGTGAGTAATTCTCACTGAGTTGTAGGGCACTTGTGCCTGAGCTGTAAGATCATTTGGATCTGAGGTAGGGCCTTTATTCTTGAGCTGTAGGAGAGTTATTCTTTCTGAGGTAGGATCCCTTATGTATCTGAGGTAGGGTTGTCCTCCCAGCCTGAGTTGTAGGGCCTATGTGCCTGAGGTAGGTGATCTTTGGATAACTGAGTTATAGGGCCTTGTGCCTGAGCTGTAGGTCTTGGAGGAGACTGACTGGTCCTGCAGGATCGTGTTGTAAGCTCTTAGGAGCCGAGATTGGAGAAGTTCCTTGTCTAACTATAAGTTAGAAAGGTGGGAGGGAAAGTGGACGTACCCATAATCTGGGGAACCACTATAAACTCTGTGTGTGCTTTTCTATGTATTTCTTTATTGTGGTTGTTTCGTTCTTGAAAGCAAAAATCTATTAACTCGCCAAGCAATTAAAGAAGGAAATTAAAGAAAGCCACAAGAGAAACATAACCTATTCACCCCCCTCTAGGTGATTTATCTATCCTTGAGACTAAAGACTTTCAAGTGGTATAAGAGCGAGGTTCCTCAAAAAGGACTTAACTGTCTGATTAGATCCCCAAGGATAGCTAAGAGGTTTGTACTTATGGGTTTGGGAGGGAACCATAAGGAGTGGTGCTCAGTGGACCTCCAAGTCTACAGAGAAGAAAAGACCTACAGTGGGTTGTTTGTAGCTGGTGTAGACAATGAAGACTATCATGCTGCCAGGATAGGGATCAGAGCCCCACTATCCTCGATGTTCAGAGACTGTGGTAAAGCTAATGACTATCAAAATACAAGAATATAGATCAGGGCCCCTCTGTCACATTCAGAGAGTGACTCAGAGGAGGATGATGATGACAACATATTTTATGGGCTAATGGCCATGATTGAAGAAGAATCATGTCAGGATCAGTCTAGACAAGATCAGGTACAATCCCTATCTAGCTCATCTTTAGAATCTGGTTATGAGACAAGTCCAGACTCTGATGCTTCCGCATCAAGTGATGATGAGGGTCCTATGATAGAAGATGATATCAATTAATTGATTGAAAATCATGGTGCAGTTCTGAAAGCTTTCAAGGAAAGCAAGTTGCTTGTTAAGAAACAAGCTGATGAAATTATCTCCTTACAGCTGGTTGCTTCTCAACAGGATGAAACATCATCCATGTTGTATCTAAAAATGAGGGAAGTTAGCCATCTGAATACCATGGTTGACATCCATGTAGAGTCCATAAAATATAAGGACTCTATTATTCTGGATCTTGAAAAGAAACTTTAGAGGCAAAAGAGAATTGTCGCCAATTTCTTTTAGATAGATGCCCTCAAGAGAAAATCAAAATTCAAGTGGAATTCTAGAGCTACCCTCTCCAAAGGAAAAGGCAAAGCTCCTCTAATGTCTCAGTCATCCTCTCACAAGGTAATTCTCTCATCCAACAGGTATGACCAGTACTGCAAGTATGATCACTGGAAGAATGAGAATCTTTCTTGTAAGAATACAAATGTATCTCACATTGGAAGAAGAAAGGATAGGGGAATGAGTTCCTATAAGGCTCCCCATGAAGAAGTCCAAAAGGCCCATCATGGACCTTTTGTATTTAGTGCACCAGCCCCCTCACTCATGAGTAAGGCAGTGGCCTTTTCTCAAGATCTCCCTGCACACACTTTGACCAATGGCAAGTCTACCAGCAAGTTAGACTTGTGTATTTCTAAGGCCATCAACAGTATGACTTCTGCAATGAAGACTGTTGATCGTATACATCATGAAAAACCATGCTCTTCTACTGCCAGACCTACCCTCAGTCAGAATATGGCTGAGAGAAATAAGAACAAGGAAGCTGCTCTTACTTCTATCCAGTCTGCAGTCAACCATGCTGCCAGACATGCTCAGAAGGGAAGATATAATATCCATGAGTGCTGGTGTTGTTGCAAAGTGGGCTACTTTGCCATAGATTGTTGGCACAACCCTAGTGTGCCAAGGGCAAGGGTGAGTCTTCCTGATAGGACTTCTGTAGGAAAGCATGTGCATTTTCATGCTAACAGGAACCTAGGACCCAATTCATTTTGGGGTCCTAAGGTAAGATAAACTTTGTTTTGCAGGATAGTCCAAGTGGTCTTACCCATTTATGGTCCTTGGACAGAGATTGTTCCAGACTTAGGATTGGAACAAGATGGTCATCTTCATGATCATACACCTATAGATAGAAGTGGATCGACAGACTATCAAGCAAATGATGTGTAGGACATGTGAAATCATTAAGCGGAGCCAGGTCAGTCTGATGTGCTTAACTAGCTTGAGTCTTACCAAAAGGATTGGTATTAGGAATCCTCCTGCACCAAGTGGATCAGTCAGAGAGAGCCAAATGCAAATCTTTGGCTAAAAAAGAGAAAAGGATCTGGCTCAGCTGAAAGGTACTTTACAAGGAGCAAGGAAGTGGCTGTGTATCCAGCATCTGCTCCAAGTCTACAAGACTAAGATAAGTAGTATTCCTCAGCCTGATGATTCTACTAAATGTTCTCTAAATTGCAAGAAATCCTGTATCTCTTGACATGACTATATTTTTTTTATAAGATATTAGTATATTAAAAGTATGAGAAGAAGTTTGAGACAAGTCTTAAAAAAAAATTGTCTCAACAAATAAGTAAGTGACTCACATATTCACTATGCCACTAGGTGGAGCTAGATTCAACATCCTCAAGTTTGACATGTGTATGTTGAATTTGGTTCAAGTAGCTCTCCTCTAGTTGTATATATGGTATGTGTGTTGCATGTCAATTTAAATCCCCGCAGGTTTTGTCAGTCCAATAAGACTAAGGGTTAAAGGCAAATTCGTTTGTCTGCGGCTAAGTAAGAGGAATAATTCCCAGCCATTGATCATATCTTGATCCCCCAAACAGGTACGCGCCTTTCCGCCTTCTATTTTAAGAAAAACTATAAAAAGAAGGTCTTGTGAATAAAGCAAAACACACTGTTCCTTGCCCTTCACTGCCCGATACTGCCGAAACGACAAAACTGGTTTGCTCGCTCTCAAAAAATCACAAGGACGATGGCTCGCAAAGGACAGATTTTCCTCTTTGAGGGATCAGAGGTAGTTCGCAATGGATTCTCCAAGGAAGTGCAACAGGTTCTTCATCTTCTCCAAGCATCTAACCTAGGGTTTGCCATGACGGAACCGTGTCTGCTATGGAAGCGGGAAGTGCTGGAATTGTTCGTGAATGCCAAAGGAGACTCTTCCTCCAGCAAAATCAAGACTATGGTTAGTGGAACCAAGATCAAGATAACCCCGAGGAGGCTAAATAAAGCGCTCTAGTTGCCAAGGTTTATAGAGACAGAGGATGAGGACAACCTGGTGCAGACTGACATCAAAGATGCAATGAAGTGGGTTGGTCTGTCAAAGCACACAAGTGGCTCAATCTTAAGAAAGAAACTTAACCTAAGGGGCAAGTGTCTGGCAGACATCGTTGGGAAGGCCTTGCTATGCAAAACAGGCTCCCACGATAAAATCTCCAAGAAAATGTTTGAGATGATGGCCAGGATCATCCTGTCAAATAAAACCAACTAGGGAATGGTTCTATTTGATAGGATTGTAGATTGTATTGCTGAACCAAACTTGGGGAGAATTCTTTCCCTATTTCTACTACAGACTGTCCCAGAGATCCTAAATCTGAGGTTAGGGACAAAAATTTATCATATGAGAAGGATGGACATAAGAATGCTGGATTGGTGGGGCTGGGTCCTTCACCCCCATGTCCTGTAAGGTGCTCAAAAGAAGAAGGAGAGATAAGCTCCAGTGCCAGAGGAAAGCAGCACAGCTAGTTCTTCTGAAGATCAAGATGAGGAAGAGCCTCATAACATAAATCTGTTTGTGTATGAGGATCTGACCAGGATAGAAAATACTGCTCAAGTGTCTGTATCCTCTGGTCTTGATACTTGAAATCAGTTGAGCATGACTCAATCTGAAGATGCTCCAAACAAGGATGTTGACATGCCATCAACTGAGGTAGCTGGGCAAGTAGCTGAATAAATTGTCAACAAAGTCTCTGCTAGGATGGAGGGGAGTCCTCCAGGCTTGATGTGGCTGCTGACAACATTATTATTCCAGAATATGCTGTGGTACCAGCTCCTTCTGATGCAATCAGCCCTCAGAGTGAGGGGGAACAAATCTCAGAGGATGTTATATAAGATGCACCTACTGTGGGGGGAGAAGGATCTGGATCAGCTCATGGAGACTCAAATGTCTAAGAGAAAGCAAATCCAGAATCTTCAAGAGATACCTCAGGATGCTGAAAAGGTTGCTATTGCTGCTGAACTGCATGTCTCTGAGGACATGGAAGATGTTGAGGGGGAGCATCAATCTGAACTCCCAGCTCATGTTGAAGTGCATGATATGGACTCCTCCTTGTCAGAGAAGGAAGAGAGTGTTCCAAAGAAAGCTCAGTTTTCTACCTTTACTATAGCTGACTCTGATGTAAGGGCAGAGGTTGACCCAGTTCAAGAAATAGGTGATGAAGGCACATCAACCAGGATAGATCAAATACCACCAATGTTTTTAGCCCAGCTGAAGGGTTTGTTGGATAAGCAAAGGAGAACCCTAGAGAACTTTGTAGATGATGCACTCAAGAAAATCAGAAATGAACTATCTACAGAGATAAAATCTATCAGATTTGAAGTCAACCTTCTGAAGAGTAAAACTGTGAAATTCTTCACAAGAGCAGCTCCAGCAGTAGATTATACCATGGAAAAATAAGATGAGGTGGGCAAGAATGATGTAACAGTCATAGATAATCAAAACATTCAGGCACAGAATATGCTAGCTATCCACAATGCTGACAAAGTATTGTTGGCCAAACAGACTGCTGATATATTCCATAAGATTGATGGCTGTATAAAGCTGCTGGATGACCATATGCTGGAGGTAAAAAATCAAGTAACAGTAGGAGTAAACCATCTAGAAACTAAAAGGAGTAAGGCCTGCCTCTCCCAGACCAAAGATCTTATTAAAGAAGTCTAAAAGGGAGAGAGTGAGGTAATAAGAACAAATACTGAAAACATGGTCTGTGTTACCAATGTAATGAGAGGGTCATTTGGGGTGGAACCTGTCCAATATGACAACATCCCTATGTTTCCTCCTAAAGTTCAAGATATATTGAATCCAAGCATGTCTTCTCAGGCTGCTCAGCCAGAAGAACAACTGCAAGATGCTCAGTTTATAGTAGAAGGTACTCAGTGGGATGATTCAGTTATTGCTGCTGAGATTCTAGAGTTCAGTCCCACTGTAGACCAAAGGCTAAAGCTCAAGGAAAGAACTGGTGCTGAAAAGCAAGAAGAAATGAGGATGAATAAGAAAAGATATCGAGATGAAATGGAAAAGAGGCCTGATTTTGAAAAATGGAGTCCTGAATCAAGGACTATTATCGTAATAGCTTGGTAGCAGGTCAAATCCAAGAAAACTGAAAGGGGGAAACTCTATAGCTCAATTGAATGGAGAAAAATGGAGAAGAAAGATACTGAAAGGAGGATATACAAAAGAAATAAGAGTGCAGGTATTCTTCCTCCAGATGCAGTTGAGCAAACTATGTACATACCAAAGTCGTGCAGCTACTTTGAAAGGCAGAAAGCCAAGGAGGAAGAGCTGAAAGGGAAGAAGAAAGCTGAAGATGAAACTGAAGCAACCAAAGAAAATAAGGAATATAGGAATGGAAATAAGGAAGCTGTAGCTGAAGAACAAGCTATTAATAAGCCTTAGGGAAGTAGCTTAGTTATAAGGGGACCTAAAACATGATAGGTTTCTTGTTCTACTTAAAGGGCTCAAGGAATATGACATATTTTATTATATGCACAAACACTACTGATCCTTCAATGATAAATGAAAAATCATTTTTGATTAGATTCATAATTTTGTCTGAGTTATGCAATGTGTCTCTTACTACTTATATTGCATATTTGTGTTAGTGTATACATTGTCTTAGTTTTTGAATTCTTCAAATAGGGGGAGATTGTTAGGTCTATTGATCCCAATGTCCTGGATTTGAAGAAGGCCTTGTAGATAATGGTACACACATGTTGTAATCTAACATGTCCTACAATTTCTATGTATGCAGGATACCTTCTATGCATTGATTGGACAGGTTGATTCAAGTGGCCATGATAGGTGATGACTAGGCAAGCTAGTGGAAAGACAGAAAACTGTCCAAGTCCACATGCATTGATTGAAGTCTATTCACTCAATGCCAGATGACTAATAGCGCTAAGTTGAGCTTATATAGTCAAAGCCAAATAATTGGCAAGTTGAAAATGTGACTAAGTCCATAGGCATTGAGTGAAGTCTACTCACTCAATGTCATACATCAAAAAGCTATGAATAGGCTAAGATAGTCAAATCCTAAGAAGAAACATGCTGAAATATGGCTAAGTCCACCAGCATTGAGTGAAGTCTACTCACTCAACGCTATACAGCATAAATCGTTGAGTATAACTCAGTCAGTCAAAGCCACAGAAAAACTGTGTAGTTATTTTGACTAAGTCCACAGGCGTTGAGTGAGCCAAGCTCACACAATGCCATGTGATAAAAAGCGTTGACTGAACATTAGTCAGTCAGAGATAGTGTTCCAACATAGAAAATGTCTAAGGACAGTGGAATTGAGTGAAGTCTACTCACTCAATGCCATGCTAATATAATTGACAGATGCTGAAAGCATTGAGTGAAGAAGCAACACTCAATGCTTCCCAAGCAGGAAAATCAGCTAAGTCCAAATGCGTTGAGTGAAGGTTTCTCACTCAATGCCAAGTGACTAGAATCATTTCTAAGTGGTATGGCGTTGAGTGAAGATTACTCACTCAACATTAAGATACAAAAAGATTTTTCTAAGTATTTTGGCATTGAGTGAAGCTCACTCAATCAACGCCTAATGACTGAAATATTTTCTAAGTGTTTTGGCATTGAGTGAAGGTTATTCACTCAATGCCTAATGACAGAGAACTTCTTTTAAGTGTTTTGGCATTGAGTGAAGAATGCTCACTAATTGCCTAGTGACAGAAAATCTATCTAAGTGTTTTGGTGTTGAGTGATGCTTACTTACTCAACGCCTATACTAAAGTTACTTGATTTTGGCTAAGTCTACAGATGGTGACGTCAACAAAGTCAACATGTCAATATAATTTGGATTCGTTGCGGGAAAGCTAAAGTACGTGATAAATATTGCTGCTTGCCCTCAGTACATCCATTAATACAAAAGCTGGTAGCTGCCAACTGATTCAAGGTGGGGGCCACTGCTCAAAGATCCATTGATGGGCTAGTAATAAAAGATGGATATCGAGGAAAAAGAAATAGCTTTTGAAAAACACTTTTATACTTTATCTTCCTACTGACCATTGTTGCAGAGCTTGGAGATCCAGTTCAAGTCCTGA
Organism: Platanthera zijinensis; assembly: GCA_039513925.1. Taxonomy (NCBI): domain Eukaryota; kingdom Viridiplantae; phylum Streptophyta; class Magnoliopsida; order Asparagales; family Orchidaceae; genus Platanthera; species Platanthera zijinensis. Next base: position 70,334,575 of record CM077090.1, on the reverse strand, counting down.
TCTAAGAGCAAAACTAAGTTAGTCTGTGAATTACAGACAGTTAGCTGTTGAAGAAGCTTTTCACTAAAGAATCAAAACATCTTCAACATCAAGATCAGAAAGTCCACAATCTGAGAAAGAAGAAGTAGCTAAATCATCTGGATTCAGCAGTTATTAAGAGAGAGCTGAGCTTGTCTTGGCTTAAGAAGCTGTTAAGGGAAAACAGCCCCAACAGTAGTTACTTCACAATTCCAGCAAGCCTAATCCAAAAGATAATTTTCTAAAGCTAAGAAGAAGATAGGACTGAACTTGTGGGTCTGTTCAGGAAGAAGCAGAACAGCAGATCTGCAAGGAAGCAACAAGGTCTATTGCTGCAACAATTGAAAGCTGATGAGTGATTGATGGGGCCATCCACACCTATACCAACAAGTTCAAAGGAAACCTCTTAGGAAGAAGAAGCAGCAAAGGGGCAGCCCTAGCTGCAGTTGCTGCACAGTTCAGGCTAACACTTTCTGAACTGTTTAGAAGTAGTCTAGACTAAGATAACTCAGGATAGAAATAGATAGGCTCAGAGAAATTTCTCTTAAGTCAAATTAACCAAACTCACTTTCAATGTAGGATCCTTTTGGATTTGAGTTATAAGGCCTCTATGCTTGAGGTAGGGCAGATTTGTCTAAGGTAGGATTCTATTGAGAATCTGAGAGTAGGACTTTGGCCTGAATAGTAGGATTCAAGTGAGAATCTGAGAGTAGGATCCAGTTTGGATCTGAGGTAGGTGATCATTCGATCAATGAGTTGTAGGGCTTTTGAGCTTGAGGTAGGTGAGTCATTCTCACTAAGTTGTAGGGAACTTGTGCCTGAGATATAGGATCCTTTGGATCTAAGGTAGGGCCTTTGTGCCTGAGCTATAAGAGAGTCATTCTCTCTAAAGTAGGATCCCTTATGGATCTGAGGTAGGGCTATCCTCCTAGCCTTAGTTATAGGGCCTTCGGGCCTAAGGTATGTGATCTTTGGATCACTGAGTTGTATGGCCTTGTGCTTGAGCTGTAGGTTTTGGAGGTGACTGAGTGGTCCTACGAGATCGTGTTGTAAGCTCTTAGGAGTCAAGATTGGAGAAGTGCCTTGTCTAACTATAAGTTAGAAAGGTGGGGGAAAGTGGACATACCCATAATCTGGGTAACCACTATAAGCTCTTTGTGTGCTTTTCTATGTGTTTCTTTGTTGCAGGTTGTTTGGTTATTGAAAGCAAAAATCTACTAACTCACCATGCAATTAAAGAAGGAAAATAAAAGAAAGTCACAAGAGACAAATAACCTATTCACCCCCTCTAGGTGATTTAGCTATCCTTGAAACTAAAGACTTTCAGGTGTTTCGGGCTCTAGTTGGGAGTCTCATGTATCTGACGACTATAAGGCTAGATATTGCTTATGTTGTAGGCCGAGTAAGTCAGTATATGCAGGAGCCACGAAAACTTTATTTGGAGGCACTAAGAATATCTTGAAGTACGTGAAGTCCACCTCAGATATGAGTATCTTCTATGAGAGGGACGTAGGCTTCAACCTGTATGTTTATACGGATGCTGATTATGGGGGAGATACAGACGATTGGAAGTCAACGTCTGGATATATCTTTATGTGTGGATCGACAGTTATCTCGTGGTGCAGCAAGTAGTAGGATTCAGTGCCTGTCTCTACTACAGAAGCGGAATACAAGGCTTCAGCCTTGGCAGCTCAGGAGGCCATTTGGCTTCGGAGGTTAGTAGAGGACATCCTTGAGGAGGTGTGAGGTCTTACTCTGCTACGCGGTGACAATGAGAGTGCCCTTAAATTGGTTAATAATCCAGTTTGTCATGCGCGAACAAAGAACATCGAGATCGAGCATCACTTTATTTGGGAGAAGGTGTTGGATGAGTCTCTGATGGTAGAGTATGTGTAGAGCTAGGAAAACATTGTGGACATCTTCACAAAGTCATTGTCGAAGGGACCGTTTGTACGGTTACGGGGTTTGCTCTGGCTGGTTTTCAATTTTCACTTCAAGGGGGAGTGTTAAAATTATTGAAGTGGAAGTGGGAGGTCTGAGGAAGGCAGACCGTACAGACCGAAGTGATCATTGTCAGTTAGCACGGTTAGGTGTTGGAGGGTATCCAGTTTCTGGCTATTGTTTCCTTCCTACGGTCTGTCTCAGCAAGCACCCTAAAGGTAATCGGGAGGTTAGAACTGAGCTAATATTTGCTTTTGCAGTCTAGATTGGGAGACCGCGGAGACCGCTGAGTTTGCGGGTTCTCTGGTTCGTGTAGAAGCTGCATGGCTAGCTCGGTTAGTGGAGGTTAACCGTAGAGCTCGTTGTGGTATGTCTGCGTGGTCTATAGCTATAGTATGCTGGGTTTGTAGACTTTGTCACAGTGATGTGCAAAGTCTGTATTGTTGCCTAGTTCCCGGAGACTGCATGGGTTGCCCGGTTTGTCGCTAGGTTCTGGTTGCGACCCAGCTTTGTGGTCTGATTATAATGTCCGTACTGATGTACTGATAGGTTTTGCTAGCCACAGTTGATGGATGGTTACCCTATCGCTTATGAGCGATGACTGCACTACCTTGATTGCCTATAAATAGGGGGTCCCCGACTCATCATTTATAATGGGAACAGTAAAAACTCAGGCTGCGTTTTGAACTTGCGATTAGACTTTGTTAACCGCGCGACTAAGTAAAGATTGACTTGTGCTGTGCAGGTTGTGCGACTAGAACCGGGCGACTAGGCAACTAGTTGGAGGCTCGGTGTGGAACAATTGCGGATAGCAGTTTGCGGTATACAACAGGTCACGACTTATGCTACTAGAAGTATTCTTCCTCGGGATTGCGGATAGTTCAATAAGTTAGTTCGCCCGGTCACAGCGGGTATGTTGTTTACCAGTTTATCAGCACCGATTTGCGGTTAGCTTCAGTGGTCAAGCGACCTTGCAGTCAGGCGACTAAGAAGTGGCATACAAGATTGTTCTCATCATTCATTATGCAGGCAGTCCGCGCGGCTAGGCGACAGCTTGGCGATTTCGGCGGACAGCTTTAGCAGATAGGCGGCTTAGGCAGTTACTGGTTTCAGTCCGTCGATTTTATTCTTGCTTGTTTTTTTACTTCCATTGGGTGCATTGCGATGTCACGCAACGTATGTCTCACATTGTAAAAAAAATTGATTCAATTACAATTCTTGTTCTTTTACTATTTATGGTTACTTGACGTGGTTTGGTTGAGTATTCCTGCGACCTTTCCTAACTTCCCAAATTTTTTTTCAAAATTACATCAACTCAAATTGAGCCGAATCAATTCCGATTCGACTCAATGTTTGTGTGACTTTTCATTTTCGAATAATATGTTCAACCCTAATAGAAGACGACAACAAACATGTAAGAATAGAAACTGAAAATTTAATGGACGGAGAACCGTGACAACCAAATTATAATATAATATGAAAATTTTAAAATGTAAATTTAATGGAGGGAGAACCGTGACAACCAAATTATAATATAATATGAAAAATTTAAAATGTTAATTTAGGCTCCATTTGGTTCGGCGGTGGCAACGGAGCAAATGCCACCGGAGGTTCATTTGTTTACCCTCCTTCCGGCGGCATTTGCCCAAAACGGAGCAGCGAAATGCTCAAACAAATAGAGCCTTAATGGAGGGAGAACCGTGACTACCAAATTATAATATTATATGAAAAATTTGTTCTCTGGGAGGAGGATTTCGGATACTGAATTTCTATAAAACTGATATTGAGTTTGGAATCCTCTTATGGAGACAATGAATTTCAACTTTCTATATGTCAAAAATGTTGTCCGAATGAGAGAGAAAAGGGCCCGGAAAGAAGGTGACGTTCAAATTTCATTTTTGCTGAAAGAGGAGGGAGATGACTTGACAGTTAACTTGTTTAATTAATTTTTGTTGATATGGATTGTGTAAATTTAGTTGAAATAACTGCACCAAATTTTAACCTCCTCAAATCACCTTCTTTACTCATATCTTCTTCGTAATCTCTAAAAGAAATACTGTCATCATCACCTCAATATAACGTGATATTTTCTGTACTCAACACTTGTAATTTTATTTATTTTGATAGTGTCCCAATTATTAACCCTAATTTCATTAAAATTTCACCATTATGAAATAGACTTGTCAGTAGTATTCTCGAATTATATTCACTACACAACAAAAGAATTTGAGAGTAATTCTTCTAGGATGACAACTATTAGACAGTCTATTTCTAAACAAAGTTCTCACACACTGCACTGCAGTCTAAAGATGTTACAAGGCAGAAACCTAAAGAAAATGCAAATATTTCAGTCATAAATTGAAAGAATTGGTTACAAGATGTTCTAAACACCTAGAGGGGGGGGGGGTGAATAGGTTCAATTCTTTTTTTATTACTTAGACAGATAACTAATGCAAGTTAGATTATATCATCAGTAACTATCACAGCACAACATTTAAATTACCACAGCCAATCACAGAATGTACACCGATTTATAGTGGTTCCCCAAATGATGGGTACATCCACTTTCCCCCTTCGCCTATCTAGCAGTAAACTAGATTCACCCTAACTCCCATTTTCTTTCTCAGATCCTCAGATCTTATAGCTCAGAACCCTAAGATGGTTCCTACAACTCAGAGTGAATCCACACTCCTACCTCGGGCCCTTGCTCTACCTCAGCCTTTATAGATTTAGGCTTACAACTCAGAGAGACAACTCTCCTACATCTGGCACAAAACCCTACCTCAGCCTTTTCCTAGGACTACAACTCAGATCTATAAAAGACCCTACAGTAAAAGGATAATAAGATGTATGAAACCTTCACCCAAGTTGAGAGAGAAAGGGTAGAAGATTTCTTGGTCAGTTCTTGATAAATCTGACAACTTTTAGATTCAACTTGTCTTAGCTTTCTTCAAAGCTTCTTGAATCTGAACAAAGTAAGGTTGATCTTCTTGAAGTTGATCTTCAATCAGCTTCCTTCTTCTCTTCAGAATTTAATCTGAATTCTCCTTATAAACTTGATCTTGATTTGCTCTTAGAGACTTGCTAATGATTGTCTCTTTCTTCACTTGGATACTTCCAGCTCTCTGTCCTTTTTATTTCCCAAAAAGTTCTCTTCTTCATCAGATGAGAGAATATGTCTTTATATAGACTTTCTCCAAGGTTACCGACTGATCCGGTTTATAACAAACTTCTAACAACTCTGACACTTGCAACAGCCTTGTTGATCATGACACCTGTCAAGTCACCAGTCATTCCATGAGTCTTTTTCTCAGTCTGCGAAGTGTCGAGTCAATGCTTCATATGTGTCAACACAAATAGATTAAGTGTCGACACAATCCCTGGTGAAGTCGACACAGCTCCCATAGTGTCGACACAGCTTCTTGACATGGCTTCTGTATAATGTGTCGATACAAGTCCTGTGTGTCGACAAAGCTTCTTGACATGGCTTCTGTATAATGTGTCGACACAAGTCCTGTGTGTCGACACAGCTTCTTGACATGGCTTCTGTATAATGTGTCAACACAAGTCCTGTGTGTCGACACAGTTTCTAGTCTTGATTGAGTTCTGGAATGTGTCGACACAAGTCCTGTGTGTTGACATAATTATTGTAGACATAATCCAGATGTGTGTCGACACTAGTCAGGTGTGTCGACATAATTGATGTTGAAAGATTTTCTGTGTGTCGACACAAGTCCTGTGTGTCGACATTATCTGTCTTCTAGTGTCGACAAAGCTTTCTGTAAGTGTCGACACTTATACTTAGAACATTTCCATTGTAATTTCTTAACCTGCACAAAGTAACTTAAAATACCATCAAATACACATTGATGAATATCATTGAGTTAAGTGAGGCTTTTTCAAATCTGGTATAAATTTTCTAGTGTACCCAACAATCTCCCCCTATTTGGAGAAGTCATAACCCTTAGTCAATGATATACAACACTTATAATAAAAACAAAGATTATGATGTCAACATAATTTTAGAGACAAGAGTAATAATAAAAACATTGCATGTAACATTAATCTCTCAGAATATATTAAAACATAATGAACATGCATCAACAGATTCTAAGTATACAAAAATAGATTTAAGACTAGGTCAATGAATTTTAATCAATGTTCAGAATTACAAAGATTTAGTTCAAGACATTGCATAGATTTACACAGAGTTTAAATCTAGTAAAACTATTCTAAGGCTGGTCACGCTCCTTGATAACTATTCCTTTTCCAGATAGAATTTTAACCTGTACACTTGGTTCAGTGTCTTCAACTGGCTCCTTTCTTTTCAGATCTCTTTTCTTGAGCTCTTCAGCCTTAATCTTTTGTCTTTCAAAATAGTGATAAGGCTTAGGGAAGTATTTGCTTGGCTCAACAACAGTAGCAGGTACCTTCCTAGCTTTGTGATTCTTCCTGAACTGATATATAACATCTTGTCTCTGTTGATACTTAGTCCATTCTTGTTCAGAATACCATTTGCCTCTATCATGCATATTGTCTTTGATAGCTTGCCAGGCAGTAAGTATAATGTTCCTTGATGTAGGACTCCATCTTTCAAAATCTGGCTTTTACTTAGCCTACTCTCTAAATCTTTTCTTGGAAAGCTGAGCTTCTTGTTCTTTCTTCAAAGCAGCCTCAGACATTTCCACTTTCTCAATTATTACATTCTGAGCATCTGATGGAGGGCTATACATCTGTTGTACCATTTGTTGAATACCCTCAAAGTTAGAAGGGGGGGTATATGATTTGAGCCACCTCTAGCTGACCCCCTTTATGACCTGCAGCTTGGATGCCAGATTCAACTGTATTATTATCATCACATAAAGGAGGATAGCCAAGAGTGGCTCTGATGGCATTAGTAATCCATTTAGCATGTTCAGAGCCTGCAGTGACTAATAACCTCTCCCCCTTTATGACTTATCTCTCCATATGATCCCTAAGATCATTTTTCTGAAATCTAACTTGATCAGCCAAGTAATTAGTGCCCTCTTTATAGTAAGCTTTGAACTTTGTTAGCTGATCATAGATAATACTTTGAGATGTTTGAAGGGCAGTCTTGAATGAGGCTAAATCTTCCTTAAGTATCTGATCAAATTCTAATTTCTCTTTAGCCCTTTCTTCAATTAATACTGTGACTGTCTTCTGTAATTCAGTAAGTATGACATTATGTGATTTAGTTAGATTATCATTCATCCTTAGTTGATTTTATAGAACATATCCTTGCTTGACCACGAGATCATCTATCTGTGTTCTGGTCTGCTGTTGCTGCTGTGCTAGATAAACTACAACATTACCTCCCTTATGAAAGCAATCTGTCATTTCCTTCTTATTCTGATTGACTTCAAATCTGATGGATTTGATGTCTTGAGCCAAGGTGAACTAAAGTTCTTTTTGGCCTACATCCATATATTTCTCCATTGCAAGTCTCTGTTCATCCAATTTAACCTGCAGAGCCACCAGCAGTGAGCTGTAGTCAACTTCTAGGGCTTGTGGTGAAGTAACAGTCTTTAAGGCCTTCTTATAACTTAGGCTTCTTTTCTTAACAATCATTAATTTCCTCCTTTTTTCATTAGATGCTTCTTCATCATCAGATGCCGAGGAGCTTGCTATATCAACTATCTCTTTAGGACTAGAGGGCAGCTCCTTCTCAGTCCTAAGAAGCTCCCCCTCAGTCCTAACTTCCTGATCCTTAGGAAACAACACTTTAAGAGTGAATTTTGTTTGAGTGTGGACAAATGGAGCATCAGTTTCTGGAGCAGTGGATGTAACAACAGCAGGTGCTGATGTGTTTTGCATTCCAAGATCCTGTGCTTGGATGTTGTCTTGGTTTGTCTGTTCAACATCAGTTAAATGCACAGATAGTGTATTAGACTCAGTTTGTATAGCTGCTTGATTAAGATCATGCAATACCTCAAGAATTGTTGCAGCAACCACTTCACTCTCTTGCTGAGTGGGCTCTTGCACAAGATGAGTCTCCCCCTGAAATTGATCCAGGAGGATGGTGCTTTCAGGTATTTGATCCCCCTGCACCTGACCACCATCTGTATTGTCTTGATGTTTTTCATCAGAGCTGAAGGTCACTAGTTCTTCTGAATCACTAGAAGATTCAGGAATTCTTGGAGTTGGTTTCTTCTTTTGCTGGGTCAGTTGCTTTGGAGATGTAGGAATGTCTTTTGTGAGCACCCTTTCCCATCTGGAGAGAATTCTTAAATCCATCCTTCTCATGTGATTGATTTTAGATCCTGCACACTGGTGCATCACTTCAGGTATGGTCTCAGCGAGATAGAGACTTAGTATTCTCCCGAGGTTTGGTTTCTTGATGCTTTCTTTTATCTTTTTGAAGATAACTGCAGATCAGTTGGTGTTGATCTTGAAGATGACTCTGGTCATAAGGCTGAACATGTAGGTAGAGATGTAAGACCCCCCTCCCGGAACACAGAACACGGCACGAGAGGGGTCTTATGCCCAGAACAGCCGCCTTGCGGTAACACTAATACTCAGGCTAGTCTGTACCACAAGACGCCTATCCCGCCGGCTACAACCAATATCAACATATAAATGCCAACCCAACCATAATAATAAAAGAAATTCAATCCACACTAAGCATAAGTCCATAAGCACAGCAAAAGAGAAGCTAGACAAGCTTCTACATAATCAGAGTACGCAAATAAAATTGCCCCAAAGGGCTACAACAAAATCTCTCTCACTCACATCTGTAATCGACGGTAACGACGGTACCGTCCCTTTAGGCCCTATAGTCCTGGCCTGGCTGTCCAGCTGCATAGCCTGCTGCTCCACCCGCGGGGTTTCCTCCTAAAAAGGAACACGTAGCAACCGTTAGTCATAAAGACTAAGTGGCTTCACATCCGCTCCCCCGGCGACTCCTCGGCACCGGGCAGAGAAAGGAATAGGTATAATATATATATATAACAGAAGTACAAGCAGGTGAAGTAAGTATACAAGTCATAGGTAGCAATAAAAGTAGTATACAAATAAACAATCTCTTATTCTACAATTCTACCATCTACAACAACAAGAGAGTATAATGTTATAACAGTAAATAACTCAACTTATATGGGTGCCCATACATGCATATAAGTTGAGGGTCGTTCAGCAGTAAGTAACTCATCGTATAGGAGTGACAATACAAACTTATATGATGAGGGTCTTGTGTATGCAATGAAGTGCAATGCTATGTATGCAATGCAATGACACACCCATGATCAAGCACATGCAATCGCTATGTCGACATAGACTTATAGTTTCCACTATTCGAGCAGGTAGCTAACCTCTCAGGCATCAACCGTCATGGCCAAACGGTGACAGTAAAGCGGGCATCTCAACTACTAGGCTGGTCTCCACACTACCTGGCCTAGGCCTCCGTACGCCTCAATGCTAAGAACACAACAGCGGAGCTCACATGCGTACTACGGCTCAGTGGGTTCTCTTGGGTAAATGAGTACCAAGATCCTAGCCCCGAACTGGCCTATGCGTGACACGGAAGGAGCCTCAGAAGTGAGCACGAGGACCAAGCCCAACCGTTCACTTAGCATGGAAGGAGCCTCGGGACGTGAACACCGAGGACCAAGCCCAACCGCCCAAGGTCTAGCTGTCAACTCCCATTGGTGTGACGATTGGCGAGCCCGTAGACCTGCCACACTATCCTTAACCCGGGATTACGACACCACATGTCGACTCACACCACATGCAATTCCACAATATCATGGCATGGAAGGAGCCTCGGGACGTGAACACCGAGGACCAAGCCCAACCATCCATCAAATACGGAAGGAGCCTCGGAAGTGAGCACGAGGACCAAGCCCAACCGTCCAACTTTACTCATCTCAACCTCATTCCAACTAGTGACGGTAAATACCGCACTTATTACTTCCACAATACTACCCGTAGGGAGACGACACTCTAAGCATTGGATTACTAATTCCCTTCTATCCATTCAACATACATCATGGTCATAGTTAAATCATTTATACATCCATTAAATTATAACTACCCATTTATATCAGGCTCGTTCCTTCAATTAAGCTTGTCCACAACTCATTTTACGAATTCAGATTTATAACCTCAACTTAGCATACCGCTATGATTATGTTAAAAGAGTTCACCCAAGCCTCGAGTTGGATCGCAACATTAAATTCTACCAAATCGCACTCCACATTACACAACCCAGAATTTAGGTGCAGCCTTAATCCGGTCAGCAACTTCGACCAATGATTCCTGAGGCTTCAGAAATCCGACGAGTGTGTGTAACCATTCGTTGGAAAGGTAATTTCAAGGGCTACAACTTTCGTGTTTAGTCTAAAGCCCAGATTTGATCACATCACACCAGAAATTCACTCGAAGCCTGCTGCGTACAGGATTCCTGGGTGGAATTTCCCCCTATCGCAGCAGATTCGAACTAGCTTTCCTATGGCTATGGGTATCGCCTGAAAAAGTGCAACCACTCGTTGGAAAGATAATTTTGAGGGCTACGAATTTTGTGTTGAGTTAAAAACCCAGATATGACCAGAACCCCTCCGAATCTTGCCACGAAGATTGCTGCGTGCAGAAAATAGATTTCTGCACGCATCTTAAGGTGAGATGAACGACATCCGTTCATCTTCCTCCTTGAACCGATCTCCCAAAACTCCTCCAGAAATTCGTCCACCCTTATTCACCCTCACAAAGCCATATTTCTCCACGAATGACTCTCTCATCTTCACTTTGAAGGATGAAGAGGTTGAAGAAGACTAAAGCCTAGAAAATAAACCTAGGCATGACTTTCCCTAGGAAATCATCTCCTCACCATCAAGACTCTATGGAGTCGATGTCTCTCCTAGAATATAACTACAGATCTAGCACCAAGGGAGAGGGGAGGAAGCTCACCTCGTTTCCAGCGGTACCACCATTTTCGGCCATGGATCTAGTCGTTCTTCTTTGCGGCATCTCTTGCTTGGTGCAGTTGTTCTTCACAACAAAGGAAGGAGAGAGAGAGAGCGAGAGAAGGCCGCCTCCAAGAGCTCCGACTTCCCTCGGCTCTATCGTTCGCGAGGTTTGCGATGACGGCAAGGTTGATCGGCGCAAAGGCTAGGGTTCGGCTTTAACTTCCCTTTATAAACCGATGTATTAGGTTACATCTTCTGCCACGTGTCAACGCCCCATTGGACCACCCATAATGGGTCATATTGAAGTGACCCAGTGCAAGGAATCATCCAGCACGAATCCCGAAGTCCGGTTCGGTCCGCCTGTACAAGCGGGCGAATCTGCCTGGGCAAAGAAAACGCACAAGTCAAATTCGGCGGGAATCATTGGTCATTCTCGACGATCGGTGAGAAATCGTCTAGCATTCTCGACGAATTCGTCGGGTATCAATAATGATACCCGACAAATTTCACTTAGCCAACTTATCAGAAATCCTGGCGTTGAGTGCGTTGAGTATTCTCAGCGATACTCGACGATTGGTGAGAATCGTCGGGCATTCTCGACGAATTCGTCGGGTATCAACAATGATACCCAGCGAATTTCACTTAGCAAACTTATTGCAAATCCTGGCGTTGAGTGCGTTGAGTATTATCAGCGATACTCGACGATCAGCGAGAATCGCCGGGCATTCTTGACGATTTTCCCTTTACCTAATTCCCAATCTGCGGCTCTGAATCCGGCGGGTATCGACCATCGATACCCGTCGAATCGGCGAGTATAATTCCCGATACCCATCGAATCGGCGAGTATCATTCCCGATACCCGTCGATCGGCGAGTATCATCTTCCATTCTCGTCGATTTTCCCTTAGGCCATTTCCTTTCGATCTGTTGGATATCACTCAACCCTATACTCCATTCAACGCACTTGACACCTTTTGCCAGTGCGTCCCGAGCCCGAGTCAAGTCTCTTGACTCAAAACTCATGCGAGGGGCCTAGCGCGAATTGGGACGTTACAAGAGATCCTATCATGTCCCCCAGTTTTGCACAATATTACCTTTCCTATTATCTCTGAACGAAATTTACCTTGGGAATTCATCCCTTTCCTGTTTAAGGAATATCCAATCTTAGTGGTGTGATCCAGTCCACACCATTGGAGAGCTTCCCTGGTATTGGAAGATTGGACTTCATCTTCTTCTTGAACTCGCGGCAGGTGTAGAGTCTTTCGTAAACTCTTCAAGGTGAGTTTGACCTTTGTTCCTTGAACGAAGGATTTTATCTTTAGTGCATTCAAATCCAGTATTACGGCAGCATAGAACTCCAGAACTTCCTTCTTTCAAATCTTTGTTGGTTTTGACACAAGATATTCTAATCCATTTTCGGTGATTAGTGTAATCACAGTTTGGATTTCTTGATCTACGCTGTCAAAGGCGGTACGAACGAGTTCATAACCCTCATTAATGTTATCGTCATGTTTGGGCGCCATTGGGATTGAAAGAAAGTTGTGATTAGGAAGAAGAAGAACTTGTCAACAAAGGGATTTGGTCTCGAGAATATGGAGAGCGTGTCGACAGAGTTTATTTTCGACCTATTTATATGTTTCTAAAACACAGAAGGTGAAAAGGCGGACTAAAAGAAACATAATGTGTCTACACAGTTGAAATGGTGTCGACACCAGACTACTATGTGTCGACACAAACTACTATATGTCAACACAGACTACTCTGTGTCAACACAGACTACTGTGTGTCGACACAGAATTACTTAGTCAATTTTGACATTCTATTCTATGTTCAGCATTCCTAATTCAATTTTGAAATTATTGAATTTGGTTTCATCTAGGGGTTTGGTGAAAATGTCAGCATATTGATTATTAGTATTGACAAATTCTAAACATATATCTTCTTTTTCAACATGATTTCTAATGAAGTGAAATCTAATTTATATATGCTTAGTTCTGCTATGTGAAACAGGATTTTTTGCAATAGAAATAGCACTTGTAGAATCACAAAATAATGGAGTTCTACTTACCTTGAGACCATAGTCTTCAAGTTGATGTTGAATCCATAAAAGCTGAGCACAGCAGCTGCCTGCAGCAATATATTCTGACTCAGTAGTTGAAATTGCCACACTATTCTGCTTTTTACTGCTCCATGACACTAATCTACCACCTAGAAACTGACATGTGCAAGTAGTGCTTTTCCTGTCTTCTTTGCAACCTGCAAAATCTGCATCTGAATACCCTGTTAGTAGAAAGTCTCTATTCTTAGGGTACCAAAGCCCAAGATTAGGTGTTCCCTTAAGATATCTCAAAATCCTTTTAACTGTAGTATATTGAGATTCCTTAGGGCTTGCTTGGTACCTAACATAAACACATGTAGCATACATGATGTCTGGTCTACTAGCAGTTAAGTATAAAAGGGAGCCAATCATCCCTCTATACAAAGACTCATCTACAGGTTTTCCTGCATCATCTTTGCCTATAGGCATACTTGTCCCCATTGGAGTTCTCATGGTGGAGGATGAATCCATTCCATACTTCTTAATTAACTCCTTAGTGAACTTAGACTGGGATATGGACAAGCTATCATCAGTCTTTCTAACTTGGAGTCCCAAGAAGAATTTCAGTTAACCCATACTGCTCATCTCAAACTTCCTTTGCATAAGTTTTGCAATCTTTCTACAAATGTTATTTTCTGTTGATCCAAATATAATATCATCAACATATATTTGGACTAGGATAATCTTGTATTTAGATTCCCTAAGAAATAGAGTCTTGTCTATTTTTCCCCTTGAAAATTTTTTCTCAATGAGGAAAGTAGACAATGTTTCATACCAAGCTATGGGGGCTTGTTTTAGTCCATATAGGGCTTTCTTCAACCTATAAACATACTTAAGATAAAGAGGATCTATAAAACCTGAGGGCTGTTCAACATAGACTTCCTCTTTTAAGTCACTATTTAGAAATGCTGACTTTACATCCATTTGAAATACCTTGAACCCTTGATAAGCTGCATAGGCAAGGAATAGCCTTATTGCTTCTAATCTTGCCATTGGAGCAAATGTCTGATCAAAGTCTATTCCTTCTTCCTGCTTATATCCTTTGGAAACCAGTCTAGCTTTGTTCTTGACTATGATGCCATTTTCATCTAGTTTATTCCTGTAGATCCACTTAGTCTCAATCACATTGTGATTATTTGGTTATAGAACAAGCTTCCATACTTTACATCTCCTGAACTGATTCAGCTCCTCTTGCATTGCATCAATCCAGTTTGAATCCTATATGGCTTCTTCAAATTTCTTGGGTTCCAACTGAGACAGGAAGCTTGAACATAGAACTATGTTCATATTCCTGCTTCTAGTTTGAACACCATGTCTAGGATCACCAATAATTTGGTGTGCTGGATGATCCTTCAGATGTCTAATTGCTGGAGGCAATCTGTCTACAGGTTGAGCTTCTTCAATCTCCCCATCATAATGTACTTCATAGTCTTCATCAACATCTAGTGGGTCGTGTACTCCCCCTGGACATCAGCCATCATTTTCTTCATTTTGCCTTGCAGTCTGATCTTATCTAATAGTTAGCATGTCCAGCTTTTCTTTTAAACATGTAGAACTACAAGATTTGCTAGACAACTCACAGTTAATAAGCTTAGATTCATCAAACACTACATGAACAGACTCTTCTACAACTTGTGTAGTCAAGTTGTAGACCCTGTATGCCTTACTCATGTTGTTGTACCCAACAAATATCCCATCTTGGGATTTGGCAGCAAACTTAGTTAGGTAAGTCTTGCCAATATTAAGTACATAGCACTTGCTACCAAAGATCCTAAAATAGGATATATTTGGTTTTCTACCTCTCATAATCTCATAAGGTGTCTTCTTCAGGCTTTTGGTTATGGATGCTCTATTGAGAACATGACATGCAGTATTTACTGCCTCAGCCCAGAAATATTCTGGGAGAGAAGTGTCACTTAGTAGTGTTCTTCCAGCCTCAATGAGTGTCCTATTCTTTCTTTCAGCAATACCATTTTGCTGAGGAGTTCTAGGTGAGGAGAATTCTTGATGAATCCCAAATTCTTCACACAAGTTTGTCATACTTTCAGACTGAAATTCAGTTTTATGGTCACTTCTGATTTTGACCACTGAATTGTTAAGTTCATTCTGAATTTGTTTAACAAAATTGTGGAAGATGGTTGGAGTTTCAGATTTCTACCTCAAGTAAAAAACCCATGTAAATCTAGAATAGTCATCCACAACCACAAAGGTATAGACTTTCCTACCTAGACTATGAACTGACATAGGACCAAATAGATCCATATGCAAAAGGTACAGACACCTCACTGAGTCTTTGGTATCAAGACTGTAAAAGGAGGATTTGATCTGCTTGCCTTTTTGACGAGCTGAGCATATGCCACCCTTAATGCACTTAACTTGAGGACCATTCCTCACTAACTCTTTACTAAAGAGCTGGCCAATAGTCTTATAGTTAAGATGAGCTAGCCTCTTGTGCCATTTGACACAATGAGAGGCTTTCTCATCAGCAACAAGACAAATAGGAGAATCATTCTTCTTACTTACTAAGTCTAGGCAATAAACATTTCCTTTTATATAACCAGACAAGATGACCTTCTGATCACTTGTCCTTTTAATCTGACACCCATTCTTAATAAATGAAGTATCATAACCAAGATCACTCAATTGGCTTATGCTTATCAGGTTATATTTCAGACCCTTCACATAAGCTACTTGGGTGATAGTAATAGAACTGTTAGAAATGTTTCAAATCCTTTGATAACTCCTTTTTCAGATCCACCAAAGATTACTTTGGGTTCATTCTCTATAGGAGAGTAGTCATTCAACATTCTCCTGGTTCCAATCATATGCCTGGAACATCCACTATCCATGTACCATATAGGAGTATGGCCACTTGGACTCACCTGCATCAAATAAAATTAATTAACCTTAGAACCCCAATAACTATTGGGTTCTAGGTTCAGGTTAGACTGAAACCTGTCAAACTTACCAGCAGTCTTACTGACAGGTAAGCTGACATTCTTCCTGACAGTTGTGTTGTACCAATAGTCTATGGCATAATGGACCACCTTGCCACAACACCAACACTCATATCTATTATATCTTCTTTTCAATACAGTTTTAACAGCATTGTGTCAGCAATCTTTAAAACTGTAGGTTGAGTGGTCCTTTTCTTGAGAGCTGGGGCTGGAGAATAAACCACTGATGACTCATGATGACCATGTGTGATATCATAATCAAAACTGTTTGTTGGCTCCACAACTTTCCTGAATGAAATAGGGGGTTTGAAGACCAATGAATGAACTGGGGCTTTGCCTTTTCTTTTGGAATTTGCAGCCCTTGCATTTCCCATAAAGCCCAAACCTGTCTTAACCTTTTGAGGAATGAAGTTATCAATCAAGGGTAAGACTGATTTTGGATTAGAGAATCTAGCCACCAGATCCTTCTCTTTCTGAAGTCTTACTTCCAGACTTTTGATTTGATCATTCTTGAATGTAATTGTACCCATCTGAATAAATGTTATATTTTCCAGCTTGGCAATCTCATTCATCTTCTGATCCAGCAATTTTTCTGAATCAGATACAGTTAACTTAAGAGCAGCAATTTCCTTAGTCTGACTTTTGATAAGGTTTCTTCTTCTCTTAAGTGCATATAATAAGTCACCATATTCATCAATGAGTTGATGAACATCTCTTTCAGATTCAGATCCATCAACATCTTTTGATACAGATGCTTTTGATTCTGATCCAGTTTAATTATTAGAATCTGCAGATAGACTGTTTACCTTACTAGGGCCAGGTTGATCCTGACAGTGATTTTCATCAGTCATGACCATTAGCCCTTTGCAATGATTATCTTCATTCTTATTTATTGAATCCAACATCTGCAAGAACTTAGTCTCTTCTGAATCCTCTTCAGTTGTAAACTGACCAATGTATGCTTCAGCTTCAGCTTCAGCATCAGAATCTGATGTTGAGGAATCTGTCCAGCTTTTTTGTTTCTTAGCAACAAAGGATTTCTCCTTCTTGCTCTTGTATTGAGGTTTCTTTCTGTCAGAAGATTCTTTTCTTTTGTCAGGACACTCAGCAACTATATGTCCAGGTTTTTTGCAACAATAGCAAACAATCTTAGTTGAAGTTGATTTGCTAGGTTTAGTGCCATACCTATCCTTTCTAGATGATTTCCTTTTCTGATAATAATCATCCTTGGACTGTGAGGAGGATGGCTTGGATCTCCACTATTTTTTCTTTAAGAATCTTTGAAATTGCCTTGTGAAGGCAGCAAAGTCCTCATCAGAATTATGGCTGTCTGATGTGTGATTTTCAGAACTTTCTGAGACAACTTCAGCAGCTTTCTTAGGAGAAGATGGAGACATCCTCCTGACTTTTCTTGTGGCTTCAGCCTTGAAGGCCACAGACTTTTGTCTGTGTTCAACCTTATTATTTTTCTCTTCCTCTTTTTTTACCATAAGCTGCATTTCATATGATAGCTGTTTTCTAAATAGAATAGGAGGAGAAATTTCTGCAAGTCTGGCCACCTCCCTAATTGCACATATCTTAGTGTCCCAGTCCTTAGTTAGGGATCTAAGCAATTTATTGTTTAGTTAATATGTGCTGAAAAATCTTCCATATGACATCAGTTCATTGATAATTTTGAAGAACTTCTTATAGCACTCAATAATGCTGTCAGTTTTTCCTTGTCTAAAACTTTCATATTCCTGATTAAGCATAGATTTCCTGTCTTGTCTCACTTCTTCTGATCCCTCCATATAGACAATCAAGATGTCCCACATCTCTTTGGAGGTTTTGCAGTGAATCAAGTTTTGGAAGGTTAGGTCATCTATAGCACTGACTATTATATTCTATGTTCTTTTATCCATGGTAGTTAAGATGATCTCATCCTTGAATATTTCAGAATAATCTTTTGGTGTCCTGAGATTTGCATCAAGAACTGAGATTTTCATTGGAATAAATGACCCTTCTTGAACTGTAATATAGATTCTTGGATCAGTTTCTTCCATAAACAATCTGATCCTCTCCTTCCATATACCAAAAATTTCTTTCCTACAAATATGTAGCTTTATGGATCCAAGTTCCTTGTGATTTTCTCCTGAACCCATTTTGACTAACTTATTTCTGCCTTGGAGATCAGCTCAGACTGTTAAGTCTAATTTTTTGAGCAACCTCCCTCTAATACCACTTGAAAGAATTGGTTACAAAATGTCCTAAACACCTAGAGGGTGGGGGGGGGGGGTGAATAGGTTCAATTCTTTTTTTAATACTTAGGCAGATAACTAATGCAAGTTAGATTATATCATAAGTAACCATCACAGCATAACATTTAAATTACCACAGCCAATCACAGAATGCACAATGATTTATAGTGTTTCCCCAAATGATGAGTACATCCACTTTCCCCCTTCGCTTATCTAGCAGTAAACTAGATTCGGCCTAACTCCCTTTTTCTTTCTCAGATCCTCAGATCTTACAGCTCAGAACCCTAAGATGGTTCCTACAACTCAGAGTGAATTCACACTCCTACCTCAGGCTCTTGCCCTACCTCAGCCTTTATAGATTTAGGCTTACAACTCAGAGAGACAACTCTTCTACCTCAGGCACACAACCCTACCTCAGCCTTTTCCCAGGCCTACAACTCAGATCTATAAAATACCCTACAGTAAAAGGAAAATAAGATGTATGAAACCTTCACCCAAGTAGAGAGAAAGGGTAGAAGATTTCTTGGTCAGTTCTTGATAGATCTGACAACTCTTAGATTCAACCTGTCTTAGCTTTCTTCAAAGCTTCTTGAATCTGAACAAAGTAAGGTTGATCTTATTGAAGTTGATCTTCAATCAGCTTCCTTCTTCTCTTCAGAATTCAATCTGAATTCTCCTTGCAAACTTGATCTTGATTTGCTCTTAGAGACTTGCTGATGATTGTCTCTTTCTTCACCTTGATACTTCCAGCTCTCTGTCCTTTTTGTTTCCCAAAAAGTTCTCTTCTTCATCAAATGAGAGAATATGTCTTTATATAGACTTTCTCCAAGGTTACCGACTGATCCAGTTTATAACAACCTTATAACAACTCGGACACTTGCAACAACCTTGTTGATCATGACACCTGTCAAGTCACCAGTCATTCCATGAGTCTTTGTCTTAGTCAGCGAAGTGTCGATTCAATGCTTCATATTTTTCAACACAAATAGATTAAGTGTCGACACAATCCCTAGTGAAGTCGACACAGCTACCATAGTGTCGACACAGCTCCCATAGTGTCGACACAACTTCTTGACATGGTTTCTGTATAATGTGTCGACATAAGTCCTGTGTGTCGACACAGCTTCTTGACATGGCTTCTGTATAATGTGTCGACACAAGTCCTGTATGTCGATACAACTTCTAGTCTTGATTGAGTTCTGGAATGTGTCGACACAAGTCCTGTGTGTCGACACAATTGCTGTAGACATAATCCAGATGTGTGTCGACACTAGTCCTGTGTGTCGACATAATTGTTGTTGACAGATTTTCTGTGTGTTGACACAAGTCCTGTGTGTCGACACAATCCGTCTTCTGGTGTCGACACAGCTTTCTGCAAGTGTCGACACTTGTACTTAGAACATTTCCTTTGCAATTTCTTAACCTGCACAAAGTAACTTAAAATACCATCAAATACACTTTGATGAATATCATTGAGTTAAGTAAGACTTCTCCAAATCTAGTACACATTTTCCAATGTACCCAACATAAATCTTTAAAAATCGTGATCGTGAACCCTAAAATATATAACAACTGGAGTCATGGATACAAAAAAATGGATAAGGAGTGAGTTCTACCTGTCCTGGATGATGACCCGAAAATTAGAGAGAGAGCTAGGGTGGCGTACGAGGACGATGGCTAGGAAATGAGAGATCCCTTGAAATATCGCGCGGTAGGGAGAGAGGGGCAGAGAGCCAGTGAGATCGCGTGAGTTCAACCTTCTTCCGGCGGCCTAGACTGAGATTGAGCGAAGTTCACCTCTTCTGGCGGCCTGCAAGAGATCAAGCGGAGTTCTCCTTTGGGCAACCTACAGGAGATCGAGCATATTTTGCAGTTTGGAGAGCGGGAGAACAAAAATGAGGAATTAGATAAGCGGAGCCCTAAAATCAGAAATATTGTAGTGGCATAAAGAGGTGGGCAAAAAGCCCGGGCCCGAAAAGCTCGCCCGGGCCCGGCCCGGGAAAAGCCCGGCCCGGGACAAGGACAGGCTTGGGGCTCTTATCTGGTCGCCAATTTTGCCGGTTGCCCGGCCAGTGCCCGAGCCGGGCCAAGCCAGGCAAAAGCCCGGGCGCCGGGCTAGCCTGAGCCCGGCACCACGCTAAGATTTTAACCGCCTGATCAGGAGGGATTAAATCCCGCCTAATCCCGCCTGATCAAGCGGGATTAAATCCGCCTGCCCCAGTTTTGAATTCAGGCCGGCCCGGCCCGGCCTGAAGGGCCTAACCGGGCTCCCCTTTTGAGAGGGAGCCCGACCCCGGCCCGGTTCAAATTGGGACCGGGCCGAGCCGGGTTGGAAAAAAGCCCAGGCCCGACTGGGCCAGGCTAAGCAAAAGCATAATTTTTTGCAGCACTTATTTAAAAAAACGCCCACATTTTCTTGTTAAAACACCGCGAAATATACAATTTATGGCAGCATTTTCAAAAGCGCCGAAGAAAAAACGCCGCCATAAATCAATTTGGGGGGGGGGGGGGGGGCTACTCTTATAAGCTCATCTTGGGTTTGCAATGGAGTGAACTTGAGAAACGAGAAAGGGGGCCCAACTATGACCACAACTTCCTTAATCATTTTCCTGCCCCCTATGCGCCCTAAAGCGCGGGAGGTTGATCTCTTCCGGGTTGGGGTGCTGCTTGTCAGTTTTGGAACTTGATTCTGTAGGAGCCTTTTGAGAAGCACTCACCAAACAGGACAGTCGATCTCTTCCTTTAGCTTGATGCAATCCTCCATGATGTGTCTTTGCATGCGATGATAAACTCAGTACTGCGTTGATCACCTCGATTTGGGAGCGGCGACTTGGGTGGACGAGGTGTGCCAATGTTAGGGAAGTGTAATCCTGGTGTTGGTGTGGTCCCTGCACTTTGTGGAGGTCGCCACAATACCCATCGTTCCTCCTGGGTGCATGTGGCGAAGGCTGTTCCTGCCCCCTCATTCTCTTCAAGCTCCCCTCGAGCTGGTGGTGGTGCGCCTTGATTGCCTTGTCTGCTGTGATCTAGGCCTCGACACTGTGAATGAGGTCAGATAGCTGAGCACAGTCTCCTGCATCAGCGTGGAGTAGAAGCCACTGGGCGGAGCACTTAGAAAAAAGTCCATGCAGATGCTCTAGATCGGCCCCCGGAATTTGTCGCTCCTCAATAGTGAACTGGAGGATGAAATCATTAAGTATCTCCCTCTTGTTCCGGCGGATCCCGGAGAAAAGAGGGGTCACCGATAATTCAGCGGTTAACAATTAATGTATATGTGAACATCTAAGTTAACTCTGCAAAGCTATTAATCTCTCTCTCCTTTAGATAATGGAACCAGGTGCGAGTATGGCCTTTCATAATTGCTAGAAATACTTGACACAATAATTGGTGAAGGGCATTGTTATAGTAATAATATTGGCTTTTGCCATCTATATCAGTTGCAAGTAGTTTTTAAATGATATACGTTCTTCGATGAATTTTACTTTTATGCAAGTTTTGGAAGATTTATGAACTTGTTCGGATGAGTTTATGATATAATTGATTTGTTTATTTGGTATGGATTCTCAAAATTTTCCTTTATTCAATAATTTGTGTAAAATAAATTTTGGCCAGGATTGAATTTTGTACCGGGAGAGGTGTGAGTAAGGATGAGCATATTATTTGAAGCTTGAAAGTCGCCCGAAAATTGCTAGAATATTGAGTTGAACTGGAATCAATTACAATTGATTCGACACAATTTGAATCGATTCAATTTTACTTGAATCACATTTCGAAGCGATTTCATGGATCAGTCGAACTGTGATTTAAATCCGCTCGAATTTATTAAAATATTATGTTCTTAATAGTATATTATTATTTTAAATTAAAAATTCCAAAGTCTAATCCTAAAAAGGATTAATGTCTTAAAATATTTAATTTATTCAATTTTGAGCCAACTGAAATTAATTTCAAACTGACTCAAAATAAGTCACTTACCCTTCTCCATACATGAGCAACGCCGCCGCCTCTGGATAAATGCGCGTAGAATGTCTTAAAATATTATTTCGTAAGGGAGAAGGGTAAGAGACTTGCATCATGTACGAGTAAGGGACTTGTATCACGCACGCGCATTTACCCAGGCGAAACCAAAAATATTAATAATAATAAAAATCAAATTTGCTAACGTACATGCAAAATCTCTTTCTCCATTTTATGCTATATTGAGTTGATGATACACTTGGGCTTCTCCTACACCAAATCTCGAAGCGCAGTAAACAGGCCAAAAACTTGGGTTAAAGATTTACGCAACTCATCTCTCGAATCTCGCCGCGTAGTAAAATAATTTCCGTTCATATACTCACACATCTCATCTCTCGAATCTTGAAACGGAGAATAAAATGAAAATATAATCCAAAAGTTTACCATCAAGATCAAAAACTCAATAAAGAAATTACACCAAATTCTCATAAAGCAAAATAAAAATATAGATCATATTAAAATAGAACAAAGTACTCTAAAATATAAAACCTAGAAAATTAGTTCATGATTTCAGAAGTACACCACGAAATTAGAGAGATCTTACAAGACATGTGTTGAAATTTTTGAAGTGAAAGTGGGCGGTCTGGGCAGACTATCCACGCGGTCTGTGCGGACACGGGGCGGCGGCAAGCCAGGTCGGCTAGCGTTCTAGAGGCAGCTTGTTTCCTGAAGGTAACCAGGCGGATAGGATGTTTATCCGCGGAGTTCTGCGGGTTGTGAACTCGTCTTCAGTTCGCTGTCTTGGATGCGGCTGGACTGGACCTCGGGAGAACGACATGATGCGTGCCTTGGTTTTGCTCTAGTGATGTGGTTTGGTATAACCGCATAGTTCGTCGGTTAGTGGGAACTGGTATTGGTGTTCGCTAGTTTGTGCGAATAGACCTGTGTATTTGCTGGTGCTGTGTTCACACCAGGGTTGGTTGGCGGTGTTGACTTGGTCTAGATCTGAACCAAGTCAGGTTGGCTCTGTCCGGGAGGTCGCGCGGTTAGCGCAGACTAGTTTCTTTGTCCGTCGAGTTCGGAAGCTGTCAGCTTTGTGCCTTTATTGTGGACTCGGGGTTTTGCAGACTGAAGCAGTCCGCAGAGGCGTGAGGACTGGAGCTGTGTCCGCAGGTTGTGTAGATTAGTGGTTTTCCGCAGGGTCCTCTGGTGTGTATATCCTGTCTTGGCGATATGTCCGGCTTTGTCGTGGTGGACTGGTGTTGTGTTTGCGGTTGGGGTAGTGATCCAATCAGTTAGGGCGGGGATCACACTCCTCTACGCGCCTATAAATACGACCCCCTGTCGCATCAACAGAACACCCGAATGAATAGTAAGTGAGCTTGGGTAGTTGTTGTGGACAGGAATTTGTGTTTGCACGGTTTGAGGAGTTGACCGGGTTTATGATGTGCAGGTTGTGCGGATAGCTCTGGAAAGCTAGGGACTTGGTTCTAACTTCGGTCAGGGACAGTGCGGACTCTGTGGATAGCAATCGGCGGATAGCAGCAGGTCGCGGCTTGGGACCAGACAGTCTTTTCTTCTGCAACTCTTTCCCAGTTTAATAAGTTGTCCACTTCTGGAGGCTTGTTCAGTTTGGCAGCAGCAGTTCGCGGGATCTGGCGGTTAGATGACCTTGTGGTTATGAGACTTGCAGATCAGCGGACAGAGTTCAACATTGGAATAACGGGTTGTCCGCACGGCTAGGTTGCGATATTGCGACGTGGCGGCTAGCGGACTCCCTAGGAAGCTTGGTAGAGTCGGCGGCTTCTCCTTGAGACCGCGCTACTTGTTTTATATCTTCTTTTTTTGCTTCCATTGGGTACATCAACAAATATGTCTCTCCATGTATGCCTCGCCTTGTAAAGATTTTTTGATAGTTCTAGATTCTTGCTCTTCTCTTACATCTGGTTTTCTTGGCTTCTGTTTGGTTAGAGTGTTCCTGGGCCTGGTTTTCTCATTTCTGCGATTCACAAATTTTTACATGGTATCAGAGCTTACAGAGGCTTGAACAGCGTTCAACCGTCAGTTTGCTTCATTGCTTTAGGAAGTCTAATTGAACCAGGGTTAGTGCAATAGAAGGAGGATTTGCAAGGGGTCTTGGAATTGAGCTTCTTACATCGACTAACTTTAAGAAGTGGAAGTCATGTATGGAAAGCTATCTTTTGGGCGAGGACATGTGGGAGGTCGTCTGCGGAGACGAGAGACAATAAGTTACTGTTATCGCTGGCAATGCTGACGCGGTGAGAGATTGGTGGAAGACTAATGTGAAAGCAAAGTTTACTCTCAAGCGGGCTATCTCACCGGAACTCTTCGATCACATCATCGAATGTCGGTCAGCTGTAGAGATTTGGACTTCCCTCGATGGGTTGTTCAATAGGAAGAATGTAGCTCGACTATAATTCCTAGAGAATGAGTTGGCAAGAGCCACTCAAGGATATTTGCCCATCTCAATGTTCTTCTTGAACATGAAGAACTTATGCGCTGAGATTTCAGCATTGGACCCTGATGAGCCTATTTCGGAAGCAAAGATGAAGAGGCATATAATCCGCGGTTTGTAGAAGGAATATGTTGCCTTTGTTACTTCCGTTCAAGTCTGGGTCACTCAACCATCTTTGCTGGAGCTGGAGAACCTGCTAGCTTCGCAAGAGAGCTTAGCTAGACAGATGGCTGGAGTCACTATCTCTAAAGAAAGTAGTGGGGCGCTCTTCTCAGGAATGAAGAAGAGATGAGAGAATAAGAAGGCTGATACTGATGATGGTCATTCAACTTCTTATTAGCAAGAGATGAGTGCTGCTCCAAAGCAAGATTGGAAGAAGAATAAGGATTGGCTTAAGTGCTATAGATGCAATCAGCCAGGTCACTTCAAGAAGGACTACAAGGTCAAGCTGCTGTTAGGGCATGTTGTAGATAAGACTAAGCTATTTCCAGTGCTGAAGAAGTCGGATGGGGAAATGCATTCATGATTGGCACGTGTATCCGTGCCTTGTCCACCATCGACTACAAAGATGACTGGATAGTGGACTCGGGGTGTGGTCACCACCTCACTGGGGATGAGTCGAAGTTCTCCTCTTTACGAACATTCTCAGGTAACGAAGCTATCATAACTGCTGATGATACAGTTCAGGCAGTCGAGAAGAAGGGTGTTGTTTCTTTAGATAGTGATAAGGGTCCACTCATCTTGAGGAGTGTGTATCACGTACCGGGCAGAAGAAGAACCTCTTCTTAGTGACCAATGCTGTAACACCCCAAATCTCAAGAATGAGTGCAGACTGGGCAACACTGCTTGGGACACGGGCGTGTCCCAAGCCGTGTACTGCTCTGTGCACTCGAGTGTGGCGCGGAGTGGGTCTCGAGTGAGGCATACGACCTGGGACACGGGCGTGTCCAAGACCATGCCCTGCTCTATGCACTCGAGTGGACACACAACATGTCGAGTTCTTGGCGAAATGCACTCGACAATTTCTCGAGAGGGTACACGGCTTGCAACATGGGCGTGTCTTAGGCCGTGTACTCCTCTTGATTTGGCCAAGGCAAGGAGGCCTTGTAAACACGGGCTGGACATGGGCGTTTCTAAAGCTGTGGCAAGGTACATGGCATGTGATACGGGCGTGCCATATAGTTGTGTCCTATTCGGGTTAAGTCAGTTTGTGTGCCGCTTTAGGTACACGTCTTGTGACACGGGCGTGTTACAGGTCGTGTTTATCCCAAATTAAGAGGTTTCAGGGAAATTTATGGCAGTTCATTTCCTTCAACTGGGATCTAGTGGACCAGGTTTCTCCCTATTGTATTAAGGACAGGAGTTGAGTGATAACTCTCATTCAATCTTTTCCATTCTCTTTATAAAAGAGATAGAGAGAAGGGAGAGCAAGGAAGGAGGAGGAGAAAGAATCCGGCTGCCGATGGAGCTTTCAAGTTCCGAATCGAGAGCTGAGGTCAGATTTGTGGAGGAAAAGCCGCTACGGTGCTTTCCATCCAACTAGATTTCCATGGATCCAAAGAGATCGCCAAGGGTAACGATCTTCCTTTTTGGACATGTGAAGTTCTTCTTTTGGCATATGCATGGATTTCCCCCACCAAAGGGTGGATTACTGAGGGAGTTCCCTCGGGTTGATCCTTGAAATCCCCAACAAGTCTTGCATATAGATCCGGAAATGTGTAGTACAGAATATGCATGCTGTGTGAAGCACATCTGGATAGGTTGGTCTGGATTGGTGATGTTTCATTTTGCGCACCGGAGAAGACTCCTCGTTTAACCATGTAATTTGTGGAGTCGATGGGTTGTGCCTGTGAAGGGCAGTAGCAGGAAGTACTGGAGTGGAATTCTAGGAAAATACCCTCGTCATTCTTATGATGTATGCTATGAAAGACCAGTTTTATGTCACTGCAGGATACTGCAGGGTTTTGGTTGAGTTTGGGTGCAGAAAGAGAGTTCTGCTGAACCCTCCAAGCGATCGCGAAGGACGCTGGCACTAGCTCCCCTTTTTGGATTGTGAAGTCAGTTCTTGGTGGAAAGTATGGCTATTGTGAGCTAAGTGCTCTTAAAAAGGCTTCGTGCTAAACAGGAAAGGTGAAACCGACCCGCGTCTATAAATTGGCCATCAGTACTTCGGTATTCAGTGATGGCATGGCGACTTGAGCAACGGGGGTGGGAGGGGGGGGGGGGTGGGTGGGGGTGGGGGTGAGGGGTGGGTGGATGAATTGTACTTGCATTATGTTTGACCGACTGGTAGACCTAAGTTATTGATCTCGTTGGAGCGCATAATGAGAGTCTTAGGCCTGCGTGCCAGTAAGACTAAATGCTCTAACTTTACCGTTGGTTTTCGGACCTTGCGGTGGTGGAATCCTGGGGTACACCAAGAATATTCCCTGAGTGCACGGATCATCGGGTCACGTGGTCGATGATTATGATGTATTGCTTGTGCGTACAAGGCACAATATTTGATAATTCTGCATGAGAATTGCTATGCATGTAGGGAAGTAATATCACTGCCCCGAGAAAGGGGTAGGGTCATTATAAATTGGTCAGCTGAATGCTGACCGTTGCCTTGTTTGCCACCGCTTGGTGGGCTGTCCTTGTGCAGGTGCTGGTGAGCCGAGTGGGAAATAAAGGGCTGAAGCCCCTGATGCTACTGCTATTATTGCTGCTGACCCTTAAAGGCTAGCAAAGAATGTTGTGTTATGTTCATGTGTGGTCGGCCCGCGCGCTGATGTCTGTAATCCACACTTGTAAAGCGTAACTGTAAGGCCTTAAGGCCAAACATTTGTGTATTTGATGTACATTCCTTCAAGAGTATATTTATATATATACTGTGGTTGTTTATATATATAGTGGACATTCATGGTTTGGGTTCAGTTCAACTGTTAAAAGCTTCTGCTAGAATGCTTTGTGTTAGGATGCGAATATGTTTTGGTATTAACCTGTAACCTCGCCGCGTGTTTTGTGGCATATGATGTGGAGCCCCGGGCAGACCTTCTATTATATGTTGTTTGAACGGATGGAGTCGTTACAAATGCAGTGGACGCGGGCTATCACATTCTATTCGGCCAAACAGAAGTGAGGTTTCTCCGTAATGTGTCAGTGGTTAAGGCTGACGTTGCTCATGTAGAGAGAAGGGTAAGGGACTTGTTTGTGCTATCAACATGTTCCTATGTTGATCGAATGAGGGCCAATAATATTGCAGCTATCTGGCATGAGCGGTTGGGATACATCGGGATGGACAAGCTGAAAGTCATGACAGTAAAGAGCCTCTTGAAATGCTTGCCTAGGTTGTCATACTTAGACGACGGTCATGTCTGCTCAGGGTGTCAATATGGAAAGGCTCATCGTCTTTCGTTTGACAAGTCACAGACAAGGTGTAAAGCACCATTGGAGTATATCCATGGTGATCTGATAGGGCCGACTGTCACAACCATTCTTGGAGGCAACCGATACATGTTGGTGTTGATTGATGACTACACGAGGTACACTTGGGTATACTTTATGAAGGAGAAGTCAGACGCATTCCGTTTGTTTGTGGAGTTCAAGGAGTTAGTGCAGGGCCGACTTTGCCTGGGGGGTCTAGAAGTTGAGAACGGACAACGGAGGTGAGTTCATTTCAAATGAGTTCTCTAACTTCTGTAGGAAGCACGACATCCAGATAGAGCTCACTTGTGCTCATACTCTACAACAAAATGGAGTAGTAGAGCAGAAGATCTGTCCTCTGATAGAGACCTGCAAGTGTTGGCTTCATGCCAAAGACATTCCGATGTCCTTTTAGGCAGAAAGGATGGCATGTTCAACCTATGTCATCAATCGGATGCCTCTGAGTCCGATCAACATGAAGTATCCTCATGATATGATGTTTAAGGAGAAGCCCAGCATGGAACACCTTCAAGTATTTTGATCTACCTACTACATACACGTCCCAGATGCTCTCAAAACAAAGCTGGATGTGAAGGCGAGAAAGCTTGTCTTCGTGAGATATGATGAGTAAAAGAAGGGATGGAAGTGTATGGATCCAGTGAAAAACAAATTTGTCATCTCAAGAGACGTGGTATTTGATATATTAATGTTATATGGAGGTGGCTCCTCTATGGAGCTGTAGGAAAGCATGTCAGATGGCGGGAAGGAGGAGGCTGCTAAGGACCTTCTGGTGGAGCTGCCTGTGTTACTAGGAGCTTTAGGTGTTTCTAGCTCTGGGGAGGAGGCTTTTGGTTCAGGAATCAAGGGGAGCGATGCTCTAAGTTTTCCCAGGAACGGAGCTGATTCAGAAGAGGCAGCAGAGGTGGTCAACAAGGGTCAGACTCTTCAGAGATTGAAGAGGACCATCAAACTACCGGCTCGTTATAGCGAAGCAAATACGGTGAGCTTGGTCTTTTGTTTCATTGCGGGTGAAAGTCTCTAGTGTCAACTAAATCCACCTATGGGGGGGGGGGGAATAGGTGTCGTGCAGTCTTTTGCGGAATTTAAATTACCTACACAAATAAACAAATACAGCATATAAAAGAACACAAGCAATTATAGTGGTTCCCCGATTTGGGTACGTCCACTCTCCCCCTTCAACCTATCTCCCAACAAGGGACGACTCGGTCACTTCACCAACCGGATTGAAATCCAATCCTCACACTATGGAACGAACCCTTCCAACCAAAGGAGTCACTACTCCTCCACCACGGGTTGCACCCAACCCTTACAACTAGGAATAAAAATTCCTTTACAACAAAACTAAAATTGAATGTACAAGAAATACAAACAACACTTATGGAGAATCTGATGTCCCTCTTCGTTCGTTGAAGCTTTCTTGAAAGAGACGAAGAGTTCACGACCGGAGTACTCTCTTTGAGAGGATCTTGTCAAGATCGACGGCGGCAAGTGATTGCGGCGACGATGCTTTGTAGATCCAATCTTCTTGACGAAACAAGCAAGGTCTACCAAAGATCTCAATCGGATCGGTCGTCTCAATCAATTCGGAATGAAGAACTAACCTCGTTCAACAAATCGAGAGAAAAGAAATCTCAAGAGAGAAGCGTGAGACGCTAGGCTTGCCTCGGTACTGTCGCCGGAAGATTAGAGATGACCGGAGAAGATGTCAATGACAAACAGTGAGCGAAGATCGGCGATCGGCGGTTTCTGCGATCTGCTAGGACACACTCGACTGCTTTTTGTTTTTCGTGAATCGATCCACCGGTATGTTCAAATACGCAAGTATATATACTGGAAACCAACCCTAAATGACCATTGTGGGGCCCATAAGAAGAAAACCTATTCCCGATCAAAACGGCGCACAGCGAACTTGTTTCGTCCAGCGAACAGGCGAAAATTGTCTAAGGCAAAATCGGCAAGAATAGTTGGTGATTCCTGTCGAAGTCAGCGGGAATCACTCACGATTCCCATCGATTCTGCCTTGGCCGATTTCCAGTTGTAAACTATGTCAGTCGGAGGGAATCGACGGGAATGCAAAGTGATTCTCGACGAATCGGCGGGAATCACAATGATTCTCGACGAAATCGGCGAGAATCACTTGGTGATTTCCATCGATTTTGCCTTAGCAGAATTCTTGTAGGAGGTCAGTCAGCCGGATGAAGTCGGCGGAAATTACTGATTGATTCTCAACGATTCGGCGCGAATCGGCGAGAATCACTTAGTGATTCCCGTCGATTTTGACTTAGACGATTTTTCTCTTCCTTCCTATGAACTTGGTCTTTGACCCATCTTTGCTCCTTCTTCTGCTCTAGACCTGGCTTATCCCTATACTTGAAAATAAGTACACTCCAATAGAGAGAGAACACGTGAGTCAACACACTGATCTGCTCAATGAGGGATTACGTTGCGCAGACCCGTGTATATTGACCCACTGCACCCTGACATTGGTGTGTACTTAACATGGAATAGCTGCAAGCACAACTTGATAGAAAATCATCAAATACATTGTCAATTCAACTTAGCTTGTTCAGGGGCTTCTTCAAATAAGGTACATTGTGGATACAATACCCAACAATCTCCCCCTATTTGAAGAAGCCTAAACCCTACAAGCTAAGGTGAATAGAACAGATGAGAATGAAAATCATAAACTAAAAATTCAGTTGAGAGTGAAATTCATTACCATTTTTCTGAGAGCATACTTAACATTGGCAGCCACCTTAGCCTTAGCCGAGAGGGTAATATCCCCCTTTTCGGCTTCTGCAAATCTGGGACTTCACTTGGAGCCAAATGCTCCCCCTCAGTTCTTGCATCCGTGCTCGATCTTGAGTTCCTTGCTGATGCTCCCCCTTGATCCAAGAGCCTTGAGCCCTTCAATCTTCATAGTTCAGCATGCCGAGTTCAGTTTTGAAGAGACTGAACTTGGCCTCGTCTAGGGGCTTTGTAAAGATATCTGCAATCTTCTTATCCGTGGGGATATAGCAGAGAGAGATATCTTTGTTTTCCATATGCTCCCGAATGAAGTGGTAGCGCACTTCAATGTGCTTTGTTCTATTGTGCGACACAAGATTGTTCGCAATTGCTATTACGCTCGAGGAGTCGCAATACATAGGAACTTCTCTAAACTGCAAGTCATAATCTTCGAGTTGATTTCTGATCCATAGAAGTTGTGCACAACAGCTGCCTTCTGAGATGTACCTAGATTCATCCGTGGAGGTTGCGACACAATTCTGCTTTTTACTGTTCCATGAAATAAGCCTTCTTCCGAGGAATTGGCACGTCCCGGAAGTGCTTTTCCTATCATCTCTGCTTCCTGCAAAGTCAGCATCTGAAAAGCCTATCAGCTCGACATCATTGTTTCTTGGGTACCACAAGCCAAGATTTGGTGTACCTTTAAGGTATCTAAAAATTTGCTTTGCAGCGACATAATGAGATTCTGTAGTATTCACCTGATATCTGGCACAAACGCATGTGGAGAACATAATATCCGGTCTACTAGCAGTAAGTTAGAGTAGGGATCCAATTATGCTTCTGTATTTGGTTTCATCAAAAGGTTTCCCTTTCTCATCCTTGTCTAGAGACACAGTGGATCCCATTGGAGTCCTCATAGTGGTTGCATTCTCCATTCAAAATTTTTTGAGTTCATTTGTGAACTTCGTCTGAGAAATGAAAATTCCATCCTAAGACTGTTTCACTTGAAGTCCCAAGAAATACTTTAGCTCTCCCATGCTGCTCATTTCAAACTTTCCTTGCATAAGTTTAGAAAACTTCTTGCAAAGATTGTTGTCCGTTAAGCCGAATATTATGTCATCGACATAGATTTGTACCAGCAGAATCTTGCCTTTGACTTCCCTAAGAAACAATGTCTTATTTATTTTTCCCCTCGAGAACTTGTTCTCAAGAAGAAAACTAGACAGAGTCTCATACCAAGATCGAGGAGCTTGTTTTAAGCCATATAATGCTTTATTAAGAAAATAGACATGATTAGGGAGCGATGGATTAACAAAACCTGGGGGTTGCGCGACATATACTTCCTCTTTCAAATTGCCATTTAGAAACGCAGATTTCACGTCCATCTGATAGACAGTGAATCCTTTGTGAGAGGCATATGCCAGGAACAATCTGATCGCCTCCAGCCTTGCAACTGGTGCAAAGGTTTGGTCGAAGTCAATCCCCTCCTCCTATCTGTAACCTTGAGCCACCAGTCTGGCCTTGTTCTTGATGATGACACCGTGTTCATCCAGTTTGTTTCTGAAGATCCACTTAGTGCCGATCACATTCTGGTTCTTTGGTCTGGGAACAAGCGTCAAGATGTTGCATCGTTCGAATTGATGCAGTTCATCTTGCATGGCCAATATCCATGACACATCTTTGTTCGCTTCGTCGAACTTCTTTGGCTCAACCTGTGACAGGAAACTAAGGTGCAAAATCTCGTTAATTGTACCTCTCCGAGTTCTGACACCGTCACGAGGATCTCCTATGATCTGATCTCTGGGATGATCCCTCACGTATCGGAGATCTAGGAGTCTGGCATCTGGAGCTCTGACAGCTTCTCGGGATTCTCCTTCTTCTGGGAGGTTTTCTCCATCCTGATCATCAACTTCTCTAGTTGGCGTTGAGGTGGAAACCTTGACGTACTTGAGAGTTGCATCTTCAGCAGTCTCATCGAGACTTAGCTGTTCAAGCCTTGCACCTGCATCTTCAAGAATGCCACCGGAAGAATTGCTATGAAGCAAGCTTCCTTCGTCAAAAACAACATTAATGGACTCCTCTACCACTAGGATTTTCTTATTGAAGACCCTATATGCCCGACTATGGCTACTATAGCCCATGAAGATGCCTTCGAAGCATTTTTCTCCGAATTTAGTACGTGGGTACTTCCCATTATTGAGTACATAGCATCTGCAGTAAAAAATCCTTAAGTAGGACATGGTCGGTTTCCTGCCTTTCAGTAGCTCATAAGGCGTCTTACGATGATTCTTGTTTATCAATGTCCGGTTCTGCACATGACAAGCCGTATTGACAGCCTCTGCCCATAAGTACTCTGGAAGAGAAGCGTCATTCAATATTGTCGTACATGCTTCAATGAGCGTTCTATTTCTCCTCTCCGCAACCCCGTTTTGCTGAGGAGTACGCGGGGAGGAAAACTCATGAAAGATACCATGTTCTTCACAGAACTCTGTCATAGCACCAAACTCGAATTCTGTTCCATGGTCACTTCTGATTTTGACCACGGAGTAGTTAAGTTCGTTTTGAATCTGCTTGATAAAATTCGTGAAGATGTCAAACGTATCTGACTTTCGTTTCAAGAAGAACACCCACGTAAACCGAGAGTGATCATCAACAATCACTTGCGTATACGTTTTGCCTCCTAAGCTATGAACCTGCACTGGACCGAACAAGTCCATATGCAGAAGATAAAGACATCTGGAGGAGTCTTTGTCTGCAATGCCTTTAAAGGTAGCCCGTGTCAGTTTTCCCTTCTAGCATGCAAGACAGGGGCTATCTTTGATACACTTAATAGTAGGGGCATCCCTTACTAAATTCTTAGAAAACAACATATTAATAGTCTTGAAATTAACATGTGCTAATCTCTTGTGCCATTATTCACAAAGAGATGCACTGCCTTTTGCTACTAGGCACACGGGGGTAGAAGAGTCTAAGCTAAGAAAATCTAAGCAAAAGATATTTCTGCTCCTAATGCTAGTTAATACCGTCTCCGAAGAGGCACACGATAATATCAAGCACTTATCCTTACAGAACTTAACGTCGTATCCTTTATCACACAACTGGCTTACACTGATCAGGTTATGGTTTAACCCTTCAACATAGGTCACGTCAGTGATAGAGAATACACCGTTGGAAATCATACCATAACCCCTGGTGATTCCTCGATCAGATCCTCCAAAGATGACTTTGGGTCCATTTTCGACTGGGGAGTAATCACGCAACAAGCTTCTTGTCCCGGTCATATGCCGGGAACATTTACTGTCCAAGTACCAGATTGGCGTTTTGGTGGCATTTGGACATTCCTGCAAAACAGAATTAGTTTCCCTTAGGAACCCAATTGAACTTGGGTCTTAGATTCCTTGTTAGCACACTCCCCCATGGGTGGTTAACCCTACGAGTGGTCGGCCTCGCATTGCTAATATGAGGAGTCTCGTTGAATCTTGGATTAAACTAGCAATCCACAGCAAAGTGACCAACTTTGACACAGCACCAACAGTCAAACCTGTTGTACCGTTTCCTAGGCTCCTGCTTCATCCTTGGAACGGTGGGTCCAACCAGGGCCTTGGATCTGGAGGTGGAGGCATCATGATGACAGCAGTCACATGATTTCTTCACTTCCTGTTCCTTCAGTATAACAGGCTTGGCCTTTGGTGCCTGCTTCCTATTATGGCCGCTAGAAAAGTGGCCATAATTCTTCACTTGGATTTTCTCATAAGGTGCCTTGAAGACACTCTCACCATAGTTGCGGGGGAAGACCCAACCATCATACCGGCTCTTGGGCTTTTCAACCGAGGGCCGGAAGAAATGGCAATAGGTTGACTCAAAGTCCTTCTCATTGCAAGGAAATCCAGGCTTTCTGAATAAAACAGGATCGAGTGGGGCCTTTCCCTTTTCTGCAGCAGAGTCCTTCTTACCAGCCTTATTTTTTTCACTGTTTTCTGTTTCTCCTGGATGATTTACCAGACAAACCCACATGCCCTAAGCCAGCCCCCTTAGCCTGAGCAGAGAATTTATCAACCAGAGGAAGAACGGTCTTGAGCATGGAGAAGCTTTTGACAATCTTCCTCTCTACTGCAAGCTGTTCTTCCAACTTGTTGATTTCTTCCTGTTTTTGGTCAAGGAGCCTTAGAGACTCTGAGTGCTGAGAAGTCAGGTCCAGGTGTTCCTGTCGGAGAGAGATCAAGCTAGTGATCTCCTGTTGGATACGACATTGTTCGTGGGCGGCGACATTGTTCGAGGGCGGCGACAATGTTCGGGGGCGGCGACAATGTTTGGGGGAGGCGACATTGTTCGGGGCAGCGACATTCGTCGGGAGTTTCCGTTCTCGATGCAGCATTGTTGGCTGCGCCCACATCCTAGCGGGCTTCGCCTGCAAACCAACGACATTGGTCATGGGCGCAACATGTGTCGTGAGCGGCGATATTGGTTGTGGGTGCGACAATTGTCGTGGGTGGCGACATTGGTTGTGGGCGGCGATTTTGTTTGTGGGTGGCAACATTGTTCGTGGGCGTCGACATTGTTTGTGAACGACGTCAATTTTCAAACGGGCTTCACCCGTTCTCGATGCGGCGCTGCGATCTTCGTATGCAAACCAACGACATTGACGAAGTATTTTTTGCAGGTAAAATGATCAAGAGAAAGATACAAATATACCGACAAAGACGACCAAGTCCGAGTCAGGGAGACTCACTTCAAACTGATTTTTTGAATACTCTACAGTCTTCCATGGTCTTCCAATACGCCAGGTCATTTTCACACTCTCCTCCCCTCATTTCTAAAAGCACATTTTTGTAAGCACATTTTTATGCATGGATTGAACATCTGACTCTGATTTCTTTGTAAGCACATTTTTAAAAGTTGGATTGCCTTCATTTGGATGAACGCTGTACCTCTTCAAAGAGAAGATAATGGAGATTTCATACTCATTTCCCAAACCGTCAATAGTTTGCAGACCAACTGTTTGTTTTTTCCTCATTTCCCAAATTGTCAATGTTTCTAATTCCTGCAGGTAGAAGCCGCCAATGATGCCTATGCCACCACATATGCCTATGCCATCACATACAAATATCATAATACAATTTTTGTGCTTACAACATTTTTTAGCGATCTCATTATTTAAATGCCAACGATCTCTTTAGCGATCTCTTTATAAAAAAAAATGAGTGTGTTTTTCTCCTGCAGTCAACACTAAATAAATCGAAGAAATTGAAGTTCTGTTTTAATAGTTGTTCATCTCCTATAATCAATATTAAAACTAATAATCTGGATCTGCCTCTCCCTCGACAGCTCACCCTGAGACGGGATGAAGTGCAAGTAAATTGAAATTATAAAACAAAAAAAATTGAAGTTCTAGGAGAGGGAAACAATTAGAAATAGCTAAATGACCTATTAAAACAGTAAAAAAACGAAGTTCTGTTTTACTAGACATTTCCTAAACACTACGAAGAAGAAGACTAATAAATCAAAGCTGGAACCTGCTGAATCTGAGCGCTCCTTTGAAGGGAGGTGGAACCACCGAGGAGAGGCTTGGAGGAGGCGAGGCGGCAGCTATGTGAGCTATAAAAACATGAAAGGTGAAGCTCTGTTTGAGTAGCCATTTCTTGAGCGCTACGAAGAAGAAGAAGAACGATAAATCAAAGTTGGAATCTGCTCATGTGTTAGTGTTACCATTGTGATCTAGAAGTTCTCAAACAGGTAGTCTCACTGCCAATGCAATATGAGCCTATAAGGTCGCACATAAGGATATTGGAGAAGTTGGAAAGGACTATGTTGGCCTTGCTCATATGTGATATGAGTGAAGGGCCAATCTTTTGATATGGACTTGAGACTAGATCAGCCAAAGGACCTAAATTATGAATTCGAGGGGCCTTCTGGAAATCGTCGAAAAGGTAAGTCAATTCAACGAGGATTCTCGACGAATTTATCGAGTATTCTTGACGAGTTCGTCGTGTACACTCGACAAATTCGATGTGACAGTTTGTGTTCGTCAAGATGGTCTCGACGGATCCTTCAAGAGTTCTCTCTATTCATCGAGTATACTCAACGAATTACTCCCGACAAATTTGTTACGACGAATATGATATTCAACGAATCCGTCGAGTGGACGTGTTGTTCGTCATGTTTACTCAACGAATTCCACTCAATGAATTGTTTGCAACGAACTGTTCTCGACGAACTGGCGCAAGTCTGTTTTTCCGTAAAGTCCTTTTCCAGTCTAGTCTGTAGGTATCGGCCCTTTCAGTGATAACCACCACCTCAACGGAGGTGGTGGTGGCGGTGGCCGGCCAGGGAAGTGGCTCGACGGTAGCTCACGCAAAATCTACAGGTTTTTGTTCTGTTCCGGTTCAATGGGGAAGATGAACAATGCTCCTTAATATATTATTAAAATTATTTATATAATTTAGTGATAAATTGCCCCTTAAACATGCTTTTCTTGATACTATAAAATGAGTCCCTTAGAGTCCATAAAACCAAAAAGTTTTTGAGACAACTTTTGTAGGGCTTGAAGTCTAGTTTAACTTAAAATTAGTTTGGACCCATTTGAGTCAGTGGTCTTACCATAGCACTCAAAATGGTGCAGTCTATACATAGGGCTAATCATAGACTAAATTGAGTGCCCCTACTAAACCACTTGTACAAATGACTTGAAATTTAGACTAGGAGTCACTCTTACGTATACCTTTGACATATACAAAAATGAGAATTTTTGGAAAACTTTTTTTTATAGTTTTTGTAAAAATTTAATAAACCATGTATAATATAATTAGTGGGTGTAATAACCTCATAATCCCCCAAACTTTTGGTGGATGGTTTTTAAGGTCATGATATGACCCTGGTAAAATTGTCCACCCATTTGGGATTGATTGGAATAGGTTTTTGTGTGACCAAAATTTGGTCCCCTATGGGTGAATTAGGGCAAAATGTATCCTTGATGGGTTGAGGGGCCAATCCTCACCCAAAAGGGGTGAAACTTTGGCCACTATTTTATAGTCATCTAAAACACCCCCTCAAGAAAGATTGAGTGGTTTCGGGTGGAGATGCCCTAAGACCCTAGTGTAGGCCCTATAGTTTAGGTTTGGGACCTAGTGAAGGACATGAGACAGTATGTCCTTGGATGGCCTTAGAACTTGGATGGTGAGTTTCTAGGGTAAAAATAGGCTCTGGAGAATAGTTTTAGGATTTTTTGGATCTTACATCTTCTTTAAAATAATTATGGATGATTTAGGGAACTTGGGTCCTATAATTATTTACAGGCTCAAATGGATTTTGATGCTCATGAAACTTAGACAGTAAACTTGATTTAGTGACGTTGTTTCCTAGAAATTTTATTGTGAATTTTGAATAAATAATTGTAGTACTTCATTCGCAATCCCTAATTTTGATTCAATCACAAGATAATTATTTAGAGATTATATGCTCACTGGAAAATTATGAAACTTGGTAAGGGAATATTTTTGGACATAACCTAGCTCTGTGAATTTTTATATAATTATTGGAAGTCTTTTATATAAGTTATTTCACAAGTGTCATATGTAGAGGATTCTTAAATGAATTAATTATGTGGCTAAATGAGCTTGGAAAATAATTCTTGGAAAGTAGTCATGTCTGTTTATGTAGGTCCTCTAGTAATTTTTCTATAATTTTTGGATGAATATTTCTATTATTTCCTGTTTTTCCCTATTAATGTGGCTATTTAGTCAATAATTATTTGGAGCCGAAAACCTTTCGGTAAAATTATGAATTTCAATATTTATTGTTATTTTGATGACATGCACCTGTCATAATTTTGATAAGGCCATACTTAAATAGAAAAGTGTACTTGATGTTCAAATGCAATGTTGGTCTTATTTTGCAGAAAATTAATTAAATAACAATTAAATTAGGAAAAATACTATATTTTATATTTATTCTCAAAACATCATGTTTGACCCGCAATAATAATCTTAGATCAATCAGATGAATATTTGAAGGAGTCACCATTCATACTCATCATGTAGGTTTGTTGGTCTACACATAGTAGAAACTATAAAAGTAGAGTAATATGTGAATCCTATTATGGAAAAGGGTAGGTTATATACCTAGTCTGGATGAGAATGAATAGGGTCACCAAGAGAAGGTAGGATTTGTGAGCCCGGTCGTGCAAGGACAAAGTTGTGCTCGGGACCGACGATAGATCGTCTTTCCCGGGAAGATGTCAAAATACACAAGGGTTATACTTAGTATAACATTAAATGGGATTAGGACCTGGGTGGATATCAATAATAATAAGTGCCTTGCGAAAGGGAATGATGGGCTTCAGCTACCATCATAGTTCCTAGTGCTCCCTAGAGCCCTTCACAGGGAATACCCTAGGTAGTCCAAGGTTAACCTTAAATCGTAAGATTAAAATGTTAAAGAGCAATTAGATATACTAGGACTTCACTCTCACTCACCTCGGTGACTCAGGAGGCTAGCTTGTTTAGTTTGTCTAAGCGGTAGGCCCGGTGGTTGTGGAAATAGGCAGGTTAGCCCGACATGCCGAAGGCTTGGAAGGTAATTGTAACGAACAGGTTAGTCCGGGGAGCCGACGGCTCGGAGATTTATATCTATCATAATTGCATTTGCATAAAGGTGGTGGGTCTTCGGTATTAGACGGTCGTTCACACCGATGTTGATACTTTGACTCAGCAAGTGTAGTTTACACTTAGCCAAGGGAAAGTCTGGAGATGGGTCAGCATAGTACGTGGTGACTCCGCGGTTGTGTTCTTCGCATTGAGGCGTACGAAGGGCCTGGCCTGGTAGTGCGGATACCTTCCTGGGAGTGGGGTGGCCCGACCCACTGTCTCTGTTGGTCACGGCGGAGGTTCCTGGGAGTGATGCTAGCTTCCAAACAGGGGGAACTAAAGGTCTGTGTGCATAGATTCGTGTGCGTGTGTTGCACTTGCATGAGTCATGACATAACATATCACTATAACCATACTTACTTATAACCTGACACCTCATCGTATAAATTGGTATGAGACTTTTTAACCCTTAACTTATAAGTTTGTATGGACATTCATATAAGTTAAGGTTACTACTTCCATAATTTACTTTATACTTACTGCTCTACTTTACCTATTTACATTGCTGCTTTCTTGTTATAGTTCTTTTATACATACACCAGCTAAGGTAGTTGTCACTTGCTTGTTCCACTCTGCTTTGTTGTCCTCCACTTTCATCCTCCCCGCACGGTGCCTAGGAGTTGCGGGGGTGAGGCGAGGACGATAGTGGCTTAGTATTTTGACTAACGGTCAGTGGACCACATCATTTTAGGGGACCGAGCAGTAGGAGCAACAACACCGGCAGGACAAGGAGGCAGGACATAAGGAACAGTAGTTGCGCGCTACCACTACTACATGACGATAGGTCGAAGAAGGTTTTCAGTAGCTTCTGCTAGATGTGTGAATTGTGTGAGAGATATTATTTGTATTAGACATGTACCGGGCTTAAGCCCATTTTCTACTCTTTCATACTTTGTACTCATTGGGGACTATAACACTCTTTTACTCATTGTGTTCTGCTAGGATAGTTCATATACCCCCAACTATCCTAGTTCCGGTCTGAAGGAAAATGGAAAAATTGCCTGCCGCTTTTGCCTCAAAAACTCGGGAAAGTATCAAAAAGCAAATTTGATTTTGAACTTCAGGAGTGAAAATGGCAAAATGTACCTTTTCTGCTATATAAAGATAGAAAAATGGCATTTTGAATTGGTCCCTATGAAGGAAAAAGGCAAAATGCACTTTTGCTGCTATATAGAGATGAAAATCGAATTTCACTCGACCAGAACTAATGATTGGTTCGATCTACAATGATTTTGGATTGGCTGAGAATGGCCCGAGAGAATCCTTTAGTCTCTTCTGAGGTACCTCATTGTGTCTATTTATAGTTTTCTGAAAACGGTCTGCCAATAGCCAACCTCCGCTGTTCCAAACAGCTATATGCAGTCCAGATTGGCCTACCAACAGCGTAACTCTGCTGTTCTAAAAAGCTCTGGGCAGGCCAACGGGGGTGGAATGACAAACATACATCACAAAATATTAGGCGAGTGACCCTTTGGAACCTCCACTCGCCTGGGATGAGTGCTCGATGGAGCTAGCACTCGCCACCTCCTTTCGGCCCTGGACGAGTGCGGACCCGTCCTGTCCCACTCGTCCACTACTTACCGAGACCA
Source organism: Platanthera zijinensis (assembly GCA_039513925.1). Lineage (NCBI taxonomy): Eukaryota > Viridiplantae > Streptophyta > Magnoliopsida > Asparagales > Orchidaceae > Platanthera > Platanthera zijinensis. The sequence continues at coordinate 70,293,587 of CM077090.1, read as the reverse complement.
TGGGGTGTGTGCGAGCCCACCCGCTCCACTCACCAACTGCCTGACGAGATCCCTGGGCGAGTGCGAGCCTGCTTCTCCATTCGCCAACTTTTTCACTCCATCCCACCTGGGCGAGCCGATGGGTGTCGAGATGTTACTTAATGCCAAGGAAGAGGCATTGAGTGTTCGGACTTCAATCAATGCCGAGGAAAGGGCGTTGAGTGAAGCACCATTACTCAACGCCGGTATCAAAAGGCGCTGAGCGTGTTCACCTCACTCAACGATAGGGGAAGGCGTCGAGTGGACTCAACACCAGCGGAAGGCGTCGAGAGGACTCGACACCAGCGGACCGGCTCGCCTGGGACTTGAACAAGATGATTTCGCTAGTCTGGACGATATGGCTGGTCTGGCTCCTACCGATCCCCACTCGTCGGATATGGGGTTGTACACAATCCCCACTCTTTGCGAGGTTTCCTCAAGATCAGAAAGAAACATCCAACCCCCAAGAGATCGGTGAGTGGGCTAGCGAGCCCAAGGGAATCTTTTGGTGGGATCCACCGACGGCTATATATATACAACTGTGTACCTGAGCGACCTTTGCTATTCCCCTTACTATGATCTTGCCGAGATGACTCTTTCCAAAGAGATTCAAGAGAGGCTTAGCCGCGCCCTCAATCTTAATGGCGCTCGCGCTGCCGAGCCGGTTGTCGTATCCCCCAGCAACTTGCCTCGCAAGCCACCAAAGTCTAACCCCACAAAAAGGCCAAGTTGATTCCCAAAGTTGTCGAATCCATTTGTCGTGACCCTCCCCTACCCCGAATCACGGGCTCGCCTCCTCCTCTAGACCGGCCGCCTACTCCAAAGGGAAATCGATCATTGACATTCTAGTCGGCCCGGACGATCTTCAAATTGGCACTAAAGTCTCCGCGCCGCGAGTCAACTCCCCTCATGACAACTCGCAGCCTCAAACACCTGCTGACACTCGTCTGTGAGGACCATCGTCCCCCTTTGGTTCCACTGGGCTGGGCTCACTGAAACCAAAACCGGCTCGTGCACCTTCTCTGCAACCCCTGCTCCTGCACTCGTGGGAGGAGATGCCAGAGTCATCCCCGTCTCGAACTTCAAACTCAACTCCCCAAGAACTCATCAGCCGGGTCACGGCAAGGACCTTGTCTTGCCTCCCACCTACATCTTCCGGGGGCAGTCGAGCTCATCCCGTAAGTTCTGCTTACATAAGATTGCCTCGCATGGTCCTGTTGCATCACTCGCCCTTTATCTTGATTACTTGTCTTTACAGATTTCCCTGGCCAATCTGAGGCTAAAGCATCTTCTAAACTAGCTCTCCACTTGCTACCCCCTTCCACCAATGCGATAGATAACTTCCTAGACATCTCGCTATACTCCGCCGAGCTGAGGAAGCGATTCACCGAGGTGTTGAAGAAGCAGGGGCATGCGCTGGGCAAGGTCTAGGAGGAGAACAACCTCAGAGAGCAGAGATTGCAGGCGCTGGAGCGGGATAATGTGCTGCTCGCGGATGAGGTGCAACACTGCTCGGTGAGTGGGATGACTTCCCCAACCCCGCTCATGGATAGGATCAGCGAGAATATGCGGTTCATCCACCAGGACCTGGAGCTAGTCCGCGAGTTCAACAACCCGCGCCGACCTCCGGTGATAGGGACACGAGGGAGGGGTAGATAGAAATGGCTCCCCAGCCCCCAGCTCGCGCGTGCTGTAGTAACTATTTTATTTGTTGTTGTACTTTTTTTTTGAACTGCGAGAACCCCGGGGTCTGTAATAACTTAAACAATTTTTTAGATCTTACTGCACATTCATTCTTAGTATACCGCTGTTAATTCTTAGCTCGCCATAGGATAGGGCTGGTCGCAGGGGTCGGCGAGCCAGACTGATCGGTCGGCTCGGGCATTAATTCTATAAATAGACCCTCTCACCTACCCCTAGACTATCTCCTTTACTGCAGACTTTCACCCCCTTCTTCTTGCCCTTGTCGCCATTTCAACTCGCGCCAGAACCTTCAAAACAATGGGCAAGACGCGACCTGATGCCGATGGGAGGTCTAAGTGTGCTCGACAATTTGCCGAGTACAACTTTTTAGAAGGAAACACCTCCGAGCTAGAGCTCTCCCACTATAGCGAAGCCTACCTCCCCGCGGGCTTCTCTGCACGTTGACCCGCGGCGGGCGAGCCCGTCAACTCCTTTTTTGAGTATGAGCTCGCCTTCCCCATCTTGCAATTCGAGGTGGGATTGCGCCTCTCTCTATGGACGGAGATTCGCCAAATCCTGAAGTACTTCGCGGCGGTCCCAGCCCAGCTCAACTCGAATGTCATCACCATGATGGTGACATTCTCCTGCTATCTCCGCCGCGAGTGCATAGAGTTCAACCTGATGGTCTTTAGGAAACTCTTTATCTACCGCGTTACCAATGATGGGGTCGCCTTCCTGGACGGCTCGTAGTTCAAGGTCCGTGAGACGTCCAACAAGAACCACAATTGGTTCACCAAGCTGGTCTTCATCAAGGGTGAGCTTAGCAACATCCCTTTCTCTCCTTGGCAAAGGAGCGAGGAGGTATACCGACCCCCGACGGTGATGCGAAATATGCCAAGCTGCACAAATACTTCCTCGATAAGGATTTCAAGGTCGCCTTCATTCGAAGGGGCCTCGACTTGCTCCCGCCGGTGCTGCCCGGCGAAGGTATAGCTCTTTCCCCTTCTTCCTCTATTGGGCTGGCAATAAGTAAATAAATATTTTCTAACGCCAAGTTATTTTCTGCAGAGGAGCGGCTGATCCCCGAGCACCCTCCATTTGTGGATTCGGGACTACACTCTGACCTACTCGTATGTGAGAGGGCAGCCACTGAGGCCTGCCGGAGCGAGCTGGGTCTCGACAGGCCCTCATCTAGCAAGAAACGATCTGACCCTGTGAGCTCCAGCTCGCCTCACCATCCCCTACCACAGAAGAAGATGAAGAGGGCCCTGTCGGTCTCCAAGGGGGGACAACAACAATAACAACAAACATTCCTGAGCTCGCCAGAGACCTCGCTAGAGAAGGGTCAGGGTTGAGGCGACTCTCCTGCATCCCCTACTGATGAGGAGCTCTCGACCTGCGAGCCGAGCCTATCGAAGGACCACTGCAACTTTGGTCTCGGCGGGAAGGCCAAGGACCGGCTCAGCGAGCCGATGGTTCGATGGGATGAATAGGCCCACCGGGTCTCCATTTCCTCCCTCATCCCCTCTTGGTCGGAGCGCCACCCTCCCAGCGGGCATGCCTATGCCCTAGGATTGGTGCTCTATGGCTGCGAGGACGCTGCGGCCTTCGACGGGATGAGCCTCCAATGGCTCGCCCATGAGAGCTCACGAGCTCAAATGCGTGCGCTAGAGCTCGCGTACATGTCGATTCGCCACGGCTACCAACTCAACCACAGCCTGGCGAAGGCTGGGGAGGGTCGGGATATCGTGAAGGATGATGCTGCAAACCTGGCGAAGCGGATGGAGATCGCCGAGAGTCTCCTCGCCAAAGCTTCCAGCGGGGTGGTAAGTATCGGCTGACCCCTTCCCTTTTGACTTAGGTTTTCAACAATTTCTTACCATGTTCTTACTATTGTATGATTACTAATGGTAACGTATCCTTTTCGGATGTAGCCAATGTTGAAGGATTGGAACACAATCTCATCAGCATAAGCCAACTATGCGACTAAGGATACGTGGTTGAGTTCCATGCTGACAAGTGTTTGATAAAATTGGTTGACAACATGGAAACTATTTTATCAGACACTCGAAGCAGAAATATTTTCTGTTTAAATTTAATATGTATTGACTCCTCTACACTAATATGTCTTTTAGCAAAAAGTAGTGCATCTCTTGCTGACCAATGGCACAAGAGACTAGCACATATTAATTTCAAAACTATAAATAAACTATTCTCCCAAAACTTAGTACGTGATGCCCCTAAGGTCAAGTGCGTTAAGGACAGCCCTTGTCATGCCTGTATAAAAGGCAAGCAAACAAGGAGTTCATTTAAAAGCATTATAGGCAAGGATTCTGATAGAAGCTTACAACTTCTTCATATGGACTTGTTCGGTCCACTACAAGTTAGAAGTTTGGGAGGTAAGGAATATATGTTGGTTATTGTGGATGATTACTCACGCTTTGCGCGGGTGTTCTTTCTGAAACACAAGTCATATACCTTCAACATTTTCACTAATTTTGTTAGGCAAGTCCAGAATGAATACAACTGCTCTGTAGTCAAAACTAGAAGTGACAATGGAACGGAATTCAAGTCTGGGGCCATGACGGAATATTATGAAAGTCAAGGTATCTTTCATGAGTTTTCCTCTCCTCGCACTCACAACAAAATGGAGTAGCTGAGAGAAGGAACATAACACTCATAGAGGCTTGTCGGACTATGTTGAGTGATGCCTCACTTCCAGAGTACTTCTTGGCTGAAGCTGTCAACACCGCTTGTCACGTGCAAAACCGAGCACTCATCAACAAGAACCATGATAAGACTCCTTACGAACTTCTAAAAGGCAGGAAATCGACCATTTCATATTTTAGAATCTTTGGCTGTAAGTGTTTCGTACTTAACATCGGCAAGTATCACACTACCAAGTTTAGCGAGAAAAGCTTTGAAGGTATTTTTGTAGGTTATAGTAGCCATAGTAAGGCCTATAGAGTATTTAATAGAAAAACTCTGGTGGTAGAATAATCGATACACATTGTATTTGATGAGACGAGTTTGCTACAAAGAAACTCTTCTAGTGTGCTCATTGAAGATGCAAGTGCAAAGATAAAGAAACTCAGCTTGGATGAATCTACTGAAGACAAAGATGAAAAGTTCATCCAGATCACCTCTACAACTCCGGTTGGAGAGGTAGATGATCAAGATGAAGAATTCATCCCAGCTGAATATGCAACTCCAGTGGCTGAGGAGATCCTAGATGCAAGGACTCTAGAGCTCAGACACCTGAAGGATCATCCCTTGGACCAAATCATAGGAGATCCCCGGGATGGTGTCAGAACTCATCAAGGTTCAACTAACGAAAATTTATTCTTAAGTTTTCTATCACAGGTTGAACCTAAGAAGTTCGAGGAAGCAAACTCGGATGCATCCTGGATACTATCCATGGAAGAAGAGTTGAATTAGTTCAAACGTAGTAAAGTTTGGACACTTGTTCCTAGACCCAAGAGTAAGAACGTCATCGGGATAAAATGGGTCTACCGGAACAAGATGGAAGAAGAAGGAACTATTATAAAGAACAAAGCCAGACTCAATGCCAAGGGCTATCGTCAAGAAGAAGGGATCGACTTTGACCAGACTTACGCTCTAGTAGCAAGGCTGGAGGCCATCAGACTATTTCTAGCTTATGCTGCACTGAAGGGCTTCACCGTCTATCAAATGGACGTGGAGTCCGCCTTCCTGAATGGTGATATAAAGGAAGAAGTGTATGTGGAACAGCCCCCAGATGCAGATTTTGCAGGAAGCAAAGATGACAGGAAAAGCACTTCTGGGACTTGCCAATTCCTAGGAAGAAGGCTTATCTCTTGGAGCAGCAAAAAGCAAAACTGTGTCGCAATCTCAACGGCCGAGTCAGAATACATTTCTGCCGGTAGTTATTATGCACAGTTGCTTTGGCTAAAGAACCAGCTAGAAGATTACAACATGAAGGTCAAGGACATTCCATTGTTCTGTAACTCCTCCAGCGCAATCGCAATTGCAAACAACCCAGTCTCTCACAGCCGGACAAAGCACATCAAGCTGAGATACCACTTCATCCGGGAGCATGTGGAGCAAGGGGATGTGGATCTACAGTACGTGCCAACAGATCGGCAGGTTGCAGATATATTCACAAAGCCGCTGGACGATACCAAGTTAAATTTTTTCAAAACTGAACTTGGGTTGCTGAACAAGGAGGATTAGACCAAAGTGATCAGTTCAAAGGATCAAAAATCGAGGATACTCCCAAAAGGTTAGAATTTACCTAGTGGAAGGCAGTTCTCGAAAACCTACTTCACTTCTCGAAAAGTCAAAGTCATTTCTCGAAAAACCTAAGTACACTTATCGAGAGGCAGAAATTAGCTCTCGAAAAGTATCTTAAGTTCTCGAGAAACACTTAAACTTCTCGAAAAGTCCATCGTAAGTTCTCGAGAACTAGTTCTCGAGAAGTCAGCCTATCTCTCGAGAACTATGAAATCAAGTTCTCGAGAACTCTCTTACTTCTCAAAAACTGTTGGGCACTTCTCGAAAAGTATAACCTACTTCTCGATAGCTGGCCCGTCCTTATGGCGGTACTTTTAAACTCTTTTATTTCGCAAAATTCTTGATTTCTGCCCTAACCTAAGAATAATTAGGCGTATAATTAACGTTACTAGGAAAAAATATATATTTATATTATTTTAGAATCCTAAATCAACTGCCATTTCAAACATTTCTCTCGCAACTCTTCATCTTCCGCCGAACGAAAACTCCGTCTCCGCCGTGTTCCTCGCTCCGTTCGTTGCCACTGTCGGCGTCAATGGCTCACAGTTACAAGATTGGCATCGGCAGCGAACTCTTCGTCAAAGGACTGGCCGACATTTCTGACGATTTCCAGAACTTGCTGATTCTTCTGGAAACGGCCGGGTTGATGTTCGTTCTCTCTAAGCCCGTCAGGATAGTATTTACAGATGTCGAAGAATTTTTCAGAAATGCAAAGATAAAGAGGAATGGAAAAATTTTGAAGACAAAAGTTAAAGGGATCAAAATCAAGCTTGACAAGCACAGGATTTCCAAGCTTCTAAAAATGCCTATTGTTGACGAGGAAGACGACCTAACTCCAGCAGATTATGACAGAACCTATTCTTTCTGTGGACTTCCTGAGGAATACATCTCCCTAAGGAGAAATCTTCTAAATGATGTAGGGAAACTCCTTGCAGATATTATTGGAAAGATACTGTGGTGCATAACAAGGTCAGTCAGTTTTATTTCTCATAACTTGTTTGGAGTAATGACAGCTGTTGTCTGTAGAAAAAATTTCAGTTTGGAATGATGGTGTTTGAGATGATCAGAGATAGTATCCAAGAACCCAAATTTGCTAGGATAATCTCTTTACTGCTGAGTGAGATTGATCCAATCACCTTCAAACTCTCCAAAGGTACTCCAGTTCATCACCTGAAAGAGATCTCCTTCACCTCCATCCAGAGATGGGAGCTAAAACTAAAGAACCCAAGACAGTTAGCTAAGGAAGTTGGAGCTTTTGTCTCAGAGGTCAGGACCCCATCTCCTCCTCCACATCATGCTGCTGAACCATCTGGTGCAGCAGCTGAGGGGGAGCCTGCACACTCTGCCCCAGTTATCAGAATTCCTTCTCCTTCAGCCAGATCTCCTCAGAGAAGTCCTATGATATCTCCAATCAGGAGCCCCATGGCAAACTCTCCAGTTCCAACCCAGTCAAATCTTCCAGCACAAGATATACTCAAAGACACCAATGAGGCTATAGATAAGATGATAGAGGAACTCTCTTCAAAAGAACCTCTTTCCCCCTATCCAAAGATATCCCTGAAGATCAATCCAGAGATCCCTCACCCCAAGCTACTCCTTCTGCCTCTCCTAGAAAAGATTCAACTCCACTAGAAACTATCCTTTTATCAGAAGAGGATGAGAAAGCTCCTGAGGAGGTGGAAGCCCCTCTTAAGAATCTTGACTTCTCTCTTCCCAGATTTGTTGATGAAGAGGAAGATATGGCATTCAAAACTGTAAGAGCCAAGAGCTCTGTTGTCATAAAAGAACTTCCTCCATGGCAAGATACCACTGTATCTGCCACTCCTACTGCTACTGCTTTATCAGGTACCCCTCCAGTTCCTCCAGTTTCCATCACTCCTACTGCTGCTGCTGCTGTCATAGTACACACAGATATTCTATCAAGGATTGAAGAAATGCTAGCTGCACAGAGAAAACATTTTGATGAATCACTTCAGACTGTTCAGACACAGGTAACTGCCCTGGAAAAGGAAATGAGCAGAAATTTTGCTGAGATCCAAGCCAATACTGATCAGCTGAAAAAGTTATTCAGAATTGGAGGCAAAGCAATAGATCACACAATTATTAGTATTGGTCAAGTAATGGAACATTCTGTCACTCTAGCAAACAATCAGATCCAATTAGACAAGAGAGCTGAAGAAAATGTAATGAAGGGATGCACTAAAGTTGGTACATTCAAGGAAGATGCGATAGCAAACCTATCGGTAGAAATCAGAAAGGGGGAGAGCATAGTAAAAGAATAAGTTGAAAAGCTTACTATTGATGCCAAAACTCTTTGGACTGAAAAAGTAACTGAGATCAATAAAAGTGTTTTAGAACAGATTCAATCAGTCAAATTCCATACTTATGATACAGCTGTATGGATGCATAATCAAATCTTTCCAAATTTTCAGGCAGACCCCAATGTGATTCCTCATCATTTAAACCCTCTTGCTGAAGGTGGGTCTAGCCAAGTGCCTCAACCTCAATTTCCTACATTCCCTCCCAGGCCAGAAGATCAGGAACCTCCTCCAGCTTCCTATTCCCATGTTTGGGATGATGTAATTCCTCAAGATCTACCAGAGGTTCACATTCCCAAGAAAAGGAAGTATGGGGAAGGTCCGTCTGCCAGCAGATCTGTTCCCCAGCCAGAGGCAGAGAAGAGAAAGGCTCAAGAATTTGCTGAAGTTTGGAGCCCCGCTTCTAAGAGTTTGATTCTTGATATTATTAAACTTGTCATGGGCTTTAATGAGAATAGACATCTGCACTACAGTTCAGTTGAGTGGTAACTATATGAAAAATCCATGACAAAAGGAGAATTTATGACAGAGAATATGGAAAGAATAATCCCAAAGCTTCTCCAAAGCCTCCCAGATACTATCCAAAACCTTTCAGCTATCAGAGAAGACAACAAGAAAAGCAAGACAGGCAACAACAAAGCAAAGGATGATTCATGATGTTGTGGTGTTGAGAAATATTGAGGAAATGGATGTTGACTAATTCTAAAACATTATTGATATATATAACATTTCATAGTTTTGCTTAATTGTGCTTTCTAATAATTTGTCTGTACATTTATTCTTACTTCTCTTCCTTCATGTTCTCTATTTATTATAATAATTCACCTTAGTGTAGAGGGTTCTAAATTCTACAAATAGGGGGAGATTGTTGGGTATTGCATCCACAATTACCCAGATTTGCATGAAGTCACCCTTAAATTAATATGAATTAAGTTGTATTTGATATCCTTGTTCTAGTTGAATGTTTTCATATTCTCAGTGCTAAGTGTAGACCAATGTCAGTCTATAGTGGGTAAGGAACACAGGACCATTTTGTGTAATCCCTCACTAGGTGATCCAAAGTGTTGACTCATGTGTAGCCTCTCAATTGGGATACACTTCATGTTCAAACATTGGGAGTAAAGGATGCAGATTGGGCTAGAAGGAAATCTTCTCTGAAGTTCTTGAAAAACTTTCTAAGTCCAGCTCTCGAGAAGTAATCTCAGAGTTCTCGAGAAGTATGGTATAGTTCTCGAGAAGCTCAGACTCTACTTCTCGAGAAGTCAGGACAGTTCAAGAATTTCTCTAAGTTAAGTTCTCGAGAAGTCAGTAAAGTTTTCGAGAAGTCATCTATAAGCTCTCGAAAAGTCAATTTAGTTCTCGAGAAGTATTCCTTTGATTCTCAAGTTCAGAAATTCAATCAGAAGTTGATTCTAAGTAAAGTTCTCGAGAAGTATTATACAAGTTCTCGAGAATTCAAATTTAGTTCTCGAGAAGTATTATATAAGTTCTCGAGAAGTCAAATTTAGTTCTCGAGAAGTATTATATAAGTTCTCGAGAAGTATTACTTTGGTTCTCGAGAAGTTCAGAATAAAATTTCTCTAAGCTCAAGTTCTCGAGAAGTCCTCTATTATTTCTCGAGAAGTAAATTAGTTCTCGAGAACTATACTCTGGTGTTCTCGAGAAGTCCAAACCCTTCTAAAGAGATTAGTTTTCGAGAAGTCTCTACAGTTCTCGAAAACTCAGTTCATAGTTCTCGAGAACTATAATTACTTCTCGAGAACTAAGTCGAATTTTTCCAGAAAATTTCTTCTAAGTCCAGAACGACCAGAATTTCAAATAACCCAACAGGATTGGTCCACGTGTCATTATTAATGATATTTCCAACCGTTAAGAGATATCCTATATAAGGTCTTGTCACTAAGACATAACCCTTAGAAGGATTAAGAAAAATAATTGAGCGGATTTCGCACTTTCCAAAAAGCTCTGGTTCGGCTGATCTCTTCAAAAGCTCGATGTCTTGAAGCCGCCGCCGCCGTTCTCGTCAAGATCAATCTCCTTCCTTTCGATCTAGAAGATTTACTGATTCAGGAAACATTCTTTCTTCCTTGATCGAGTAGATTCAAGAATTTCTCAGGTCAGATCTACTTGTCTTCTTCAGCAAATCTGAAAGGGCCGCAACTTCAAGAAGAAGACCTAAAGACTTATTTCTTGCAGATCTGAGAAAGTTTATGCTTGTATTTTCATATCTATTTGTAAATCTTGTAGGAGATTATTCTCCGAGTGTAGGAGCGTTGTGCTCCGAGTGGTAGGAAGTTTTTGTATCTTCCGAGTGTAGATCCGTTTTGATCGAGTTTTGTAGGAACGTGGTTCCGAGGTGTAGGATTGGTTTGCAATCCGAGATAGTGGAGTAGCCGAGTCTAGTGGTTTGCTAGATCAGTGAGAAAAGTGGACGTACCCAAGATCAGGGAACCACTATAAATCTCTTGTTGTCTGTGTGATTGCTTGTGCTAGGTCACTAAAATTTTTTATTCCGCATTAGACGCACATCTCACCTATTCACACCCCTCTAGGTGATTTAGGTAGACAACTTACAACTTTCAGGCAGGATGCCGAGACCACGGATCATATGCGCGCTCGCGCTACCCAGCTGGAGGAGAAGAATAAGGCGCTGGAGGAGAAGAACAAAGCGCTGGAAGAGCAGAACAAAGGGCTCCAGGGCAAGCTCACCCGCCAAATGGACATCTTCCTCCCCCAGGTTGGCAGTGAGCCTGGTGTCCCGGTCAAGAGGCCGAAGGTCTTCAGCGAGGCAGAGGTCGCCGAAAGACTATGGGTCAACTCCATCAGCACTGCAGAGTACACTCTACAGATTATGAAGGAGATGCAGGTGCTAGTGGAGGGCTGCGAGGACAAGACAGCGAAGGATCTAGTGTCAGAGCTCTTCCCTCCTACTTCACCTGGCTATAAGGAAGATAGCTTCGACTCTCTCTTCAAGGACATCCCCCTGCTTCAAGGACAACGATTCTGGAGGGGAGGTGGAGATCTATCTTGCCTCCTTTTTTCTCTCTTTTTTGCTATGTAAATATCTTCCCCCTTTTGTAACCTCGCCGAGGCAAGCTCCCCTCGTAACTTACGAGTTTATTAATGAAACATTATCAAAATTTTCTTCTGTATTTGGTTGCTCTGTATTACACTCGCATGCGTGCCTCCCCTGTATTATGCGGCCTTACTAGGATAGTATTCGTCGTTAAAACGCACTTGAGTTTGGATACATACCCGTGCGGAGACCTTGAGATCTCGCCCCTTGAAAGTGAGGCCGAGTTACTCACCGATTTGGACCTTCGTCCATCCATCTTGCCTTGGGATTCCTTAACTTGAAGGACTCGTCATAAACCAGGATTTACCAAGTAAAATCTCATTGGGGTGAAGTGTAGTTGAGGACCGTCTCGGCTCTCCCTCCTTAAGTAGATGCCGAGATTTCGGCTCTCCCCCATTTGATTACTTCGTACCTAGATAATGTCATCCCATGGTATTTTCCGAGATCCCAGCTCACCACTGTCTGATCACCTGGGGCTTTTTAGGTCTAACCCTTATTTTTCCTTGTGGCCTTTTTCCTTGGTTTCTTCCCCAAGTTCAACTTCAGATACCTTGTGTTGATATGCAAGAGCAGCCCAGGGCTTAGTTCTAGAGCAACAAGTTCATCCATCGAGGACCTTTGCCTCGCCGGCCAGGTAAAAGCCTGACAACAGGAGCATCTTGAGACCTAGCTCTAGAGAAATAATGATGTCCATCGAGAATCCTAGCCCCATCAGCTAGATGGAAGCCTGACAACGGGAGCATCTCAAGACCTAACCCCAGAGCGAGGACCATATCCACCGAGGATCCCGACCTTGGAAGCTAGATGGAAGCTTGATAGCGGAAGCATCTCGAGACTTGGATCCAGGGTCATAATGATGTCCATCGAGGATCTCGACCCTACCAGCTAGATGGAAGCCTGATAGCGGGAGCATCTCGAGACCTAACCCTAGAGCAAGGACTATGCCCATCGAGGATCCCGGCACTGCCAGCTAGATGGAAGACTGATAGCAGGAGCATCTCGAGACTTGGCTCTAGGGTCATAACGATGTCCATCGAGGATCCCAGCCCTGCCAGCTAGATGGAAGCTTGACAGCTGGAGCATCTCGAGACCTAACCCCAGAGCAAAGACCATGTCCATCGAGGATCTCGGCCCTATAGCTAGATGGAAGCCTGACAGCGGGAGCATCTCGAGACTTGGCTCAAGGGTCATAATGATGTCCATCGAGGATCCCGGCCCTGCCGGCTAGATGGAAGCCTGACAGCCGGAGCATCTCGAGACCTAACCCCAGAGCAAGGATCATATCCATCGAGGATCCCGACCCTGCCAGCTAGACGGAAGCCTGACAGCGGGAGCATCTCGAGATCTACTTTATGAAATGTCTCAAGTTATACTGCCGAAGGAGTTGGAGGGTCAAAAGATTTCATATTTATTAAAGGAAAGGATGTACCTGTTTCACGGATAGAAACATTTCAAGTTATCACCGCTCCAGGTGTGACTTAGGGTCTCGCCCTCCGCATTCCGGAGACAATACCCTCCTGATCTCAGCGCTTCATGTACAATATAGGGACCTTCCTAGTTGGGGTTAAGCTTTCCCACGATAGCTTGTTGGGTATTGTATCAATAATAACCAAGATTTGTATGAAGTCACCCTTAAACTAAGATGAATTAAGTTGTATTTGATGCCTTGTTTGAGTTATGTGTTTGCAGGATATAATTGCCAAGTGTAGACCAATGTCAGCCTACAATGAGTCACCAAACACAGGACCATACAATATAATCCCTCATTGTGTTATCCATGGTGTTGACTCATGTATAGCCTCTCTATTGGGACACACTTCATTTTCGAAGCACTAAAGCAATGGAAGAAAGAATGGTTGCTAATTTCATTTGAAGAAAAATAATTTTCATGAAGTAAAATTTTTTCTAAGTCCATTACTTGAGTAGTATAACTTGTACTCGAGTAGTACTAGAATGAATTCTAGAGTATGCTAAGTACAGTTCTCGAGTAACAGAAATCACTCTCGAGAAGGCTTAGTCTAATACTCGAGTAAGCCCTGGACTACTCGAGTACTACTTACCTATGTCTTGAGTTTACTCAAAAATTCATTTCAGAAATTTTCTAAGTGTTTTACTCGAGTAACAGAAGCCAGTAATTGAGAAGTCCAAGCCTTGTCTTGAGAAGTCAGAGGACCAGTACTCGAGTAAGAAGAAATTTAGTTTCGAGAAGAAGTCTTGTTCTCGAGAAGTCATAGTAGTTCTCGAGAAGCCTTACTATAGTTCTCGAGTAGTAGAAGTCACTTCTCGAGAAGCCAAAAATCACTTTCGCAATTTCTCTAAGTCTTGTTCTCGAGAACCTTACATCCCTCTTCTCGAGAAACAAAAGTTATTACTCAAGTAGTCTATAATCCGCTCGAGAAATTAAGATCATTTCTTGAAATTTTTCATTAAGTCCGACGGAAATGATTTCAAACTAATCTCGATAATTATTGGTCCACGTGTGCAGTCTTTATGATTATGACCGCTAGGCTTGTCCTATAAAAGGCCTTATCAAATTCGACTAACCCTAAGACAAGAAATCAAGTATTCTGAATCGTTCTATACATTCTAAATCGGTAAAGACGCCGCTCTTCATTGTCGTTCTCGTCGCTGCTCTTCTCTGATTCAAGTGATTCAAAACAAGAATCGATCAACAGATCTAAGTGCTCAATCTCTACAGATCACTCTCTTAATCGTGTTGATATTAAGCTTTTCAGATCTAGAATCTTAGCCGTCGTCTTCTTCGATCATTTCTGACAGAGCTTCAAGTTTAAGAAGGAAGATAGGCTGAAGAATCAAGATCTGAAGAATTTTTATTTGTATAGTTTTTCCTGTATATAATTTTTATTCTTGTAAGAGATTGTTCTCCGAGTTGTAATAGTGTGTTTTCTGAGAAATTTTTGTAGATCCCATTTTAAGGATCGAGTTGTAGGGGCGTTGCTCTGAGTTGTAGGATTGGTTTTCAATCTGAGTTAATAGTGAAGTAGACGAGTCTAGCGTGTTGCTAGATCGGTGAGGTGGAGAGTGGACGTACCCAAGGTTGGGGAACCACTATAAATCTTGTGTTCTCTATGGTTTGATTGTTTATTTTCTGCGCTCCGTTCGTACAAGTTTTATTCCGCAAAAAGACGCAGACCTCACCTATTCACCCCCCTCTAGGTGATTTAGGTAGACAATTAAAACATCAATTGGTATCAGAGGGACAAGTTATTCATCAAAAAGGTTAACACCTTGAACAGATCTGCTCCTAATTGTCTTTAGAGGATACAAGCATGGACAGAGGCAAGGATTTTGTTAAGCTTCCTATATGCACAAAGAATAATTTTTCTATGTGGAAAGAAAGGATAAAGTTCTTCATGAAAGCTGTGGATCCAAGAATTTTAATGATAGTAGAAGAAGGACCATATGTTCCTATGACCACCTCCACCATTAACCCTACAAAGCAAGTTCCAAAGAAGCTTATGGATCTTGATAAAGATGAGATTGCACTTGTCTCCTTAGATAAGAAAGTCGATTATTCAAGTGCAGTCGATTATTCGATATTGTAGAATCTGATTCACTGCCAATCCACCAAGGAAATGTGGTAGTCTCTTATCGTCTTGATGGAAGGTACCGAAGAGGTAATGGATGACAGAAGGTCCCTACTAAATCAGAAATATGAAGCATTCAGACAAGGTCCCAAGGACTCTATTGCAGATACCCTTTAAAGTTTCATCAAGATTGTCAACGACCTAAGAGTTTATGGTTGGGTCTTCACCAAAGGAGAACTGAATGATAAGTGCCTGAGATCCCTGACTAAGGAATGCGATAACAAAGTTTGTGCTATCTGGGAGTTTGGCAAGCTAGCAGAGACTGACCCTCAAAATCCCTTTGGAAAGCTTAAGTTATATGAGCTACAAATCAACTCAAGAAAAGCTTAAGAAGAGAAGAGCCGGTCTTCATCTAAGGAGAAGTCTGTCGTTCTAAAGGCAGACATCTTAAGGAAGTCAAAAGCTGCATCTCCTGTCCCCGCACAGGAAGAGAGTGAAGAAGAAGCTTCAGAGCCAAGTACCTCAGGCTCAAAATTATCTGAAGGAAAGTTTTCTCTTCTTTCAAGGAAGTTCTAGAACAAGAAGAAACATTGGAGAGGCAAAGATGCCTCATTCAGAAGATCACGTCACGATGGTGATCGCCATAAGAAAGGCTCAAGTAGCTAAGATAGGTATTACTCTAAACAGAACAAACACATTTCTTCTGACATTGTTTGTTATTGTTGCAATAAGCCAGGACACGTCATAGTAAACTGCCCTCATAAGAAGAAGGTGGGTGGAAGAAGAGAGGGGAAAAAATCTTCTTATAATAAGAAGAAGGCTGAAAGAAGCCTAGTAGCCAAGAAGGGCAAGACCCTCAGTGACACAGACTCATCTGAGTTTAGTGATGAGGAGGAAGCCTACTTTGGGCTCATGGGATATACATATGAAAAAGAAGAACCCCAGTTCACTGGGAAGGTAAATTCTCATACCCCTCTCTCTGAATCAGATGCTTCTGACCATGATCATGAGGACTGTTCGTCTGATGATGAATCTGAACTCATGATTTAGTATAAAGAGTTGATTAAGGCCTACGATAAATGTCGTAGAGTTGCAAGAACTCAAGCTAAGGAGATTACATTTCTTAAGGCTGAGGAGAGCAGTCTGAGGGAGGAAGTCATGATGATGGACTCACTCAGAAAGGACTTCCATAATGCGATGGAAGAATATAATAAAGCTCTCGAGCACCTGAACCTGAAGGAGGATATCATCCAAAGTTGGAAGAACAACTTGCTACTGAAAAGAAACTTGTTGAAAGTTTCTCCAAGCCCAAGACAGTCCTTCCACTAGTGGCGGAATTCTCTGCTCAGAGTAAAGGTACTGGCTTAGGCCATGTGGCCAATCCTAGTAAATCTTATAGGAGAAATAAGGCTGCCAAGAAGGCTCTAGCCAAATAGAAAGGAAAAGCTCCTCAAGACCAAACTTCGTTTAAGAAGGTTATCTTTCCAACAAACGAGTTTTAACTTGACTCATCCTATGGTCACTTTGCCAGACGTACTCCTGTAGAGCCCAAGTCTCGGTACCAAGGATGGAATCGTCCCTGGAATTTTGGCGAGAGTGTCTTCAAGGCACCTTATAAGGAGATCACTCTTCAGATCTACGACCCTTATAATCATGGTCATAACATCAAGAAAGCTCCAAAAGCCAAACCCGTTGTGGAAAAGCCTATTATGGAGAAGAAGTCATGTGAGTGCCATCACCACGATGCTTCTACCTCCAAGTCTGCTGCCCCTGCTAGACCACACTCTCAAAAGGTCAAGCAGGAGAACCTAAGGCAAAGATACAACATATTTGACTGTTGGTGCTATGGCAAAATTGGTCACTTTGCCATAGATTGCTGGTTTAACCCCAATTATTATGTAACTCCTCAAGTTAATAATGTGAGAAAGACCACCCACAATATTAACACTCGTAGGGGGAGTATGCTAACTAGAGACCAAGGGCCTAAACAAGTTTGGGTTCCTAAGGCAACTTGATTCTGCTTTTGTAGGAATGTCCAAAGGCCACCAAAAATCCCATCTAGTATTTGGACAGTGGATGTTCTCGGCATATGACCGGGACTGGAAGCCTACTCCAGAATTATTCTCCAGTCATGAACGGGCCAAAGGTCATCTTTGGAGGTTCTGACAGAGGAATTACAAAAGGCTACAGTATGATAACTAATGGTAGTGTATCCTTTTCCGATGTGACTTATGTTGAAGGATTGGAACACAATCTTATAAGCATAAGCTAGCTATGCGATAAAGTACACATCGTAGAATTTCATGTAGACAAGTGTTTGATAAAATCGGTTGATAATTTAGAAACAATTTTATCAGGCACTCGTAGTAGTAATATATTTTGTTTAAATTTTATTTTCATAGACTCTTCTATGCCAGTGTGCTTTTTGACTCAAGATAGTGTGTCTCTTGGTGACAAATGACACAAGAGATTAGCACATATTAATTACAAAACTATTAATAAATTATTTTCTCTTAATTTAGTACGTGATGCACCCAACGTTAAGTGCATTAAAGATAGACCTTATCACGCATGTGTAAAAAGTAAGCAAACAAGGGCTACCTTTAAAATCATTATTGGCAAAGATTCTAATAGGTGTTTACACCAACTTTATATGGACTTGTTCGGTCCACTGCAAATTAGAAGTTTGGGAGGTATGGATTATACATTAGTTATTGTTGATGATTAATCTCGCTTTGCGTGGGTGTTCTTTCTAAAACACAAGTAAGATACTTTTGATATCTTTACTAATTTTGTCAGGCAAGTTCAAAATAAATACAACTGCTCCGTTGTCAAAATCAGAAGTAACAATGAAACAGAGTTCAAGTCTGGGGCCATGACAGAATTCTGTGAAAGTCTTGGTATCTTTCATGAGTTTTCCTGTCCTCGCACTCCTCAACAGAACAGATTCGCTGAGAGAAAGAGTAGAACACTCATAGAAGCTTACAAAACCATGTTGAGTGATGCCTCACTACTGAAATATTTCTGGGATGAAGCCGTCAACACTGCATGCCACGTGCAAAATCGAGCACTCATAAATAAGAACCATAATAAGACACCTTACGAACTACTAAAGGGCAGGAAACAGATGATTTCATATTTTAAAATCTTTGGTAGTAAATGCTTCGTACTTAACAATGAGAAGTATCACACAATTAAATTCAGTGAAAAGAGTTTTGAAGGTATTTTCATAGGATATAGTAGCCATAGTAAGGCATATAGGATTTTAATAAGAAAACTCTGGCTATAGAAGAATATATCAATGTTGTATTTGATGAGACGAGCTTGCTGCAAGGCAGTTCTTCTAGTGTGTTTATTGAAGATGCAGGTTCAAGACTAAAGGAATTGAGTTTGGATGAGCCAGATAAAGAAAAAGATGAAGAGTTCATCATGATCACCACTCCAACCCTAATTGGAGAGGATGATCACCATGATGAAGATGTCATCCAAGTTGATGAAGTCACTCCAGTGATAGAGGAAGTTCCAGATGCAAGGAACCTAGAGCTCAGACACTTCAAGGATCACCCAATTGATCAAATCATAGGAGATCCCCGAGACGGTGTCAGAACTCGTAGAGGTACAACTAATGAAAATCTCTATTTAAGTTTCCTCTCGCAGGTTGAACCAAAGAAGTTTGAGGAAGCAAACTCAGACGCATCTTGGATAATGGCAATGGAAGAAGAACTAAATCAATTCAAGCGTGCCAAGTCTGAAAGCTTGTTCCAAGACCCAAAGGTAAGAACTTTATCAGAACCAAGTGGGTCTATAGGAACAAGATGGACGAGGATGGAACAATCATAAAGAACAAGGCCAGACTCATTGCCAAGGGATACAGACAAGAAGAAGGAATCGAATTTGATCAGATGTATGCTCTAGTGGCAAGGCTGAATGTAATCAGGTTTTTCCTAACATATACTGCACTTAAGGGCTTGATTGTCTATCAGATGGACATGAAGTCGGCCTTCCTTAATAGTGACATAAAGGAAGAAGTGTATGTGGAACAACCTCAGGTTTTGTTGATTCTAACCATCCTGATCATGTTTATCTTTTATTTAAAGCTTTATATGGTTTGAAACAAGATCCTCGAGCTTGGTATGAGACACTGTCTAGCTTTCTTCTTGAGAACAAGTTCACAAGAGAAAAGATAGATAAAACATTATTTCTTACGGAAATAAAAGGCAAGATTTTACTAGTGCAAATCTATCTCGATGACATCATATTTGGCTCTTCTGACAATAACCTCTTCAAGAAGTTTTCAAAACTTATACAAAGGAAGTTTTAAATGAGCAGTATTGGAGAGCTGAATTATTTCTTAGGACTTCAGGTGAAATAATCTGAAGATGGAGTTTTCATCTCTCAGATAAAATTCACCAAGGAGTTAATTAAGAAATTTGGAATGGAGAACGCAACCTTTATGAGGACTCCATTGGGTTCAGCTATGTCTCTGAACAAGGATGAAATGGGACACCTTTTGATGAAACCAAGTATAGAAGAAAAATTGGATCTGTACAACCCCGTATCCGGCAAGTGGGGTCGGCAAGAGCTAGACTAGCCAAGTCCAGGCCAAGACCCAGGCGAGCCAGGTCCCTGGCATCGAGTCTACTCGATGCCTTCAGCTCTGACATTGAGTGGAGCGAGCTCACTCAATGCCTTCAGCCCCGGCGTCAAGTGGGACGAGCTCCCTCAACACCTACAGCCTAGGCGTCGAGTGAGGCGAGATCACTCAATGCCTTCAGTCTAAGCGTCAAGAGAGGTGAGTTCTGTCAATGCTTCTTGCCCCTGGAGTTGAGGGACATCTCGGCATCTGCCGTCTCGCACTCACCTTAGAGAGCTCGGCAATAGCCCAAACAAGCCCAGGTAGGGTAGGATGCTTCCGGAAGGAGGGCTTGAACTCGCCGAGCCTCTTTTGACGAGCTTTGTCCCTCTCGTTGAACCCTGGGTCTTTTGATAAGCTCTAGCAATTCAATGAACTTACGATAGGCGAGCAGGGCCAGCCGAGCCTGTGCTCGCCAAAGACTAGGAAGAGATGGCGGGTGCCAGTTCTATTGAGCACTTGCCGCCCCTGCCGAGTAGAGCTTGTTGAGGGCTACTCACCCTGTACTCTGTGATGTGTTTTTACCATTGTGCCCCCGCTGGCCTGCCCGTAGCCAATTAAAACAGCGGAGTCTCGCTGTTGGGAGACCCGGGCGGGCTGCATATAGCTGTTCAGAACAGCAGAGGTTGGCTATTTGCAAGCCATTTTCAGAAATCTATAAATAGAACCCAAGGGGTACCTCAGAGGGCATGCTTACTTGTCTCCCAGTCTTCTAGCGCCTTCTGAGGTACCTTAGTCGGGCATTTTGCTAAGGAGGGGAAGCGCTCAGTGATCTTCTGAGTGTGTGGTGGAAACTCCGCGCAGGGCCTTTGGTCTAGTCCATTACTTTTTTTCCTTGTTGTTTTCCTTGCAGGAGTGAAGTAGGTGCGCGACCACCCCTTCCCCAAAGGTGAACTCCACAAGAGACCGATTTTCTATTTCAACAGGATCCTTGCTCTATCTTACTGTTAGTAGACCGGACATAATATTTTTAACATGTGTGTGTGTGTGCTAGATTTCAAGTGAACTCTAAGGAATCATTCTACGCTACTGCAAAGCGGATTTTGAGATACTTAAAAGGTACACCAAATCTTGCCTTAAGGTACCCAAGAAGTAATGATAGCGAACTAATTGGTTTTTCAAATGCAGATTTTGCAGGAAGAAAAGATGACAGGAAAAGCACTTCTGGGACTTGTCAATTCCTAGGAAGAATGTTTATCTCCTAGAGCAGCAAGAAGCAAAATTGTGTCGCAATTTCAATAGCCGAGTCAGAGTATATCTATGCAGGCAGTTATTGTGCACAAAAGCTATGGATAAAAACTAATTTGAAGACTAAGATATGAAGTTCAAGAACATTCCAATATTTTGCGACTCCTCCAGTTCAATTACAATCGCCAACAACCCAGCCTCTCATAGTAGGACAAAGCACATAGAGCTGAGGTATCACTTTATCAGGGAGCATGTGGAGCATTGAGACATCAACCTCCAGTATGTTCCAACTTACAAGCAGGTTGCATACATTTTCACTAAGCTGCTGGACGAGGCCAAGTTCTCGTTCTTCAAAACAGAACTTGGTATGCTCAACAAAGAAGAATGAATAAGGAGGTCTCACAACAAAGTTCAAGGATCGGGCAATACTTCAAAAATTAAGAAAACTCTAAGTTTGGACTTTATTTCTCAAGTACTACTCTTACTACTCGAGTACTAGATAGGACTACTCGAGAAACAAGAATGTCTCCCGAGAAATACTTCTCGAGTTCCAGTATGCCTCTCAAGAACTATCAGACTGCTTCTCGAGAATTTCAAGTCTGCTTCTCGAGACAGTACTTCACTACTCGAGAACAACATTATCTTCACTCGAGTAATGGCCTTCCACTCGAGAAGTCGGATGCAGATTTTCTCCTGAAGTTCATATTTCTGATATTCGCACCGGAACTTTTATACCGCCATATTTTCAGGTATGTTACTTTTTTATTTCCTTAATCATTATAAATTAAGACTTATATAAATAGAATAAGTCCGAAAATTCCAAATCACTCGATCTCTAAAACCTTTTTCTCGAGAAAACGAAAAACTCTTCGTCTTATCTATCGCCGTCGCCACATGACGTCGCTTCAGCTTTTTCTCTCAGAAAGAAGATTTTCGTTCATCTCTCTCAATCAATGGCCCCTCTATCAAAGATTGGTATCAGCAGTGAACTAGTTTCTACAAGAATTGCCGATTTGTTTGACGATTTTCACAATCTTCTTCTGCTCTTAGAAGCCGCCAGACTCACATTCATCTTGGAGCACCCATGCAAGATTTTATTTCCAGAGGTTGAAGAAGTTTTCTAGAATGCCAAGTTAAAGAGAAACGAGAAGATTCTTAAGACCATAGTTCGTGGGAATAAAGTTAAGTTAACTGCTCCAATCGTTTCTAAACTTCTTTGAATTCCAGTCATTGAGGAAGAAGATGACCTAGAAGACGAGGATTATGATCGGGCATGTGGTTTTTGTGGTATTTCTGTTGGTGTAAACACCATTCGGCTCCCTAATCTCAATCCTGAAAGCAAGCTGCTAGTGGATATACTTGGGAAAGTTCTTCTGTGCAAGACTAGTTCTATCAGCTTGATCACTACAGATTTCTTTGATATGATGACAATAGTTATTTGCAGGAAGAAGTTTCAATTTGGGATGATGATTTTTGATAAAATCAAGGAGAGCATAAAGGCACCAAATTATGGGAGAATCATTTCTTTGCTAGTTCATGAATTCATGCCAAATATTTTTGATCTATCCAAAGGTACCACTTTGCACCATATGAAGTAAGTTTCCATATCTTCAATTCAAAGATGGGAACTCAAGATTAAGAACCCTGCTCAAGCTATAAAAGCTCATGATCACAATGAGGATGAGGACAAGACCCCATCTTCCCCTCTACATCAAGTAGCTGGCACTTCAGGTGCAGTTGCTGAGGGGGAGCCTGCTCCTTCAATCTCAGAGGCAAGCCATTCTACCCCTCCTCCAGATGTTGCTCCACCTGCTGTTACTCTTGCTGAAGATCTGCTTACTGATGCATAAGTACAAGAACAAATCTTATCTCTAGAGGAAGATATCAGTAGAATGATAGAGTAACTCACTTCAAAAGAGCCTCTTTCCCCTAAACCTGCTTAGAAATCTCCTCCTCTAGAACCATCTCCATCTGACCACCATTCTGAACCAGAATCCCCTCATCATCAGTCCCCTACTGCAGATATACATGTAGAAGAAACAGTTCTGATTTCTGATGAAAAATAAGCCACTCCTAATGAAGTTGAGCCACCCCTAAAGAGACTGACTTCTCCCTTCCTACAATTAATAGTGAGGAAGGAGGTATCTTGATTCATACCACCAGAGCATAGAGCTCAATTATCATTGAAGAAATAGTTCCATGTGTACAACCCATATTCGACGAGGGTGGGTCCTACCACCGCCAGGTCATCAGAAGTCAAAGTCAACAAGGCAAGATGGGGATCCAGATCAGCACCCCAGGCCGCAGGAGGTTCAGGCGAGTATGGCGAGCTCCCCAGGCCAACTCGCTAGGTGGCGACTATGGCCAGATGCTCGCCTCTTCTAGGCGAGCTCCCCAGGGAAGTCGTCAACTCGCCAGGGTGGGGGTATAAGTAAGACCCCCCCTCCTTGGATTTCCCTATAAATAGGACCCCAGGGGTACGAGGGAGGGGGAGAAGCGAATCTCGGCCTGAGCCCTCGCGAGTTCCAACAATTACCCTCGACTCGCTATTGCTCGAGCTCGTCTCCTTCGTACCTAGCTCGGCCAATTTGGTTGAGAAGGGGTTGCTTCTAAGCAACTGGGTACGTGGTGGGACCTTCCTGCCGCAGCAACCTGGGGTCTTGTTCGCACAGTTTGCTTCTGTTTCCTGACCAGAGACCGGCTTTTTGACCGCTCGACCAGTAACTTCAGGTGGCCTAGTCCGATTTCTGAGGTTGAGATATTTCTCGGCTTCAACACTTGGTGCGGTAAGCGTGAATAGCGACCGAAGAAGAAAGTCGTGGTTGGAAGATGGCCGATGGTGGAGACCGGGGCGAGTTGGGAGGTAACTCGGCGGGAGCTGGAGTCCCGGGGCAAGGTAGCGAGTATGTGACAGTGGCGGCTTTTGAAGAGTTCGCGAGGAGAGTGGAGAAGGCGATACTCGTCGGGTTGTCCAATCCGCCTGAGGTGACGACGACTTCTCCCCGCCGCCGGACACCCCCGGGCGAGGAGATACCAACTCGGCGAGCAGGGAAGGAGCCCGCTTGGGCAAGTGGAGAGCAGGTGATCCTGCCGCGACATCACCCGGCGAGTAGTCAGGGAATCCGGTTTCGAGATCCGGAACTCTCGGCGAGGTATAGAGATACTCGCCAATGGAGCGAGTATGACTGCTCGAGTGGGGAGGATACTCGCCGCCGCCAGAAAGGGAGGAGCCCCTTTTGCGATGAGATCCTCGCAGCCCTCGTCCCCGACAACTTCAGAGAGTCGGTCCTCTCGTACTACTCCGGCAAGGACGACCTGGTGAGATATCTTCAGTGGTTTGAAGATGTGGTGTCTATTCGCAACATGTCCGATGCTCTCAAGTGCCGGCTCTTCTCCATTACCTTCAAAGGTAGCGCAAGAGATTGGTTCCACCAGCTGCCAGCAGGGTCAGTCTACTGCTTCTCAGATCTTCGACGGGGTCTGCTGGCAAGGTTTGCGATGTCCAAGTGGAGGAAGAAGGAGGCAACCTCCCTCTTCAAGATCGTGTAGGGGCAGCACGAAAGTTTGGGCCGTTACATCGATCGGTTCCAAGAGGAGGTGCTGGAGGTGGAAGAGGTAGACGGGTTCACCTTGATGGTGGCCCTCAAGTTTGAGCTGAAGCAGGGCCTGTTCAACATGGAGCTGGGGCACAGGCCGCCCAAGTCGTTCGAAGAAATGGTGGAGCGAGCCAATGTGTTCATCCAAGGAGAGGAGAGGAACAAGGAGTTCCTGGCACGGTTAGACGGAGACAGACTGCTGGGGAAGGACAGAGGAAGGCTGCTGGAGAAGGAGAGGGCGCCGGAGGGGCGCAGCGACAGGAAGCAGGAGAGGCCGTAGAGGAAAGAGGAAGAGAAGAGAGAAAGGGGAAGGGAGCTCAGAAAAGCGGAGAGGCAGGAGAGGCCTCGAAGGTAGGAGGATAGGAGGCCCGTCGGAGGTCGAGAGACGAGGAGCGATAGAAGATTCTAGTACCCGAGGGATCGCCCCCAGTGGAGGCGACCCGTCCATCAGGAGGATAGGAGGAATTACAACCCTCGGGAGCAGGGAGGAGGAAGAAGGGAGACCATGGCCATCACCCACCGAGCCGCTAAGCGCCAGCGAAAGTAGAGGCAGCAGGAGAGGAGGCAGGAAAGGCAGCAGGAAGCGGCGATTCCCCTCTACTTCGATATCCATCGAGTGGAGGGGCACGGAACCTTGGCTTGCCCTGAGTTCTGGGAAGCAAGGAGGAGGATGGAAGCGACGGTGGCTGAGAGGGAGCAGCCGCAGTAGGAGGCCCAGGTTGGGCAGGTGGCTTACCAGGTGCCGCAGAGGAGGAGAAACGAGGACAGGATCGACCAAGGAGGAAGGGGGAATGTTATCCCCGGTCTGGGAGGCGGACACGTCGGAGTAATCAATGGAGGGGCTGGGTTAGGAGCTTCCCGCAAGGGAAGCCTCCACCAGATCTACAAAAAGAGCGTCGCCTCGACGTCTCAAACCCCCCCTCCATTGAATGAGATCACCTTCTCGGAGGAAGACATGCTCTGGAATGATAACCCCTTCCACGACGCTCTGGTGATCCAGGCCGCGATCGAGGACTTCACCGTCGATCGAATCCTCGTAGATAACGGTAGTTCGGTGAATGTCATCTTCAAGAGAACCTTCGTCGGTCTTCAGGTGGAAGCGTCCCGGGTTCAGGCAGCGGACGAGCCTCTCTTCGGTTTCTCGGGAGAGAAGAAAGAGGTGGAAGGAGGGGTGGAGCTGCTGGTCACTCTCGGGGGAACTTCGATCCGATGTCGCTTCGTCATCGTCGACGCACCCAGCGGTTACAATGCCATCTTCGGGCGGCCCCTCATCAACTACTTCAAGGCCGTTCCGTCGTCATATCATCAGTGCCTGAAGTACTGCCGGGACGACGTCCAAGTCAGGATTAGAGGAGATCCCAAGGCCTCCAGGGAATGCTACCTGAATGCGGTCAGCACCATCAGCTGGATGGGTGACGCAGAAAGGTTGGAGAGGATGATGGAGTAGGAGGAGGGACTGCAGGCTGCCGAGGAGCTGGAGGAAGTGGAGGTGATCTCCCCGAGAGGAGAGCCTGAGCTGCTGAAGATTGGAGGAGCCTTGCCCCCGGAAGAGAAGGTGGAGATAGCTGCTTGCCTGCAGGAGAACGCGGACATCTTCGCGTGGAGCGCCGCCGAGATTCCAGGGATTGATGCTGATGCTGCCTGTCAACGCCTCAACTTGGATCCAGCGACGGCCCCAGTCCGTCAGAGGCAGAGGAAGAGCGCCACCGTGCTGGCGGGACCAATCCGGGAGGAAGTGGGGAAGCTGCTGGAAGCGGGTTTTGTTTCGGAGATCCAGTATATAGGCTGGGTCTCCAATGTTGTAATGGTGAAGAAGTCGGGAGGAGGCTGGACACTATGTATCGATTTCTCTATGCTCAATAAAGCTTGCCCCAAGGATTATTATCCCTTGCCTCAAATCGACGCGCTGGTTGATTCCGCCGTCGGGTTTCCCGTAATGAGCTTCCTTGATGCCTTTTCATGATATCACCAGATCCGGATGCATCCCCCCGATTGCCGCGACGTTTCCTTCATCACCAGCGACGGATGCTATAGCTACAAGATGATGCCCTTCGGGCTCAAGAACGCCGGCGCGACATATCAAAGAATGATGGATCACGTCTTCAGAGAGCAAAAGGGGCGGAATCTGGAGGTCTACGTGGATGATCTACTCGTCAAGAGCAAGAGCGCCGCAGAGCACGTAGCGGATCTGGCAGAGACCTTCGCCACCCTGAGGAGGTACAAGATGCGGCTCAACCTGGCCAAGTGTGCTTTCGGCACGGGAAGGGGGAAGTTTCTAGGGCACCTCCTTACTCCCCAGGGGGTGGAGCCTAACCCCGACAAGGTGAAAGCCATCGTGGAGATGGCGTCCCCGAGAGATTCCAAGGAAGTTCAAAGGTTGACCGGAAGGCTGGCAGGTCTTAGCCAGTTTCTCTCTAAGGCCGGAGAGAAGTGCTCCCCATTCTTCAAGGCCCTTCGGGGCAACCAAAAATTCGAGTGGACCCCGGAGTGCGAGGAGACTTTCATAAAGCTCAAACAATAGCTGACCTGAGCTCCTCTCCTTCAGGGTCCGCAGGGCGGTGAGGATCTCTTGCTCTACCTAGGGGTGGGGGCTGAAGCAGTTAGCTCGGTGCTGGTCCGAGAAGAGGGAAAGAAGCAGCTTCCAATTTACTACGTGAGCTGGGTGTTGAGGCAAGCCGAAGCGAGATATCCGATCCTCGAGTAGTTGGTTTTCGCCTTGGTGGTTTCGGCCAGGCGACTCCGTCCGTATTTCCAAGCCCACTCTATCAAGATAGTCTCCGACCACCCCCTGAGGAGTATCTTGGACGGAGTGGAGCACTCCGACAGACTAGCCAAGTGGGCTGTGGAGCTGAGTGAGATCGACATCTCCTACCCCCCAAGGGTCGCGATCAAAGCACAAGCCATGGCGGATTTCCTGGCCGACTTCTCGGCCGAGGTCGAGGCAGACATGGGCGTCTCTCGGCCAGTCCCCTGGAAGATGTTTGTAGACGGCGCATAGGGAAGGCACTCCGTGGGAGCCGGGGTGGTGCTGGTTAGTCCTCAAGGGACTAGGATCGAGCAAGCCATCGAGATCCTTTTCCCAGTAACCAACAATCGGGCGGAGTACGAAGCTATGGTGGCTGGCTTGCGACTCGCCAAGGAGCTGGCCATCAGAGACATCCAGGCTTTTACCGACTCCATGGTGGCCGCATCTCAGATTCGGGGAGAGTTCGAAGTTCGAGATCCCATTTTGCAGCAATATCTGGTTAAGGTCAAGGGCCTGATCGGGGGATTCCGATCCTTCCACGTCGAGCACGTGCCCCGAGAACGCAACTTCGAGGTAGACGGCCTTGCAAAATACGGCCCTCGGGCTGGGGGAATCGCCATCGAGTTGTTTCGACCATCCGTCGAAGAAGGCGAGCTGATGGAGATCGATCAACGAGCCTCGTGGAGGGATCCGTTCATCACGTTTCTGACAACAGACCGACTACCATCCGACGGGCAAGATCAGAGAAAGTTCTGGTACAAGGCCGCATACTACTTATTGCAAGATGGCGAGCTCTATCGCAAGACCATCTCAGGCCCTCTGGCCCGATGCTTGTCAGAGCTCGAGATTCCCCGGGTCCTCGAGGAGACTCACTCAGGAGAGTGCGACAGCCACTCCGGGACCCGCACCCTAGAGCAGAGAATTTTGAGGCACGGTTACTTCTGGCCAACCATCCGAAAGGACGCAGAGGCCTATTCTAGAAAATGCTCCCGATGTCAACTCTTCGCGCCCCTCGCGCTCCAGCCGGCTCAACAGCTTCACTCGATCACCGCTCCGTGGCCTTTCGCAATTTGGGGAATGGACTTGATCGGCCCGTTCCCTCAAGCTAGCGGACAAAGGAAGTTTGTGCTAGTAATGGTCGACTACTTCACAAAGTGGATCGAGGCCAAGGCTCTGGCCAAGACTACGTCTCAAATCGTCAAGAACTTCATCTGGGGCGAAATCGCATGCAGATTCGGGATCCCTCTGGCCATCATCACCGACAATGGGCCGCAGTTCGCCAACTTGGAGCTAGGGGACTTTTGTAAGCAGTTGGGAACCGACCTTCGGTTCGCCTCGGTACACCACCCTCGGAGTAATGGGCAAGTAGAGGCCGCGAACAAGCTCATCATCAACTTGCTGAAGAAGAAGATCACCAACCTCAAGGGAAATTGGGCCGAACAACTCCCTTCCGTCCTATGGGCTCTCAGGACCACCCCAAACTCAGCCACAGGGGAAACACCCTTCAAACTGTCACACGGGTCCGAGGCACTCATCCCGGTCGAATTTGAAGTGCATAGCCCAAGGGTCATCGCAGCCGAAGACGGAAGCGAGGAATGGCGGCTAGAGAATGAAGAGGCTCAGAGGCTCTCCCTAGATTATGTGGAAGAACTTCGGGACTTGGCCTCCATACGCCAAGAAGAAATCAAGAGACGCATGGCGAGGCATTTCGACAAAAATGTCCGCTTAAAAAACTTCCTCGCAGGGGACTTGGTCATGAAGAAGGTGGACGCCGCTGGGCGGGGAGCCGCCGTAGGCAAGCTGCATCCCAACTGGGAAGGACCTTTCATCGTCCAAGAAGCCCTGGCCACAGGAGGCTATTACCTACAAGATCAAGCGGGAGAGCAGCTGACTGGGACCTGGAGTGGGGATGATCTGAAAAGATTCTACCCATAGCGGTAACCTATGTATCTATTTCTGTAAACATAGTTAATATACAAAGGATGCGAGATTTTATCTCTATTGTGTTGAACA